>CM038227.1:17249361-17666382 GCA_021442155.1 Cymbidium sinense
ATGTGCTACTTGTTAACAAGCTCGATATGAACCGAGCTCGTGAACAAATTCGAATTGAGCTCAGCTCGATAATGACAAACAAAGCTCAAGCTTGAACACCATGCTAAAAAGCTCAAATTGTGCTCGAGCTCGATAATGGTAAACAAGCTTGAACTTGAACAAGCACATGCTCGGCTCGGCTCGATTCGTTTGCAGTCCTAATCTCCAATTGTTTCTAGAGCTAGATGAATTATTTAGATTTAGACAATACTCACTAGGATGAGTTGTGATGACACATCTTTATTAGGAACATAATTGTTGCTTCACTAACAACCAAAACAAGTCCATGCTACACCTTCGAGTACGAGCATGTGAGCGGCTTAAATTGAACATAGAGGCATTCATAAATGACCCAACACAACAATTCTAGATGATCCAAAAACCAAAAATTAATTTATTAAATTTCGGGTCCAAAATGTATCATCTTTAATTAGTTGACAACCCTCAGTTGTCTCAATTGGTCATATTTGAGTTAATTGGGTAGTGTTGACACACAAAAAAAAAATTATATGAACTGTATCATAAATAGATCAAACATGTCAAGCTTAAGTCAATTAAATTTATGTCCAAACAGATTTTGTTTGGGTTAAACATTCTTACCCGTATAATAAATGGATCATGTTCAAGTTAAGCAATTTGATTAGGTTAAATTCAAATTAGACTCAAACCCGAACCATTAACCTTAATATACACTCTAATTGAACTACCAACATTTGCTAAAACCAAATCTCAAATAAAGACAATCACATGTATACCAATAAGAAATTTACTTTTTCGAAGTAGAAATATATAAAAGTTTGAAGCTTAAAAACTTAACATTTGTTAAAAGTACTAACCACCCCCTTAAGTGGAGTGCTAGTACGGTGCAAGGGAGGGGTTAAAGTGTCCTAAAGAGCTTCCTCCAGGCTAAATTTTACTTAACTCAACCCTCAAATAACCCATTGTTTTAAAAATATTTTTGAGACATGCCTCAAGAGTAAGGCAGTCAGGAGAAAAATTTGGCCACATGCATTACCTTATATGCCTAAGGCTCACCTTTCACACACCGTTAGATGGGTGACCACCCCATTATATAACTTAAATTAAATTAAATTATCAAATTATTATAATTTAACTTGTACAAATATCTTTTCTATCTATTTAAATAAAAATATGAATGAAAAGACTATTTGTTTTCAATAACTTAAAAGTTAAGTCCTATAAGATCAATTCCTCGCATTCAAGCCCACAAAAACATCAAATTTTGAATCTGATTTTCCATCACCTCCTTCTCAACCCATTATCTCTATTAACTTTGCAAAAGTCTCCATCCGTCCATCATTGCACTTCATTCCTCTCGCTTATTTATTGCTCATCTTTGCTAAAGCCTTATACTCACTCACCTATGTCTTGTTTCATTTTGATTTAGCTTAATTTTATATACTCGTATAAATTAAATTTTGAAGTCAAGATATATAACATGTTATGGAGTTTGGATTCTGAAATTCATTTTAACTTTTTATTGTATTTCAATTTTATAATTTCTTATTTATAAAATATTAAAAATATATAATTCATGTCATGGAGCTTACACCATGTGCCTCAAAGCTTGCACCCCAACTCGTGATAGATAAAATATCTTGTCTTATGCCCTTAGTTTCTAAAACTTTATTAAAGCCAAAGACAATTATGCCCATGTGGATTGGTTGAGCATAGCTTACTGTGTGTTTCCATTATATGTATGTGATTTTATTGTTTTTTCTACTTAAATTTCTCATCTTTAAGATGCAATATGATGACAATATGAGGCTAGGAAAACAAGTTCAAGGAAACATTTACATGGATAACTACCATGAAATAAAGAGGAGGATGCAAGTTCATTTAGTATCCTTCCATAAATATTAAAATGGCTTGCCCAGTAGAGTAATAAATAGAATGATGCAACGGGTTCAATTTCCATTTGTACTTGGATGGCCTTCTCATTTATGCAGCCTACTAGCTCACAGTGGCCACTAAACAAGGTCATGCAAGACCATGTTGCAAACACAAATAGACATCCACACTTATAATAATGATGCATTGAAACACTCCTAATAGTGGAGCCTTAACATAGGAAAGCTAATGAAATGGTAAAATTGTTGCTAGATATAGTAGTAAAAGCCTGGTCTAGCTTTCTAAACTTGTATGTTATAATATGATCTAAATAATGCAAATCTAAACTATTTTGGTTGATGAAAAATAATTCTAGATTTATTTTGGATATTGTTAAGGTGTGGCCTTTTTTTTTAGCAAGTAGTTGTGTGTTCATCAGCAGCATGTCATATATTTTGTTAAGTAATTAAAACTATAGTGTATATTAGGTTATGTATTTAACAAGTAAGCTGAAAAAGTCTTAAGTCATGCACAAATCAATACTAAAGCTAACGACTTAGTTGTAGCCATAAAGTTAATTTTAACTCAATTATAATCATTAATCCACCGGACATAAAATTAGCAATGTAAGTTGGTATTATTTGCATTACTATATTGTAAGAATATGTTCGTAACTGTAACTATTTTCAGACAACGGTGAGAGAAGCAAATTGTAAACAAAATTAACTACCTATGTAACTAGTAACAACAGCATATGCCTCTATCTTATTTTATGAAAATAGGACCCCAACTACTGTGGTTTGATGGTAAAGAAATTATTCTTCAAAAAATCATTCAAAGCAACCAGAAGTGTAGGAATGGTCAATTACATGTAATTGACCGAGGCAAAAACATGACAGTATTTGACTGATCAATCAAAAATGAAAATCTGAAACACTTAGAACTGGAGCCATCTCAGAAAAACCAAAACAAATGAAAAGAAAAAAATATGAGCATGATCCAGAAATAAATGCAAACCCCATAATATTTGGACCAAATTTCCCTCTTCCCCTATATGACCAGAAGCTCTACTCATGTATAACACAATAGGCAGAATTTCCACAACTATTCATCAAGGTGTTAAATTGGATAACCAGAAGTTTTATTACAGAAAACAAATCTATTAAGATAGAACTATTTGTTACAAGAACCAAAGCGTTAACAGCCGTATATAGTCAACAATAAAAAACCAAAAACAAATAGAACAAGTAAAGAAGCATCAATCAACCAGTACCCAATTTAACAAGATGCTCAATTTTCTGCCACCAAATTTTAGTTGCACGCCACCCAATTCGAGCCTGGAAGCATTCCAAGAATCCTACCCAGCTATCATCAGAAAAGACTACGCTATTTTATATCAATAATTTCAACTTTGGGGCAGAATACGATCTCTCATTTCGAAAACACCCCATCCATATCGCAAAAATCAAGAAGAGCCTCTCATTCTATACTTTCTCCCAATCTTCTTCAGTTGCCACCTCTTATAAATGAGAAAAGCCGCAAAAGTTACTTGGAGGACCGCCGCGATGGCAGCGAACACAAAGCCGAGCTTCTTGCCGAGATTTAGCTTCCCCGATGGAGGAGGCGGCAGCGGAGGAGGCCAGTGACGGTGGCGGAAGTTCGACTTCGGGGAGCGCTTTTGATGGGAGCGGGAAAACGGCGGCGAGTGCCCTACTAAGCCAGCAGGTTCAGACATTAGGTGGTTGAGGGGAGGGTGGGAGGGGGAAGATGCGGGGGTAGGGGAGTGAATGGGAGAGGAGAGGGAGTGGGAGAAAGGGCAAGAGCGAGAAAGATATAGGCTAGGATTAGAGACCGGTGATCCATGGGGAAGCTGGTGTCAGGGTTCCGATCACCGACCGGCCGCTCCGACCAGTTTACGGCGGGAACGCAACCGCATCGAAAGAAATGCCGGGAAAAACGAGCGGAAGGATCCGTGCGCCTACTTTCCGAATTAAGGTAGAAGGGGAGACAGCGAAAGTCGAAAGACGACGCGGGATTTATATGGGACCATGGGAAGGGATGGAGAACGCAAGGGTGGCAATCCAACAGATCTGCTGCGCTAGTCGAACAGGAAACACGGAATGTTTTAAATTACAACCACGACGCGGCAAGGTGGGGTCAAACGAGAGAATATTGTGTTAAGAGTACTCTTACTAAAATTTAGTCATATTAAATTCAATTTTTTAAATTATTTTAAGATTAACATAATATTTAAAAATAATTATTTATTTATATGTTATATTCATTTTTAAATAAATATAGAATTTTTAAGCTAATTAAAATTTAATTTTAATTAAATATTATGACTCAAATTATCATTAAAACCTCTCATGATTATTCTAAAAGCATTTAAAAAATAACTTTTTAATAATCAAATAAAATTAAATTAAAAGAATTTTCATTGTTAGAAAGTTAGATTCTTTAATAGATACAAATGAATTTTTTTTTTTTAAAATAACTATTTTCATTTAAACTTATAATTCTTTTTTTGTTTTTTTAATCATTTGTCAATTGCCAATTTAATTTGATGTTTTTTATCGACGAAATGCACATATTCGAATAAGAAATAAAAATATACATTTATGAGTAAATGTACATCTTTATTATATTAAGAGTGTTAGTCAACTCTAAGCCATATTTGATTATCAATTGGCATGGCTAGTTAGATTAAAGGTTAATTGATATCTGGTTAAATTAATTATGATTAAGTTAATTTAATAGCTCGTTCAATCAAGATTGAGTTATTAATTAATTGAGCTTTAATTTAATTAGCCTAGCCAAATGATAGAATTTAATTTGATCTTAGAACCATCTCAAAATCTCTTAATTAAGTGTTAAACTTAATTAAGATTAATCAAACAATTCTTTTAAGCAATGATTAAATATTTGATAAAATCGATCTTAATTGGTTTAATCAAATTTGATTACACATTGGTTATCATTGATCTTGATTAAATCTATTAGGGTTTGACTTGATTTAATGCATTTGAGATGATTTGAATTACCTAATTAGCTTTATATGAGCTAAACTTAATTTGATGTAACTAATTTAATTAATGTTTTAATTAATATTTTATATTTTAAATTAATTTGTTTAAGTTTAATTTAAAGCTTAACTAATACTTAATTAGATTAAATTATGTTCAAGTTTATTTGATTCACCTTAAAATTCAATTATGAGGTTCATTTATGTAGTGCAAAATATATTATCATACGATGAATTTGATCATTTAATAAGAACTCCTGAGGCTGATGGATATTTGATTTACCAGAGATTTTTCTCTTAAATTATATGAAGAAGTAGAATAGAATTTATTTTAGTGCAAGGTTCTAATTCCCCATGAGAACAATCTCTTATAATTAATTGCATCTTACAAGAAAAAAAATTTCTCCTAAGAATACTTTCAATTAAATCTCTATAGATTTTAAAACTTGTTTTTAAAGGATTGTTAAAGGAAAGGCTTCAAGAAGGAAGAGTTCTTTTTCATAAGCCAACCGATAATAAATAAGAAATATTTTTAGATATTAGAAGCTTAATAAGAATTTCAAACTATCATACTGTTGGACTTTACATTTTTTGAAATTTAAGATATTAAGATTTTGAGTTGACATTTTATTAGAATTGCGGCACAAGACAACAAAAATGCCTAAAAATTGAAGACTTATTCTAATAGGATGATTCAAAACCTAAGTCTAAAAAAAAATTTGAGAATAAATCAAAGGCTCAATCTAGTATAATATTTGGGAATTATTTATTCTCTTTTCTCACTTGAGAAAATAGACATATCATTGACTCTTTTGGACTTATTACTCGTCTGGATGGATTGCCAGCTAACACTATTTTATTAATTTTAAAACCATGATTTCAACCTTATGTATGCAAGAAGGTTAGGTTGTTGTATTTAAGAATGAAAAGCTAAGGGCTTAAACTTGCTCTCTAATTCTAAGATAATGATTGAACTTTTATGCACCTAGCTAATATTTGTAATCTTTCATTATATTATTTATAGTTGTTTAAAAAACAAGAAGGTGAGAGCCCATTGAGATTATAATATATCATGAACAAATTATATTAGAATCATGATACTCTAAGGCAGTGGTGGAATCAGAGGAAGCTGAATGAGACAATTATCATCCTTAATTTTTTTTTAAACTCTTAATACTATATAACATACTAATTATTCTCCTAAATTTCATCACCCCTAATTAGGTGGGCAGTCGCCACTCCTAAATTTCACCACCCCTCTCATTAAATTATAGTTCCGCCATTACTCTTAGGTTACCGCAGATTGGTATCTCTCGGATAATACTTTCAAAAAATGATGATAATGCCCTGCCAATTTTTACATGATCAAGTACACTTCATGAGAGAAATATTTTGAAATAAAAACTTGCAAAATAGTAGTGTTTGAGACACAATAGCTTCATGAATTTTGAATATGTTATATAGATTGCATGTTAATGAACATACGCTAGAATGATCAACAATCATAAACAATAGGGTAGCCCTGAGTCACCACTAGATGCAATGATGCCACCGCCGAGGTGGCGCCAAGAACGATGGCTCAACTTGACTCATCCCTATTTGTGACCAATCGCTTAGCATCAAGACTTTGATTCTATCGATCCAAATGGCTATAGATTTGGTGTGATAAGCCGAATCTTTACATTGAGCTGATTCACCACTCTAAACTTACACAATCTTTCATTTCATCAAGTAAAATTGAGCATCATTTAATTTACAATGGAATCAGAAAGAAATTGGGAGTGCCTCTCACCCCTTCA
Organism: Cymbidium sinense; assembly: GCA_021442155.1. Classification (NCBI taxonomy): domain Eukaryota; kingdom Viridiplantae; phylum Streptophyta; class Magnoliopsida; order Asparagales; family Orchidaceae; genus Cymbidium; species Cymbidium sinense. Next base: position 17,256,076 of record CM038227.1, read on the forward strand.
AATTTAAGATTTAAGAAAAAAGACTTACACAACTATATATAATATAAAAAAGTTAGCATCAGAACATAACTTTCATTTAAAATCTTAATTCTTCCACCATAGAATTCAGACATCTTGCTTCAAAATTATCATCTAAATATAAAGTAAAAAAAAAAATCCATAAAATCTAATTTTATAACAACATATAACGAAAACATGAGCTGATAACTCAAAAAAATCAGAACATGGATCACTGAGAGGCTTTATGTGCTTCAGGTTCATCTTCAAGCAAAGCCGTGGAATCTCACTTACTGGAAGAGCACAGTGCTTATGGATCCAAGCCAGCCTTCAGATCAAGAAGAGCTTAAACCAGATCTGTAACTAAGCAAATCTGCTTTCAAGCAGTCGTCTTCTACAAAGTACTTCCAAATCTGGTGCCATGAGAAAAGCTTTTAACTTGCATGAGTCAGAATGGCCTCCACCCTGTCTACGGATGCCCTCAAACGCCCGTAGTCCATATCTAAAATGGGTTCTCCTGTTCCCACAGCCCTACAAATCAAAATTTTCAAGCAATGGAGAAAGACATTAAGGAATTAAGGTTAGGGACAATCTATCAAGTAAGAGAAAGCGGGTATCAAAGCATCAATGTGATTGGGCAGCCTTTGCGAGAGCGGACTATGCTACTCATGGCACTCAATCGCTGTTGTGTGTGCATCACATTAGGGCTGTAAATGAATTGAGTCGAGTAGAGTGCTATCTTGTTCAAGCTCGTTCATTTATTTTCATTGTCGAATTCAAGCCAAGCCTAAATATAATCTGAATTTAAACATACTTTGAGTTTGTTTATTGCTTTTCTTATCAAATCAAAGTTGTAATCGAACTTTAATTGAACCTAATTGATTTTAAGATATAAATTTATTATTAGATATAAATGAATATATAAATTTTAATTAAAATGGTATTATTAAAGATGTTTGGTGAAGCTTAAATATTAATAAGAGAATTTTAATAGAAAATTGAACAATAATATAAAATAAATCATCAAGTCAATAATTAAATAATACACAATAAATGAATAGGTTCACAAACATAAACGAACAAAGCTAGTCAGCATGCAAGCTTATTCATATATAAGACGAGCCCCTAAATGGTAGTCCAAGCTTATTCAATCATGTAAATAAATGAATATATGCGAGCCTTATATCAATGAGTGTCAAGCTATTCATCAAGTACAGGAATTCACTTACAACCCTAGTAATATGAAATCAAGTGAGGCCCTTATATATAGGACTTATTGCACTAATGACGATACACTACAAGATCAGATAGTTTAAAGTGCAACACTTGTGATCAGCACAAGTAATTCAAATCAAAAGTAAATTATTTTGCTCAAATATTTAGAACATTTGATAGAATACACTTACAAAGGAAACAAGGTATCAATTATAATCATAATCATAGAGTAATATGCTCAAATTTTGAAAAGAAAATTAAAACAAAATAATTGAACACTCTGAATAGAGTGCAAAGTAAATCATGCCATCATAGGCTTATATGGCACATCCAATCCAACACACACAGCCGTATTGATCATTTATCATGCAGTAATAGTCATGAGCTTATGTGGCATGCTCTGTTTATTTTGTGGAGCATATATAACAAATAAAAATCATTCTTTTTATTAACTTCGTGTAGGTTTTGAAGTTTAATGAAAGACAATGTTGACCTCTATCATTATCACACTAGCTGAGTCGGTTTGACACATCAAGAATAGTGGACAACAAAAGCGACTGCATATAAATCGGAATCAACTCACTTTGATCGTCGTCGAGACTGTCCAAATATCATCCTATCATTCAATTAGTTGTGTCTATGTGCTTGAAGAACCGAGAAATATGAAGAGCAAGGCGTTATATATATATATACCTATCAAGTAAAAAAATAAATATTAAAACCAAATTCAAAATCTTCCAAATCACTTTGCATATGGTGGTACTTCCACTTTCCCATCTAGCCAATTTTCGTCCTATTCTCCTAGCTAAAAGACAAAAAAAAGAGAGCCCTATACTAAATCCATTCAGCACGTCTCTGGTTCACGCAGCCATCAAACGGAGATCCTCGTCTTTTGGTTCTAGCAGTCGTCGATGCTCTCCCTCTATCCTCATCCCTATCTCCTGCAGCCTTGCCTCTCCACACAACCAATATATATTCACTCCTCTCTCCGGGTATTGGGCTCGGCAACGCCTCCTCCGATCCTTAGCCGATCTTCCCTTCATCTTGCGGCAGCTACAAATCCCATTTCCCTTAAGCCGCAAGCAACCATCCCTCACCTTGATTTCTCCAAACCCACAATATCTTCTCCATCTTCCTCCAAGACACTGCGAGGATGATTCTCCCAGCTGATGTCCTGGCTATATCTCCTTCTCCAAGTGAAGTCTTCTCCTTCCCTCACTTTTCTTGACCACCTATGTTATGCTCGCATGCTCCACCTGAGGTCGCAAGCATCCCATAGTCAGCTTCCCATCCTATCTTAGGCCCGATCATTCCCAGCTCACCGACCGCTTCACTCCTAGAGAACTCAGGGACCTCCCCTACACAAGAGATCAATTACTCTCCCGGCTATCCTCCCATCCATTGCTCAGAGTCTTTGATCGCTTATTCTCGTAGCACGCACTTGTTCCGACTTGCAACCCGTTCCCCTATACTGTTATTGTCAGAAAAGCTTCTTCGGTTTCTTCTTTGTTAAAACCACTACCTCCTCTCGATTTCGCCACTATACTCGGCCAAATCCTAGTGTCCGTTGTATTCTTCTCAGCCATCTTCTACCCGAACTCATGCATTTCATTATTTATATATTTATTTTTTATTTCTGTTCTATCTCAAGTAGCTGCACGTGAAGTTCCCATACAAGTATATCTCCATCCCTTCCCTAAACTCTCTCTGCTACCCCCTCACTTCACTGCACTCATAAGCTGTATGCCTCCCTACCCAATTTCCTGATAGTGCCCTCACTTTATCTTCCTCTTTAGAGCTTATAACAAAAAGAAATTATATTCTCTTCTCTATCAATATCTCTCCACAAATCAAAGAACTTGCTTAAAGTTATTGCTACCTTGAAATTATTGCTATTTGCAAAAGTATAAAAAAAAGGATGTTTGAATGTGTGAAAATTATGTATATTTGATTTTATGCATGTGATTAAAACCTCACTAATGTCTGACTTAGTGGGCGTGAAGACTTCAGTGGTGTCATGAGACGCTTAAACAATAGGCATGTCGGGTAAGAAAATAGTTAGATCAGCTATGTGGGGCGACCAAAATCTTGCCAAATCAAATTTGGACCTTAAATTATAACTAAATGACTCAAAATATTTAAAAAAAGGCAATATAAAAGAAAATGACAATAAAGTGAAGACACAAATAAAAAAAAATTCTGAATTTGTATATTCATAAAGTGGACAAAAGTTGACTTTTGATGTCAAACTTACATTGAATCACAACTTGTGATGATTGAGCATCAGTAAATTAAATAGCTCATTCATAAGCTGTAATTAGATAAAGCACTCACGTACAAGGATGACTAAATTAAGTGAGTGTTTCATTTATATCATATCATATCATATGTTACCAAGTCAAATGCATGCATGACTTCTGGATCTATACAAAAGTTATTAAGAGTTTGTATTAACTTAATTTGAATGTTAATTCTCAAATATGAAAGAATTCAAATTAGATTCTAAAGTGAACCTACTCAAAAATGAATTGTCTGCTCACGAGCAAGAGCATCACTTAATAACTTATTAACAACACTAATAATAGCCTTTTTATTGAACATGGAAATCATGACGATAATAAAAAGCTATCATCCTTATAGATTTAACAATCATTGAGTTCTAGGGAAACTCACAAGAGACAAGATAGTTTACTAATAAGCATAAACACAATATTCAATGAATGATTGAAATGTGTTGTGGCTTATACAGAACAAATTGAATGAAAATTGAAAAGATCAAAATAGACTTATATGGTTTGTCGAAGAATCTAAATAGGGATTGTGATGAACTCGATGTTAACCTATAAACACAAGTGAAACTTGCAATGAACTTAATGTTCATTTACAGGTTGAAAGAAGATTTATAACAAATTTAATCACTTGTTAACGAACATGAATAAAGACCTTTGCTGAGCTTAAACAGTTTGTTGATCAGCATAAGAAGGGCATCTGATGGAATTGTTCTTTTTTTTAACTTACACATAACAAGTTGAAAATTGTTGAGAAAGTTTTAGACAAAAAATTTGATACATAGTCAATAATCATGAATATAATTCTTACAATGTGCCACTTTAAATGATTCAAAAGAAAATCTAGTTGAATTTCTAATTGGATCACAAGAGACTAATAGTAAGCTTAGAAGCTAGCATTCAAATACAAATGCAATTCGAACGAGGCTTATAAGAAATGTGTAGAAAACTAAATAGTTTTTCAAGAAGCATGAACATAAAGTTCCAATAAATAATTGAGGAGCGTCACATTGCATATGAAAAGAAATGATAAGTATTTAAATTCACACAAGCTTATTTGAAAGAGAGATACCAGCTCATATGAGAAAGAGCAAAAGCTGATGATGATTAACAAAGATTTAAAAGCCTATTAATATGCATAAGCTAAGTAATCATTTTACTTTTATTTAACTTGATATCAGTTTAAATGTAAGCAAAGATGCAATTTGAATTGCATATATAAAGCTTAAAATAATCATCACCGAATCTGTAACTTTTCGTACAAGCAGACAGAAGACAATACTAAATTAAATTCTGCGCGAATTATGAAGCTTCCTTTGATCCAAAATAATTGATTTCATACCAATTATAATATTTTAATTTATGAATTTTATCAATTAGGTGATACCATTTAAGCTAAAAATAAGTGTATGTGCTCCGACTAAGAAATTCAGAATACAATTCTATTATCTGAAAATGCCACGTAGGCCAAATTGAGATTAAATAAATATGCAAAATTAATCTCATAATTTACAAATAAAATTATTTGAATTATCAAATACCCGCATGGGCCCCGATACAGTGTTGCATGTTTAAATTCAGGTGTCTGAGGATGCTGCGCAGGTTAAAATCAGATTAACTTAAATGTCTTATATTGTGAATTATGCAAATATTTTGAAAGGAAGACAATCATTGTGAAAGCTTGAACATATTTTAAAATTTACTATTCTAAATATATACTTATGTGTGTATTTTAACAAGTCAACACATTCATATGATGAAAATTGAGTTCTATTTTAAGCAGTTAAATCCTCCTCCCCCCCATAGGGACTAGAGTCGATAAGACTGATTATTTTCAATAAAAAATTAAGTGATTAATCTCAGTAAAGTTGTATATGAAAATTATATAGATAATGTCCTCAAGTTGATCATTTAAGCTTACTCTTACTACTTGAATAAAGTCTTTAATAGTCTTAATATGTATATTTCATATTCAGAAATACAAACATTCAGCTTCAAAAATCAAAATACATAATTACAAATCTCAATATTTGGATCTGATCCTCCTCCTATAGAAGTAGAGTTGGCAAGATCTAGTGTGATGTAGTGAGATCTTAAAATTGTAAACCCGATCCTCTACGAGCAAAGAGTAGAGTTGATAAGGTCTACCCCAATGATGGTTGTATTGATTGAGAATATCAACCGGAGAGGTTTACTATTATCAATGTTTCCTAAAATCTTCAATGTTAAGTGAAATTTCTATCAACAATCAAATATTCAAGAAAATTTCAAAATAAGAAAATTAATTAAATGAAAATTCATCATAAAAAAATAATAAATTCATCAATCCGTCTTCCGTAATTATTTTTCGGGAGTGACAAATATAATGTTAACCTCAGAAGATGTCATATTATGTACTACTATATTCACACTCAAAGCGTTCTACATGGGGCCATGGCAGGTCCTCGTCGGGTGGTTTGGCCGTAAAATCTACCATGAAGCGACCGAAGGAGTGGGGACAATTAGGGGTGTGTTGAGCCGATTGAGCGAGCCATAGTCGAAATGAAAGTAATTCTCGAACTCAGTCGTGGCTCAAATTCAGTTGGATCGGATCGAATCGAGCTCGATCCATCGAAAAGCCGACTCAATCGATTGTCTTGCGTCGTTGAAATCAATCGAGCTCGAAATGCAAAGAAGCCGTTCTCGAAAATGAAATCCGTGGAATTTTTAATAGCAAATTTTTGGCATATGTAATAATATAAATTGCAATTAATAATAACAAACTATAATTTTATAAATTACAAATACAAATCTAGAAAAATGATACAATTTTGCATGAATTTCATCAAGATCATAGCCACTTTAACAAATACTGATTGATGCTATAACTATTATCAATTTTTTTAATAATGAAACTTAATTTGAATTTATCATTTTAGAGATATAATCTTTTCATTGAACTAATTAGCAAGAGATAATCACATGAATTTACTAAATCTAACCAACTCCCTACATATCATTTAAATCATAGCATTTGCCAACAATTAAGCATTTCAAAAAAAATAAAAAATTATAATACATCTAAACATTGAGTTTAAAATACAAATCTAGAAAAAAAAACAAAAATATGAAAATGTCTTTGTTTGTGGGACTCAGTCAGAAAGTAATATCCATCTTCAAGATTCTAATTAAATTTGTAATTTTATATTTTACTTCAATAATTGAATGCCAAAGGTTCTGTATCAATTAGCCCAAGATAAAAAATAAATCCTTGCAAAAGTAACAAAACCTCACAAATCAAAAATATCATGCATTAATATAGTAGAATTCGAGCGGAATAAAGGCTCAGGTTGCTTTGTCGTCAATGAGGCTTGTTAGCCAAATAATGAAGCAAAACAAATGAATTTACCCAAATTACAAATATATTCTCTTCTCATCATCGTCGAAAATTAAAAAAGCAAAATTCTTCATGATAAGCCCAGATCTCATATCCTCCACGGCTCCACCACCAACAAGGCAACAAAATAACAAATAAAACCACCCAGCAACCATGCGACCAACACCGACAAGATGAGCGGTCAGAAGAAATAAAGAGAAGCGGTCAAGTTCAATCGAACCCAAAATTCAACCAACCACCATACCCATCCATAGATCCAAATTCCAAAATAGCCAACCAAGTGAACCAATCAATAACCACAAAATAACCAGTCCAACACCAAAAATCCAACAGTTTACAAATAAATCAACACTAAATAACCAACGTGGCCTGAAGGCCCAAAAGGAACAACCACAAGGTTAGAGCTGAGCAAAAAAACTCTTCAAATTCCCAAAGAGTGAAATTTGAGCGGATATTATCACTACAAAGGGAAAATGCAAAGACAAACAACCATGTAAGAATGTAGAAATCTCCAAGCCAAACCAGAAAGAGAATAACAAATTAACAACCACCAAAAAAATTCAATCAAAAGGCCACCAAAAATAAGACAACCACATATGATCGAAGATAGATACGCATGGGAAGCTCAACATAATCTTGAATGAAACTTGGCTAAATCATTTCTTACAATAGTCTCTCCTCAAGAAATCTTATAAATGGTAACCTCTACGACTTGTGCTCAAAAGCAGTTGAGTTCTTTATTTTAGGGTCACTAACTAAGCAAGCAAAATGCCAAAATAAGCCAATCATGTAAGAATGTAGAATCGTTAAAATACATAAAATATAATAAGAATGTAAGTTTGTACTATGTAAGATGGCAAGATGAAGCAAAAGGTTTGTAAAGTCAAAATAAAATTACAAACCAAAATTTTATATTATTGCATGCATGTAGATAAAATATAGTAGAATGTAAGATGAAACAATATGTTTATAATATCAAACAAAATTTCAAATCTAGGTGAAACTTACATACAATATCAACTATCAAGTAATATCTTAATATGTCACAAACGATGAAATGCCACAAAGTTAGATCATCGACCAAATCATTTCACTATTAGTATAAAAAATTAATCAAAGCCTCCATTAATCAATCTCGTTCAATTTTATCATTAGGCATTATGCCATGCCATTATCATAAAATATTAAAGCACAAAAGAAGCAAAAAATATAATGTGATCTACTACATTCTTGAAGAAAGTAGTCTCCAAAATATATACAAACCGTATAGTCACATAAAATGATCAAATAGTCTGGTAGAAAAGTCTCCAAAAATAAAGAGAGCATAACTGATATCACGATTTTCATATTTATTAGGTGGATAAACTTTTACATTTATAACCAAGTTCTCTTCCACAAGAACATCGAAATTGCAATAGATTAAAAATGAAACTCATATATGAATAGAAGGTAGAGAATTATCTATAAAATAAAAAGTAAGATAATATTACCAATATATCTTTTGATGATTTATATACTCGAATCAGGTTTACTACACTAAGCGTAATGTTGGTGAAATGAACTTATAATCGTTTAGTACACACCACGACTAAAAGCGATTGAGCGGTGGTTCAGGATGGTAAAATATCTTTGGCCATCTTTGAGAGTCTTATATTTCATAGCGGACATTTTCCACCATTCCAAAATGTCAAATTCAATCTGGGCATTTCACATCTTCATCAAGGTATATCTCCGGATCCTTACTGATTAGAGGGTAGAATACAAGTCATACAAACCCCAAATCATGATTGAAGCATTACAATTGTGTTTCTTCATTGAGAGGTGGATGCTTGATAGTTTCTTTGCCGTGGGCATATCAACAGTAATAAGAGTATACTCAAAAGTTTTGTTTTACGATTGCCCTTCTTCTCATTCACAATGTGAACATCATAAATTGTGGGTAGTAGTAATTGATAGCAAAAATTTCATTCTAGGATCTAAAATGCAAGCGATGAAAATAACATGACATAAGTCTTATCAAATTTAGTCTTTGTGCTACTTAGTGTTTGAAATAAAAGATCTTAGATGAGCATTCTAGATCCAATATTCTCTTGATCGAACTAGATGGGAAGCAATCTATTCGCTGTAGATAGGATGAACAAAAATTTGATGCGATGAAAAATCAAGCGCCTCTTACTTCTCAAAATTAATCTTCTTGAGAGGGCAACCATATATAATTCGGATCGCAAGCATATTCGGAAACACATTCTTATAATAAAAGCTCTAACATCTTGTATGTGGAGTTCAAACAGTTGCATCATCAAAGTGCTTTGATGTGGATAAGCCAATCTGTCTTCTATCTCTCCAAATTTATGTACACGGAGATCTTTTTATAAATAAAATAGACTCTCTTACCCTTTCGGTTATTGGTGATTTCTTTTCTCCATAATTAAGTTTAAAATATGAGCGGCGTCACGTAGAAATCACCCATCAATAGAAAACCGGATCTTAATGAATAAAACTTTTTCATTTTGCTATATCATTAGATGATCGTAAAATTATGATAACTTTGTTTGTAGAATTCTGACAAACTTTCGAAAATTTACCTCAAATCCATATGAGGAGGATCCAAATCAATGAAACTAATTATCCTGTAATTTTCAACTAATGTAATGCCGCGTAAGACATATATCCAATTGTTTGATTTGATGTCCGTGATCAGTAATCAAACTCTCTGACAACTTTCAAACTTTTTTTCAACTTATCTTTTCGCCTTCATAAACTTTCATACACTCCTCTTTGATGCCAAATCTTGAAATTTTATGATAATTTGGATTCATCGATTTCATCGAATATTGAACCATAAATGTTCAACTATCATAAATGGATATTCATGAACAATAATCATCTTTACAATATTTTTTATTTAGAATGATCATAAAACACATAAACTGATATTGACCAGGTTTAAATCCTCTACTGGATCAAATAGTTTTTGCTTCTTTCCTGTTATCATATAGTGATTTGATTTGAAGTGTCTACTTGGCGAGATGTGGTTCAGTTTTTTTGTTTACATATGATTTAATAATTACATTTAAACTTACGCACCATTTTTCCCTTTTCATTACGTAATTTCAAGTGTTGCCAAACTTGATCGTTGTCTTTACCCTTGATCTTAACGCCATTTATTTCACCCACACTCTCATCTTGAGTTGTTGCATTATCATCGTGAAGCAGTCACTTGAAAAATAATAGATTACTTTGAGAAGGACTTGCCATTTGTGTCTATAAAGAAACAAAAGCAATGCATAGAATCACTCAAAACCAAGAAATCTGCTTAAAAGGCGGATTATACAAAAGATCCCCATATATTTACAATAGAAATTGCATCTATCAACAACATCTATCAATAACAACAAGTTACTAAAGCGGGAAAGGCATGTGAACATCATAACATGTCCCATGAATGCACGACGAAACAAGTAAACAACCTTTATAGACCAAATAACCTCCAACGGGCATGAGCAAGAATGAAAACCAAGTACCTACTTGCAGTGAGCACGACATTCAGAACGAGATGCGTGAGTGAAACAAATACAATTAGAAATGAAATAATGGCCAATGTGGAAGTATTTCTAATCAATTATAAAATTTCGAAGTCACTAAGTCGAACCGTGAGGAGAGCGATTAAAGCCAGAGTAGTCGAGGGCATTGGCAACCGTTACGTATTATTGAAGTTACAAAAGCAGTAATGAGATCAAAAACAACATCATCCATAGCAAGTTTGCAACGCCACAACATCAGCCAGCGGTGCGTTACAAACCGGGGCGGGCGAACCAAAACAACCCACGGCCAACATCTTAACATAAAATCGTTACAAACCCCACAAATTAGTACCCGGGTCCAACGCAAAAACATAGATACGCATGATTGGCATGAATGATTAAAGAACCAAACATCCCAAATCCAATGCGAACCTCAAATAATGGAATAACATAAACAATTGAAATAACCAACATCATGATTCCATGAAATACTTACAGTCGAAATGAAACAGAATCGAGAAAGTATTTCGAGCAAGGAAACAAATAACACACATGTCGAAAGATCAATCGAAACAAACACTAAGCGATCGACGGTCCGATATCTGGCGGCCCGCAGCCAGATCGCAGAACGACGGAAAAGTGAAACGGAGGAGAACGGAGAGAAGAGAGAGAGCGAAGCGAAGTGAAAGTGAGAAGCGAGAAGAGGTCGGCCTCGGGGTCGAGTCGGCGTATTAAATTTAGAAATTAGAATAGGGATTTTAGATCGCCCGTCAATTGACGGTATCGCTGCTCCTGGCCGCGTTCGCTTCGATCCGCTCGCGAGCGAAGCACCGAGTTCGCTCGAGTCGGCTCGAAATAAATTCGAACCACAATTGCTCAATCGGCTCGTTTGCTTGAGCCGGTCAGTCGACTTTCGAGCGAGTCACGATCTTCGAGCTAATTTCTCAGCCCTATAGCCAATAGGCTCCACTAAATTACGGTCATGGATGTAGCCCGTATGTTCTCTAATAACTTTCTACCCCTTTGAGTTGTGGATCATAGGACATACCTAATAGAGCGTAAAACATGTTGTTAGTTATGGTGGACTTAAGATTATCCCCTTTGACAAATATCAACCTTAGTCTACAAGGTCTCCTTGGACGGTGCAACCCATGGCTGCTGACAAGGATCCTTCGGTCAGGTTGGATCAACAACCTCCTCTGACTAAGTGGACTAAGGATCATGATAGTCCGGGATGACGGAACCATGAGATCTTGATCGAGCGAGTTATCATTCCCCTAATCATATGCTCCAAACATAAAAAAATGATGGATTTCATTAAATTTCAAATCTGAATTGTTGCTACTATACACTAAGCAATTAACGACTTATGACTAGCCTTAATCGAAAGTTTCCTCTCACTAATTGGAGGTAATTAGGTGCTTTGTATAGGAAACCGAGCAATCTAAAGTCCCAAATGAGAGCGAAATCTCTAGGTAGTGACTTATTTATCTACTACAAACAATCATCTGTCTTCAAAAAATTTTATTCGGCACAAAATCTAAACTATCGTTTCATCGAGAGGCTGGACGCAAATTTTTAGAGCCCACAAACAAACTAAATTTTTTTTGTTGAATCAAGTTGATGAGGAATAAATTGAATTATACTAGTTTCAGATAATAGTTTCAGATAATTAATGTCATCCTAGGAAAATCTCCTATAGAAATGAATTTGAAGTTATTTGTGAACCTAATATTTTGTGTATATTTATCATTATTTGACAAAATAATAATGTAATTTATTAAATTTTTCATTTCCAATGCAAATTCATTAAATTGCAATTGAAGATAATTTTTCTTTATATTGTTATCAATAGTTGATAACTTGCATTTCATCTTGTACATCAACTTTACTCAAAGGTAAGCTAGAAATACATTACTCTATTTACTTCTATACCCTTAGAAACAAGTCTAATTGTTATTGTACATAGAATTATTTTGTATTATTTTGAAGTTAAATTGCTTTTGCATATTGACGTCAATATGATTATAGCCTGGTGTTGTGTGTTTTCCTTTGGTAGAGTTAATATATGGAGGGAAAAATCACCTGCCTTTTTATATAAGATATTATATATAGTTGATCATTTTGTATACATTAAGAATTCGCAACCAAATTTTTTTTATTAAACACTCTTCTTTTGTATTTGGATAGGATCATATTTTATTTTATATTATAGAGGTTTATATACATATTATAAAAATCTTATGTATTTATATATCTAACACCTAAATCTTTATACTTAGATAACTAAATATAAAAGTTTAAGTATTAGATATAGAAAATACATTTTTTAAGTATATACTTTTAATCTAATAAAAGAATATATAATTAAAATAAAGATTTAAGTATTAGATATGTAAATAGATAAGATTTTTGTGGTATGTATGAAAATCTCCTTTCATATTGCTGATTGATAGATGCACAAATGTGTCATTGAAAATGTATAAGTGAATCAAATGTTCATTTTCTTCTTTAAGTCTTTCGTGATTAAATTGATAAATGAATGATAGTTTTTTTTTTCTTTATTTCATAGTTATTATTTGAACATCACGTTAGTGAAGTATAAGATGGTGGCTTTTTAGATAATGTTGAATTTTTTCCACCAAAGTAAAGACTAAATACTTAGAAGTTATCGGAGCATTGAGTGACCCAAGTTGATTTGAGTCACTATAGCCAATGCATAATCAATGGGATTAGCAAACATGATTATTAAATAGCATCTAAATAAACATTCATCAATATTATATAAAGTGGTCACTAATCAGAGAAATATTATTAGTGTATGATTTCTTTTGTTGCTTGTTTAACAAGCAACTTTTATTTTGATTTTTAAAAGCAAGGATGTTTACATTAATGAGATTAACAACAAAAATCACTAAATAATGACACATAAGTATTCATTGGCATAAAAAAAGGCCATTCATTTTAACAATTTTAGTGACCTATGGTTATTAGGGGTCTTTAATTCAGCAACCAAATAATTTTTTTAGTTAAAAGCCTCTATAAAACAGCTACAAAACACTAGTAACCCTAAAGTTTTTGGTTGCTATTCATTTTAGCAACCAAGCTTTTATTCTTAAAGACCAATTTTAATGGTTGATAATGTCATCTATTCTTGTGGTGGTGCCATATGTATACTTTAATTCAACCATTGTGTGTTATTTTTTATAACTTTGATTGAATTATCTTATTTTCTCCAATGATCTTGCTCCTTCAAAAGATATCAACAAGAAAAAAGACAAACAAAATATATATCCCTATATTTCAAAATGTCTTCATAAATATATGTTTTAATCAAAATAATATTAAAATACTCATAGATTTTATATTTTAATCATTTTCTTAAATCCTGACAAACATGTGCTTAACATACGGGCAATTAAACTGTTATACGCACATTCAAAGTGATGTTTTGAGTTGAATCAAACATATATTGAATTGAGTCTAAAAAATCAACTTAAAATGAACTTTGATTCAAAAGCGCACCTCAAAATCCTTTAGAAGTCAACTAGAATTGAGTCCAATGTAATGTGATTTTGATTTTTTTTTATTTTTGACAGCCCTATTCCCACTAAAGCAAACATATGGTTAAAGATTGTTAATGGCTTACCCTTGAATTTGTGGAAAGATGTACTCAGCTCTCCAACCCATTCTTACATCAAATCCAGGGAACAAGCTGACGGATGTTTTGTTTCTGATCTGAGAAACGCCATCTCCACCTAAACATGTTGAGAGCTTCCATTTCCAACCCGTGGCATAGGTCTGAAAATTATGGCCTATTCCTACCTGCATTAACACGAAGACTAACTATAATTCATACCTTGTTTAATGATCTTTTGCTGTTTCATAAAATATAGAATGCCTCAAAAGCTTAGAAAGACCATAATTTCTTCAATTATAACATAAATATACAGTTAATACTTGTTGGAGAAAAGAACTTTCATCATAGGTATTCAGGTCAGTATTTTTTCTTTAATCAGCGTGATTGGCACTGCATAAGATCATTATCTTTTATTGAATGATTAAGCTTATTTAAACCATCAACAAATCTTCAAACTTAATAATTTCCAGTAAGTTAACAATGATCATCAATTTGGAAACATGAAAAATGAGAATATTAGCATATTATAGTAACTGCTGTCATGAGGTGCGACCAAAATGGCAATATGCTTTAAGTATTTAAATTTAAGCTAAAAAATGTTGCCCGCATTCATTAACTCTATATATTCAACTATTAAGTTTTCATAAACATGATTTATGTAGATTAAATGTGTAAGTTACCCTCGTCTAACAATATTCAAAAAATGGAAACCAAAGAAGTAACTTTTTCTATAACTGGTATCAGTAAAGCCATTTTTGTTGTCAAAGAAACCTTAAACTTTTGGTGTATGTAACATAATCATAGAAGAACGATTATACTTGCAAATTATATATGTATGGTGAATACACCGGCTGAAAGGCATAACATTGTTGGGTGCCATAAAAGTGGCCTTGAAGGCAAGAGAAATCTGAAGATAGATTGCTCTTAGCTCGAAAAAATGTAAAGAACACAAACAATCCAAGAAACGAAAAGTTCAAAGGTCAACCAAGGAATTTTATTGTCTGGAAGACCTTTTTGACAGAAACATCAAAGGTCATAAGAGATGATCCGCATCCTGATCTAATAATGAGGTCGACCCATGCACTAGTTGATCTAAGTGATGGGAAAAATGATCTTCCAAAGGTTCCTCAAAATAAAAGGAAAACTTCAGTGATCTGAAGTGAACGAAAGGTTTGAGCAATTGAGAGTTCTCATCGAATTCTTAAAACTCTCCCAAAGTAGAAAACAACAACATCCTCATTCAATTTATTGAATGAAAATTTCATTTTCAAAAACAAAATCAACAATAATCTTTTTAAAAATATAAATAAAAATAATTGAAATCTGTTATTTTAATAAATTTGGTTAGGGGAAAACTATGAATAATCAAAAGATGGTTGATGCATATCAAGAGAGTAAAATGGCTTTCACTAGTCATCAAAAAGGTACTATCAGCCTTCAACCTAAACAAACCGATCCAACCCAAAACCAAGATGTATGAACTCATCCATCCTTCAAGAAATTTTTCTTTGATAATAGAGACCTCATCGACAACTATTGATTATGCTGAGTGCAAAGCACTAATGACAATGATCAAGTGGGAACTAAATGACCTCTTTAAATCATTGCCCCTTCCTCACATAAAGACACGAGAAAGAAGGTGACCTAATTTGAGCTTGATAGAGTCTTGTCAAGTCATATTTGGTTGTCCCAAATTTGGCTCATTTGTTAGTCATTCACCTTCAATTTCATTGAAGTTAGCTTTCAGACTCATGCGCATTTTCTTTGAGATTCATGAAGGTTCAAGGTACATGCATTGAATCAAGATCTTTTATGAACCCAGTAATTTCCCCTCTAATTTTAAACATTATCACTAGAAAGTTCAAAATTATTCTTTTCCAACCTTATTGAATAATTATACTACATTGCTTATTACTTGAAGACTGCAAATAAAGTTAAAATTTCGTAAATCTACCCTCACAAGAAATCAACATGAATGCCCTGAAATCAAAAAACAAGTTGATCATCTTGCCAAATAAATACTCAACCATACTAGTTTTTTGACACCCTACCCAAATAGAACTCATTAGAACCTGAATGGATTGATGAATTTAACTTAAAAGTCATCAATTATTTTTCTCTAGATAGTAGATGTGGGATTGTTTCTCATAAACTACACCAAGCATTTACATGCATGAAAATTATCATTGTATCAACAAAATTTTAAATTTTGACCACTTCTAATTTAAAATTGTATCTTGAACACCAACACCCACCACCGCCAACAACAACAACAATAAACCTTTATCTCACTATGTGGGAGCTACATGAATCCTTTTTTTTTCATTGTGTCCTATTAGATGTTAATAGGACACAATGGAGACGGAGGATTCATATAGCCACCCCTTAGTGGGAAAAAACGTCGTTGTTTGTTATTCGCCGCCCCTATTAAATGTCAAATTCACATTTAATTCTAATAAACTAAGGTCATTTTTTATACATCTTAACCAAGTCTTTTTAGGTCTACCTCTACCTTTCTTAACATAAGACGCATCTAATACATCTACTCTTCTAACTGGGTCATCAGACGACCAACATTTTATGTGACCAAACCATCTAAGGCGACTCTCACTAATTTTATTTGTCACTAGAGCTACTCCAATCTTATCATGTATATCTTGAACACAACACAATAAAAAATCAATGACTATGTTGATAGATTTTTCATCATAAAAATCATATGGACTCAAGTCATTAACAATAAGAGACCTTGGTTAAAAGGCCAATAGGCCAACGCAATGTTAGCCTTCAGAATTGCAAAAGGCCAATATGTTGAGTGAGGATGTTACATATATATACGTATATTTATATATATAATCCTTGTCATCTCAAAAAAATTTCTTTTGATAACAAAAATGTCTTATGAAATGGAGCACAGGCTCCGTAATAATTTCAAGCATGATAAAACATTTTGAAGTTTCTTAGATCGTGGAGCACTCATTGAAAACAAACGGTGAATAAGTGCAACCCCTTCTGCTCATACCCCTTCTTTATGCAAAAGCACCAAAAAGGAGGTCACCTAACTTTACTCATGTCTGCTAGATTTGGCTTTGACCAACATGGCTTAAGATTATTTGTTTGGATTTAACTTTAGATTCATAGACATCTAATTTGAGATTAATGAGAGTTCAACATTCATACATCAATGGCAAGACTATTTGAGAATCCAATCAAATGAAACTGAGAAATTTACCCGAATGGCATCAAGAAATAAGTGAAAAACATTCTAATAATGTTTATAAATTTTTAGAAGCATGAACTATTTTTGAAAACACAAAATAATGCAAGTTTAGCCTATATATATATATATATATATATATATATATATATATATATATATATATATATATATATATATATATATATATTAATGTAAATATATGGGACAATTTAGCCTCTATGACTTATTAATGTTTTATTTTTTTCATAAAAATAATATATACATGGGACAATTTAGTATGGTATTCAATGGTCACAATGTAAATATAATTGGAGATGAATATATATGCATACATACATACATATAAAAGTCATATTGTTGATTATGGAAGCAATATTTGTATTTTAAACTTAGGCTTCAATTAACACAAGTTTGCTATGTTGTGCATTAAATTAAATTTTCATGCCATTATAGAAGAAGAAGAGTTGCTCAATAAGTCAGTTCATAAGCTCATTAAGTCATAGAGAAGAGACACATGTAAAATGATGGCACCAGAAAATTTTTCACAAAAATCAAAGTTGCTTTCCAAGATTTAAGCAGGAGAAAAGCAGAACCAAATGAATCCTATCAATCAAGCCCCGCTGTCACTAATGAAATCACTTTGATTCAAAAAAAAACATGGTTGTGGTTTGCAACAGTTTGCTATTTCTATAAACAGTATATCTCTCATTGCACATAATTTAACTAAAACACAAACAACATAAATTTGCATAACTAAATGATACAAAGCTGAAGTAAAAATCTCAGCTAAGGTGTAGCATAATTAGATTCGGCTGCTTTTACATTTTTGTATAGACATTTAAAGGTAGAATGGCCAATACATCTACCAAAAATTCAAGAAAAACGGCAATGCTCTTTCAAATAACAATATCATTTCTAGAAGTACCTGACACCAATACTCAATATTAGTAAACAAATTTCTGAAATCTAATCCAAATCATATGTGAAATGATGTAAGGACAATTAAAATTCTCAATGTAATAAACTAATAAAAGGTAAAACAAGATAAAAATGCAAAACAGCGATAAAATAAATCTGTTGAAGAATATTAAAGTACACTCAGTTACAAACTACATTAGACCAAAGTACAAAATCACAATGTTTGGGATATTTTATCAAAGGTTTAAAAAACTATTTTATGAAAGTTTAAAAGAATATGGAATATTGATTAAACAAGCAGTAGATTTTAAGGACTTCAAATCAACATATTACACCAAATTGCCATTACCTTTTAGCTCGATATTGGCATCAAAACAAATAATGCTTAAAGAAAAAAATAATAGTGTGATTGACCTGAAGGTTGAGGTACTTTGCTATGGGAATCTTTTTAGAAAGTAATCGTATGTCGCCATGTATAGGTTCAAAAATGAATTTCCACCTCCGATCTGGTGCAAGAGGTTTCAAAACAAGCTTCGTTTCAAAATCATTGACCTCAAAATTAAAGAACTGAAAAAGAAGAAAAACAAATTAAATTTGAGTAATGGTATGAACTATAATCAATGGAAATTACAAGTAATACAAAACAATATGAGGATGCAAAGTAATAGAACACTTAGAAGAAAATTAATTGGACAGTTATTTACTCAAATTGATAGAAATTGGTGGCATGGAAATGAAGCTGATGTCAATAAAACTTGGGCTATAATCATCAAGAGTTAACATACATACCAAAAATTAGTTCAATATATCTCATCAATATGACATTAAAAAAACATAAATAAACAAGGCTTCACTTCCATCAGCAGCAGCGAAATCATAGAATGGCTGCCAATGAAAAATTAACTCATTTGGATTGTCGTTTGCACTCCAGACTAATGGCAAAATCCCCTAGTAAAACAAAAAAAAAAGTTAACAAATCTGGGGTATCCTGCTCCAGATTTCTGCGCCATGTTCATTTATGTATGCTAGTAAAGGTATATCTGAAATGGCTATGGTTTTTGCAGGGAAAGGGGGGGATTAGAATAAGGGCTTGACAGAGACTACTGACCTAAAGATGGTGAGTGAGACAAGTTTAAATGTTTGTCTTGAAACTTAACTGAGGATTTTGCGAAGTTAACTCGGGAAAAAATAAATTTATTTTTCTCTGAGACCTTGGTTTGAGTGGTTTCCTCTAGATAATGCCAAAAAAACTACGTCTCTTATTACGGATAGTTGAGAATAAGAGATCAACTGTGGCAGGATGCTTTTCTTCCACTTCTACGACCTCCCTCTTGAGATGAGCATGTAACAGCTGATAACCTTATCTTTTTTTCCCCAAACGCTTGGGAGTAAATGATGAACAAAATTCACAATAAAATGATGATTTGAAAAGAATTTCAATGCCTAATATTCAAATAAAAAAGGATTGAATGAAGAGGAAGGATGGGAGGAGGCGGTACCTCGAGATTAAGACCTAGACGGAAACCATGGATCTCTTTCCGGAACTTAAAGAAGAGTTCTGAAGGGACGACGTTTATGCTATACAAGTCCTCCAGAGACGAAGAATCGCTGGCTTCTTCTATCCGATTATTATGGTTCGAAGCCATGGCATCGGAGAAGAACCTTACTCCGAAAGCTTCAGACCAGCAATATTTTGGTTGTGATTCGAATTTAGGATGTAGCACGATGATATTTTAACTATAATATTTTATAGGGAGATTTACATACATACCACTCAATTTTTATTAATTTATATATCTCACATTTAAAGTTTACTATTTACTTAAGTGACACCTAAATCTTTCAAATACATCATTTTTACCACTCTACCTTATGTCGTATGCTTCTGTTACTCGTTTGGGAGAGCCATGAAACGACTCCGCTCCCGTGGGAACTCCCTCTCGTCCGCTCAAACTCGTTTTGGAAGAAGCAACTATATTCAGTGAAACCCTCGCTGCTCGTCAAGAAGGAACTCCATTCCTGGGAACTTCTACGCCACAACACACATCCCAAAACCTAGTTCTGATTGGCATCGATACGTCTTCTTCAACCTTCCTCCTCCCTCGCACTCTGACTGGAACCCTTGCACGCATAGCCCAAAACCGAGATCTGATTGCAGGGAGGTTTGGCATCTGCGAACTTCCTTTTCACGTTTGGCATCGCTTCTTCTAACCTTCCTCCTCCGTCAGAGTCATTGGAACACCGCACTTTCGGGAGGTTTGGCATCCTAATTTTATTATCTCTGTTAGGGTTGTAATTCGGCAGAGTAACATTCCTCCGCTACTGATTTGGTTGTGTCGTGGGCTTTTAGCAGGTTTAGGCTGCTGAGGAGAAGTATGTGATGCTGGAAGATGCTAGGGCTCAACGAATGATCGCCCGCTGCACCTTTCTTCTCAATCGATAAAGTAATAAGAATTGAGTAAATTTTATTATCTCCTGTTGTGTTCACATTCCTTCAAGATATATTAATTATAATTCTAATACATTTTATATCTATCACTAAGCAGAAAGATTTGTTTATGAAGTTTTATATGATGGTTTGTATGCTTTAGCTAAATATACATTTTATATCCATAACATTCTTCTTCGAGCAAGGATCTGTAAGCATGAGGGAATGGTTTGTATGCTTTAGCTAAATATATTCAAGCATGTTATATGTACGTATGTGTCAAGAAAACCACAGAATGAAAGTTTACTTTAGCCTTCATTAGTCAAAGACACACACGTAATTAAAGAAATAAGGGAGACACTCAATTTTAACGTGAAAAATCAAAAGAGGGAAAACCATGGGGCTAAAGAAAAGCTTCCACTATGTATCTATTTCAGAGTACAAAGTCTTCCTGATAACGGGATTACAGAATTGCATGTGAGAGAGGAATAATAACTGTGTAACAATGATCAGGTTGTAATTGTTACTGATGGTGGAGATGCGGGGTAACTTCCGGTGGGAATACAGGGTACAATTAGACGATTGGGCGGTATTGGATGGTCACGAGAGTGCGATCTTGGTGCGATCTTGCTTGGAGGATCTTCAAGCTTCAAAGCTCTCTCTTCCTCCTCACTTTTTCCTCTTTTCTCTGGACTCTTCCTCTTTTTCCTCGCCGACTCTTCCTTTTCTTCCTTGTTGGACTCTCCTTTTCTTCTGTTTGACTCTTCCTCTTCTTCCTCTTGAACTCTTTCTTTCTTTCTTCTTGCTTTGTTCTTCCTCTTCTTCCTTGTTTGGACTCTTCCTCTTCTTCCTTTGACTCTTCCTCTTCTTCCTCTTTCTTCTTCCTTTGACTCTTCCTCTTCTTCCTTGCTTGGACTCTTCCTTCCTTGCTGGACTCTTCCTCTTCTTCCTTGCTTGGACTCTTCCTTTTCTTCCTTTAAGATTGATCAGGCAGGATCACGGCGGTATGGCAGGTATTCTCTTCTTCTTTCAGCTCCTCTTTTTCACTTGGCCTCCTCTTTTTCTTGGTGTGAGGAATGCCTATTTATAGATGGGAGGAGGGGCATTCTTGTAAATTCATGTAAGTGCACTCCCCTCGACGGACGGCCGGATGATTCCTTGATCATTTGATGTATTTTGAGTATTTGGATGCCCAAATGAAGTGAGATCTTAGGCTCGTTAGATCCGCTGCCGAGGCCGATTTGACTATAAACACTCCATATTTGAGAGCTGTTTTGGGATTTAATTGATGTCCCAAAGATTTTAATGATATTTCAAGTGCTTGATCTCGATCGGTTTTGACTCAAAATCCTATTGCTTTCGACATCAAGATTTGTGCTTTGACTAGTGGTATTTTAAGAGCCATATCAGTATGGATTTCTTAAATCAATGTCGATCTGGAGTTCATTGAAAGGTGGCAATTATTAACGAAATTAGTGCTTGTGAATGTTTCCCTTAGAATTATGTTATATGTACATATGAATTGTTATTTCAAATTAATTAAGAAATTTTTTTGTATGTAATTTGTTTAGGAAGTTTTATATGATTCTAAATTTAAGTTGCTTTATTAAAGGATCCACTGATTGAGTAGCCTTATCCAGTAATAGTTGTAGATTTTTTGCTTTTTTTATTTAAATGTCCTTAACTGTTACTAATTTGTTGTTTTTTCTTAACTTTATTTGATAGATTACACATAGCTAAAATGAGCTAAAGTCAATCATCCGCATCGATAGGCATCTTGAGAGAACATCAAGTGTTGTGTCATTGCAATTTACAATGCGTCATATTCACAAGCTATAAAGAAAGGAATTATGGTGAAATTTTTAAGGTGTCTTCGAAATCGTACAAAAAATGATTGTGGTTATTTCATCTGGTTAAATGGTGATGACCCTAAAGTATATGAAATGGATTATGAAGGAAGAGCTTCTCAGGAGAACATAATGAAAAAACTTGAGACCATCTCAACTCAAAACAAAATTATGTTGGCAAATGTTATATCATCATTGCAATGATGTTTTTTTATCCTTAAGTTAATCATGTATTTGATGGTCTCTTGAAGATCATTGATCAAGAATTTGTATAGGGTAATGTATTTTGGCACCTACTATCAATGGAACTAGTTTATTTTTTGTTATATACTGTCTCTATTGGTTGAATGTGATAAATTTGCAATCATCAAGGCTTTTATTTTTTTCATTTTCTTTTGGCTTTATAGTTCCAAAACTTTTGCTTTTTTTGGTTCTCTTTTGTGAGATCTTTGGTTGTAGGGCGGTATAAATATAAGATAGATTATGCTTTTTGGTTCCTCTTAAGTATCGATTAATCTTATCGTTTGTTGCCTTAAATTTTCTTGGAGTCTTCTTAACTCTAGGCTCTTCGATTCGTCTCTTTCGAGAATTTTCTTTGTTGTGGTTTTGTATCTTGTTGTCATTCCTACTTACATATCTTCTTTTAAAGGTTGATTCAGCTTGGAAGTATACCAAATTAAAGGTTGATTCACTTATTATTTGTTAGATATGGTTGTTTTTCTTTTCTTTTTATATTTAAATTAGTGCAAAGCCGAACTCTGTGGTGATTCAGCTTGAATTAAAAATATCTTTTTAATGCTAATATTTTGTTCAAAAATGAGCCAAGAAGGCTTCTTCTTTTCTGAAAGATGATTGAGGATCTTTTGTTGAAAACTATATTATGAAAGAATTTCATAACTCCATGTAAAACAAAATTTTCAATCATTTGGATCAAAATAAATCATTCAAAAAAGTGAATTTGAGCACGAATGCATTAACTTGACATTGTTTAATCAATACTCCCACTCACACTTTATATATACAATTGCTTGGAGAGCTCCTTAAATGCAACAAAGGCGGAGGGAAGGTTCGTTTCCGGGCATTCCATCGAATCAAGGCTGCAGAAGAGTTTGGTTGAGAAGCAAGCCGGTGGTGGACTCAGATTCAATAAAATCAAGGGAAAGATGCTCATATGCACAATTTGGCGACAATACAAAGATTCAAGAGCGACTTCATCCAGGTTTGAAGTCGCACAAGAATTTATTTTCTGGGTTGAGCCATTTCTGGCAAGCACTCTAAGCATAGCTCTGAAAATCCAAAAATTGAACCCAGCAACATAGGAATCAATCTTATCAAGAATCATGCAACCGAGGCTCATTTATGTTGGTTTACTAAGTCAATTTTAGTATAAGAGATGTTCACATGAGGTGAATACTTACACATACCAGATTTGCTGAAGTGCGAAATATGAAAGTATAATAACAAATAGTATTAGCAGGTTGCATAGAATAATAATCATCACCCACAGGTGGGCCAGATGATCTGCACAATTTCTTAACATTTTGTCATATTGATGGTTTGCGCTCCAGATCACTTGCTATTGCTTATTTAGTTATTTAGACTTCCAAATAAGATAATAAAACTTGAAATCTAAATGCATTTTACGAAATAATCCTATAAAAAAAACATATATATAATTGAATAGAAAATGGTTACACCACTTGGATGTGCTTATACTTTTTGTGTCTAGCAGCATTAATAAGTCCATCTTTAGTCCATGCCGTAATCTCCAGAATGTCATCAGGAAAACTATCATTTTCAATCACGTGATATCTAACAACATTAAAGGGGAAAAAAAAGAATAGTGAATAATAAAACAAATCATAATCATTCACAAATATGGCTCACACAATCTCAAATCAACTCTCAAATAACATCTTAAAGGAGAACCTATAAGCAACATAAATTCAATAAACCACAAAGTATTTGAGATGAAAGTATTTGTAATTATAATCTGAGATGAAAGTATTTGTGATTACCCTCTTGAGATGAAGGTATTTGTGATTATAATCTGACATGGAAGTTTACAAAATTCATGCAATCCTTGGAACTAGAAGCAACAAAAAATTACATCGATTGTTTCATATGTGTGCAAAAAATACATGTAATTACTGCTCTGAAAGCTATTACTAGCTATTACTAGCTATTGCTCTCATTAATCAATCGCCTCAACTTCATCGTCATGTTGCCCTCTCCTAACCTGTAGCTTTTCTCTACTTCCCAAGGCAACATATGATAGTTCTGAACTGTAAGCATTGATGTCTACATCTGGCATCTGTGAGTTTGATCCATCAAGGGCATTTTTGTAAGTGTTCCTGTGATGACCCCAACATTCGCAACCACTACACTTATGTACCCTCTGTATTTTTTTGGTATTGTTTTCCATGAAACTTTTTATTCTTCTCTTCTTTGGCCTCCCCCTAGGTCTAAGTGTATTAGGTGCCCTAATCTCAATATCATCATTACATTTTCTCCACTGACTTTTGCCTGGTAGAGTTGATATTGAACCATCATAAGCTATAGTGTATCTACAAATGGAATGAGAAATGATTAATATACAAACAAAAATAAATGCATAATAATTAAAATTACCTATTAACATGATAATATTGATCCACATAAGTGTGTCATAGTAGGTGTTTCTTTGAACCGATGAAAGCAACAACATGTATACATGGAAGGCTTGTCATTTGCCAGTATCTACAGCTACACTGTTTTAGCTCAATATTTACTTCATGTCTTTCGAGAATGCCCTTCAACCTCTGTATGAAGTAGATTGCCTAATAATAAAGTATTCCTTTCTTGTTATTATCTCATGTAATCTTCAATAACAGGACCAATTCACCTCTCCAACTTGATGTATTCATCTTTCGTTCAGCTCTTTATTCCATTAACATCCCTCTAATCATGTCTACCAACTCAACAATTGGTTTATCTCTAACCACTCCTATCCAAGAGTTAAATGACTCTGACAAGTTATTGGTGTTGTAGTGGTTTTTAATTTCAAGAAGAAATTGTGATCTTGATCATTTATATGGTAAATTTAGAAGATAAGAATAAAATTGAGGGCTCACTTTGCATAGTTCAATTGAGGGCTCACTTTGCATAGTTCAATTGAGGGCTCACTTTGCATAGTTCAGTAACTTTTGCCTCATATTCATGTCTTGTGTATGCATTTGCAGCCAACCAAAAAATGTTTCTAATCTTCTGGCTATCTTGAAAGTGATGATACTTCTTCAAGTTCTTCCACAAATAGCGTATACAAACTCTATGTTCTGCATTAGGAAATACAAACTTAATTGCTTCTCTCAAGCCCTTCTCCATATCATAAATAAAAGATAATGACACCACCTCACAACCAAAAGAGTCAACTAAATTATTCAAAAACCATTGTCATGAGCTTTTTGATTCATATTCAACCACTGCAAAAGCAACAGTGTAAATACCATTATTATTATCTAATGAATTCGCGGATAACAACACCCCAAGATATTTTGATTTTAGATGACATGCATCAACCTATAAAGTGCAGCCTACTAGAAAATCATCGATACATACTTTGAAGCAAACATAGAACCTTCTAAAGGAGTTGTAAATGATATCATACTCATAAGTAATGTGAGAGTTAGGGTTTCTTCTAATAAGCTCTTCCCGTAGAGTAGGGACCCACTTGTAGCTATCATCAACTGGCCCAAAGAGGTTGTCTCGTGCTAATTCTCTTGAGCATACAATTTCATATAAGGAGTGATATATCACCCTCTAAATCTTCATTTATTTATTTTGGAGGGATGTCGGGATGTTTTTTAACTATATCTTGGATTTGTTGAGCAACCCATTTAGATGTAGTCTACTTGTTGCCTGCTCTATTGACACCTGGACATACATGTGAATCTTCAACTTTTTTTGACTTCAAATGTTTGCCCATCTACACATAAAGAAGCTCTCACTCTCCAAGGACACCCTACTTAAGCACAAGTGGTAACGACTCATCTTTTGTCATTGGCTTTTATCTTCACTCCAAAATTCTCATGAATAGCCTTAGACCGAAGAAAATGCTTGAAACTTATTGCATCATCAAATCGGGTGCCAACTACTAATGACATATTATCTGCAACTAGACTAGTTAATAGATCTTCATTATATAAAGCAAGTTCATCTGAAAATTGGCTATCATTGTCGGAGCTTGAATGTTCATATTGTAACATGTCCTTACAATCCAAACCTTCTCTGTTTTGTGGCATCACATCTACTCCACCACATGGTATAACTCCGATATCTTGCACAAAAGTATAACTTGAACATCTTTTGTTAAAATAACAACTTCAACACGACCACTTTCATTAGATAACTGTAAAATGCTCATTACTGCATTATCATTTTCAATAAGTTTGTATTCCTTTGGAGATGTGTCATAAACATAATAATAAATTTCATAATCATATCCTCTTAACCAAGGACAAATCTCTTCAATCTTCTCTACTAATAAAAAATAGTTTAGCACATCTCGTTGTACTTTTATAGTCTTCTTTCCCCCTTCATACTTTGTTCGCTCTGTATTTTTCAGTTTGATCCAATAACCATTAAATTTGATTGTCACTAGGAGCCAAATCTTTGCGTCCAACATGCCTTCAAGTTCAAATGAATAGAACAAAGCTTACCAACTATGAAAAAAGCAATGACAAAATAAGTGAAATACTTATCTAAATTCAAATGAATAGAACAGAGCCATGAAGTTCAAAAGCTTTTGCTCGGCTATAGATGGAAACCCAGTACCCATTTGCGTGGTAGATTTTCAATAGAATTCCTTCACAAACAGTTATGTTCCCACAGCCAAAAAAAGATTTTAGCGTGGGAATGGAGTTCCTTCTTCCCTTCAAGCGGCGGCTGTTTGTTCCCTGGCCACGGAAGAGCCAAAGTTCCCACACGGGAATGAAGTTCCTTCTTCACAGACGAACAAGAGGGTTTCGCGCGGGGATATAGGTTCTTCTTCCGCCAAAATGAGTTCGCAGACGGACGAGAGGGAGTTCCAGCGGAGCGGAGTCGTTCAGCTCTCCCAAAGCAGTAACCGGGAAGCATCTCGTGAGGTAGAGTGGTAAAAATGATGTATTTGAAAGATTTAGATATTACTTAGTAAATAGTAAACTTTAGGTGTGAGATATGTAAATTAATAAGAATTGAGTGGTATGTATGTAAATCCCCTATTTTATATTACTGAAATTTAATTTATATTTTAAAATTACTTGTTGTAGGAAAATTCGATATAAACATATTTATTATATGTTATTTAGTTTCAAATTATTTTAGTTTAGCTTTATTCTAATTCTAGTGAGAATAATATTGATATATGATAAAAAATTAACTCTATGAAGTTAACTATATGATTTGAAAATTTGTATATTAATTTTAAAATAATTTGGACTTTAATTTGGATATTTTCTAGTTGGAACATACATTTATATTTGACAAATTTAATTATGTCATAAAGTGTATTGATTATAGTACAGATGATCATGAGTTGCGCACTAGAATGTATGCTTAAAAACTTCATGATAATGTTTGAATGATCAAATAATTTTCAAATCTTGCATTATTTGAGTCAAAATAAGTGTCTGTATGAGAAAAATTCAATGAGATTAAGATTGCTCATTTTTTATATCATTATTATGCTTGAATGCCTAAAAAATAATATATCATCAAGCAAAATAACCTAAGCCATCAGCTTGAGTATTTGAAGATTTTAGTTAATTGAAATATCACTTCAAAAAATTTAAACAGACCTTCATACTTTTTGTGAGATGAACTTATAATAGTAGATTGCTCAGATATGTATATATAGCTCTTCCCGTCATTTGACATCGATGATTGACATCAGCACTTGTCATCGCTTAACTATCATCATCCCACATTCACTCTCTATTAGTCATCATATGATTGTCATCACCCAACTGTTACTATATGACTATCATCGCTTGACTAATGTCTTCCAACTATTGTCACCTACAAATTTGCATTACTATTTAATGCTAGTGGTAGTCTTCTAACATCAGCAATAGTAATTGCTCAATCACATTTGATACTAAAACTAATAATTTAATCGATTTTATCTTTTCAATACTTTTTACTACACTCATAGGAGGTGGAGCTAACAATTCACATTATACAATCATGACCTCTCCAATTATATGAAAAGCAAGTCTATGATAATCACCTATAAAGTTAATTATTTTAATCGGATCAAATCCCATTATTTTCTCCATCTTTAAATTTTCACAAAAAATACTATGTGTCTATTATAAGCTTATCTTGTTTGTGTGTGTGCTTATCTTTGTACGACTCTAAGCCCACAATATATATATATATATATATATATATATATATATATAAAATAGGCAATCCTAATCGTTAGCTTTAGACATGAAAAAAAATTTTTAAGAAAATAGGCTAGTCATTGTCTGACGGCCGAAGGAATACGTCGGCGTCGGTTGTCCGTCAAACGGACGGTATCATAAGTCTTCCGTTTGTGACGGCCCGCTCGTCTATATCGGAAAAAACCCGTGATCTACTTTCCTTTTCCTCTTCCGTGCTTTCCGTTCGCCCGTCGCTCCTTCGTTCGCGAGATTTCAACAACGAAACACACCGCCCAAGGGAGGTCGTCAGGAAGAGCTCGCCGTCCTATTTCGGCAAACAAACCGTAAGCCGAGATCGCGATTTCCTTTGTCTTTTCCTCCCAATCCGTTGGCTCCTCCGCTCCATGGGATTTCCGAAAGCCTTCACCGCCAAGGGTAGGTCGCCGGAGAGCTCCCGCCACGAGTCGCCATTGCCGAAGGGTTATTTCTTCGTCGTGATCAAGGTAAATTTTTCCTTAATGCTTAATTTGTGATAATCTTGCTTTGTGGTGATTTTGCTTATTTCCATCACTTAAATATTTATATATGTGATTTTTTTTTTTTTGCTTTCAAATAGTGAAATAGATTTTTAAGTTGCTCAAATTTGACTCGATAAATGACTTTTGAGTCTAATTTAATGAGCTATTGAGTCAAATTTAAACTAACTTTGATTCGACTCATTAACTCAAGAACAAATTAATTATAAAAAAATTCACATTTAACATCGCTTAAGAATATATTAAGATTCAAACATTTAAATACAAAGTAATTAAAAATTATCTTACTTATCTTAGTTATTTTATTATTATTTCTTCTTTAATTTATCATTATTTTTATCATTTTATTATAATAGGCATTTGAATTAAAAATATTATCTCTTTCATAATAAATAAGCTGGTTCAAGTTCACTCAAACTCATTAAATTAAGCTTCACCTCATATTTTATAAATTAATCAAGCTTAAGCTCAAATTTAAATTAGCAAGGACTCGAGCTCTAGATTTTAATACTCTAACATTAATTTGTATGATTTCACCAAAACTTTATTTGTTTCAGTTTCACAAGTAATGCAATTCATTGCTAATTGTAAGTTCAACAAAACTATTCTACTTGGTGTGGCTTCTAAAAGGTTTTCACATAACATATACTTTATGGTAAGAACAATAGATAAGGCAAAAATTCAAAAATTTGAACCTACTCATGATCTTGCTAAAAGTGGGCTAAAGTATCTTAGACAAACATCCATGTTAGCCATCATTATGAAAATCAATCAAAATAAACAGATATATTTTTTAAAAAAGAAGCAAAACCTTCAACAATGTTTAAATTTAGCAAAGAAAATTTTATGAATTTGAATGTACTGTATCAAGAGACGTTGATAAGTAACTTCTATAAATTTTGATGGTTAAATCTCATAGTAAAAGACAGCTAGAAAATCAATATTATTGAGAGGAACGTAAGCATTATGTTAGTTATAGAGTTGGTGTTTAGACACCATGTTTATGTTTTTCCATCATAGGTGATATGACACTTAAAACATTCATCTAGTTATGAAATTATTTATTTATTGTTTGCAAGTGTTCATTCATCTAGCCATGGATTAATGAGATGCGATTCTTCTTAGTGATTTTGGTGTAACTCCGTTTGGTGATTTGGGAGCTGTGTGAGATAGCCATATGTCTCTGCCAATATAATTTTGGTGCAATTCCGTTGTACGATAGTATTCATCTTTATGAAAGCTATGATTAGAACCTACTCTCTCTTTGTCCTTTATGAGTTCGTGAAATATCTCAAATTATAATGCGCAATTGTATTATATCTTGAAATGTTTTTCTCCTGCGAACAGGGGAAAGGAAAGATACTTGCTGGTTAGAGTTGTTAGTTGAATATGAGTTCAGAAACTGTCTGCATAGTTCTTTATTATGATGGAGAACTGAATGTTGTTGATAATTTCTTTCCGACCTATATTGGTGGAAAAAATCGACCAATTCAGATCCGACGAAGGACTAACTTGCTGGGGTTACAAAAGCGAATCATGAGATCATTGAAGTTGGACCATGCAAAGTCATGTGTTAATCTTATAGGTCGGTTTTCTATTGGTGCTGGATTTATTGCTACACATATTATTGTGACGTATGTGAATCACTCAACGCGGTCGATGCAACCCTGTAATTTATGTTGAAGTTCGAGTTAAATTAAGGAAAGAGATGTTGCCATTAATGAGGAGCATCACAACTTCAATGATTGAATTCATCACACTTGATTTGCAGAAAGCGCCGCAAGAAGCGTCTGATTACGTGCCTACGAAGCTTAATGTAGGTACAAGTTCCTTTAGGGGTGATCTTTGAGAGTGGCGTGTGATGGGTATGAAACTATGCCTTATGCAACAAGTACCGATGATGATGAGGGGGGTGATAGTGATGCAGATGAGCCTTCTTTAAGGGGCAAATATCCATCTAACAGTGTCAAAGAGCTTATTAGGGACTACTCAGTTAGAACAATCCAAATAGAGGAGCACTTCTAACAACATGAGTATATCGTCATGCTCAACAGTAGAGAGAATGGGATGAAACATTTGATGGGCCTTGGATGAGTCAACTTTTGTACTTGAAAGTTGTATTCCGGATGAAGCTAGAAGGTATGTGCTTTCTTTATAAGAAATTTGTTGTTTACGGTTGGTTGATTAACAACGTCGACCACTGATCTACGCTCAAACAAATCCAAGTTCACCATATTGTGCACTCAATATGCGAACCACACACTACATGTGGCTTACATGCAAGTTCAAGTAAGAGGGGTGCATGGAGAATTGGCGTATAGCGCGATATACATGTAGTCATTCGTCCTCGATCTGGGACATAGGCAATGTACAACGATTTATCGCTTATTTCATTCTTCAATTAGGCGTCATGATTTAAAGTCCAGAGATTATTATTGAGTCAAAGTCAAAATTTAACATACGAGTGTCGTATATGAAAGCTTGGGATGCACGTCCCAAGGCACTGAAGGTTATTTTCGGAAGTTGGGAGAAATCTTACCGATCGTTGGAGAGATTCATGTCTGCTATATGCTCAGCAATGCCAGGATCGGTCTAGTACTGATGTGAGTCATGCCGATTTCAATGATTATTCGTCCTTCAAGCCTTGATTCTTGGTTGGCACATGGTCCGCTTTTATGTCTGGATGAGACTTTCCTCCAAGATAAGTATAGGGGGCTCTACTTACTGCAGTAGGAATTGATGCTAACAATTTATTTCCACTGGCCTTCGCAGTGGTAGAATCAGAAAGTATTGAGTCATGATCTTGGTTTATATAGACACTCAAAACTTAGTTCCATTGATCTGTACAAGAGGTGATTTGCGCATCATTTCTGACTGGCACGCGGGGTTGGTGCGGGGCTGCAGGGAGATATTACCGTGGGTTACACATCGCTTTTGCCTGAGACATTTGAGAGAGAAGTTTAAAAAAGCAGTTAGACAACTTGGAGTCGGAGACGTTGAGTTCATATGCCAAAAAATGTATGTGCGAATATCTGATGATATAGCATTTTAAAAGGTGTATATGTCAAGAAACATCAGACAGAGGCTACGATTGGCTCGTAGAGGATGTACATCGTGGTCTCGACCCATGATGATGGTGCAGTATGACACCATGACTAAATCACGGTGAATCTTGTGATGTACTTAAGAGAGCCGCGTGGCTTTCCAATTCGTGCGGTCTCGCAATATATTATAACATAGTCGCTATGTTCATGAAACGCCTAGACTTCGCAACATCGTGACAAACGACTCCATGTTCTCTCCCGGTTAAGACAACTTTGCGGGGTAGTGAACATGAGACAAAGAGATTTCTGGCCGGTCAACAATGATAGTACCAAGTTTTGATGTGCAACAGAACATACTGGTAAATATGAGAATCATATGTCTAGATGTACGTCTGACGGCCAAACTTATCACATCGTATCATGTCATTTACGTGTTAGAGGCGTGGCATATAAACGTTATTATGTATCGACCTACTACACCTTGGACTACTACTGCAAAACCTATGAGGGAACGTTTCATGTCATCCCTGATCGTTATGATTGATCAGAACACATCATTGTTGGGAACTTCCCAGAGTATACCCCACCAGATATTAAGAGAGTCAGTCGATACGTTTAAGATTGAAATCTTATGGATGAAAATACTGCGTAATAGAATTTGTAGTGTATGTAAAAATAGTGGTACGTGCAATCAAGAGCCTAATGTGAGAATCGCATTATAGATAAAGTTTAGAGAGTGCTAATGAATGTTTTGTATAAAGTGAATGAGAGTGACATTCTAATATTTGTAAAAGAAGAAGAAGAGGTGAGATTCTAATATTGAAACTCGCTTTCATTTTTTAAAGTCACTTTTATTTTTTGTTATTTAGCATAAAGCAATTATTAGAGTAATAAAAGAGATTATTTTTCTGTTTTACATAACGATTATTTTTTTTGGTCTCTAGTCTTTGAAGAATTTTGAAGTCATCTGTTCATCTGTTTCTATAAAGGATAGTGTTATCTAAAAGCTTCATTGCTAAGGTTGCTTTGCTGAATATTAACTAAGTTGTAGATATAGCTTCTTTTATGTTCTTACTGACACTCTTTTCTTTATGTACTAGTTTGTGAGTTGGCATTGATTTTGAGGTAGGTCCCATATTTTGAGGCAGGTCCCATATTTTGAGGTTTCATGTGAGCCAGAAATCTGGGATCGATCGACTCTTTCAACCAATAGGAGAGTCGTAGAGAATTTTGTTCGGTTTTGACGATATAAATTTCGCTCATTCAGTTTGACACGCGATGCAAATTACGCGTGCGTCACGCATTTTCTGTCGCGCGAAATCACGTGAACGCAAATCTGCTGCGCGTCGGGACGCAGTCGGCGCTTTCGACCAACAGGAGAATCGTAGAGAATTTTGTTTCGGTTCCGACTATATAAATTTCGCTCCATTCCGACAACGTTTGAAGCCGGTACGAGCAAATTACGCCGGCTGCGTCACGCATTTTCTGCAGCGCAGCGAAAATCGTGAATCTGCCGAAAATCTGCGTCGGCCGACCTGCTTTCGACCAACAGGAGAGTCGTATAAAATTTTGTTCCGGTTCCGACCATATAAATTTCGCTCCATTTCGACACCGTTTGAAACCGGTACGAGCAAATTACGCCGGCTGCGTCACGCATTTTCTGCACAGCACAGCAGAAAATGCGTGAACGCGCGAAATCTGCTGCACGTAGGGCTGCAGTCGGTGCTTTCGACCAACAGGAGAGTCGTAGAGAATTTTGTTCCGGTTCCGACGATATAAATTTTGCTCCATTCCGACACCGTTTGACACCGGTACGCGCAAATTACGTTGGCTGCGTCACATTTTCTGCACAGCAAAGAAAATAATGGCGCGGCGTAATTTGCGGCTATCAACGGTGTGTCGAATGGATATTCGTATAGTGGAACTCTCAAAACTCTTGTTAAAGCACGACGACGCAGATTCGGCGTTCGCACGATTTTCTTGCGCAACGCGTAATTTGCGTGCCGATTTTAAACGGTGTTGGAATGGAGCAAAATTTATATCGTGAACCGAACAAAATTCTCGACTCTTCAGGTTGAAAGCGCCGACGGCCCTGGCGATTTCACGCAGCGTTCGCATTTTCGCATGAGTGGCGTAATGGCGTGCGGTTTATGAATGGAGCAAAATTTATATCGAAATCGACAAAATTATCTCTGTTGGTCAGCGAAGCGATCGACAGTTCAGCAGTTCGCATTTTTCGCGGAAAATGCGCTTTGCGGCTGCGATAACGTATAAATCGAAATGGGCATCGTCGAACCAGAAAATTCTCGACTCTATTGGTCAACGCATCCCGGCGCATCAGATTTCGGCGTTCACATTCTCTGCTGCAGGAGAAAATGCG
Source organism: Cymbidium sinense (assembly GCA_021442155.1). NCBI lineage: Eukaryota > Viridiplantae > Streptophyta > Magnoliopsida > Asparagales > Orchidaceae > Cymbidium > Cymbidium sinense. The sequence goes on from CM038227.1 coordinate 17,290,875, forward strand.
TGATCCGGTAATTTTTGCAGCGTCTGGGTGTCGGAATGGAGCGAAATTTATATCGTCGGAACCGGAACAAAATTCTCTACGACTCTCATGTTGGTCAAGAGCGCCGACTACATCTCGCGTTCACGCATGAAACCTGCCGAAAATATGGGACCTGCCTCAAAATCAAAGCCAACTCACAAACTAGTGCATAAAGAAAAAGTGTTAGTAAGAACATGTTGTAGGTAGGATATCTATTTAGGGATATGGAGCACTGAGCTTAAGCTGGGATGATTATTTCAAAGCTACCGAATCTATCTTTATATTAGCCAAGCTTTCATGTTAATTAATTTGAATTTAATTGATTTGTCTTTATTGTAGGTAGATGTCACGAAGAAAGGTGCTCGCCCATAGCGGCTTAAGAGTAGGCGTAGTGGACTACGGACTGCGTCGGTGAAGTTCACCTAGTATAGCGGCACTCATTGGCCGGCAAAAAAGCTCGTTGTTCAGCGGTGTATTCTCGATATTTAACTCGTGTTTGGCTCGTTAATTGGCAATGTAAATCAAATATTTCGATTTATAAATGAGTCGAACACGAACAATCCTTTGTTTGATCGTGTTATTTAGCTCGAAATAAATAAATAATTTATATTAAATTTTATTTAAAATATAATTTATGTCATTAAATATTTTAAAATTGATATTTAATAATTATAAAATTAGTTAATAAATTTTTAAATAAAATAAGCTAAAATATATTAGTAATTATTATTGTAGGTTTTTTTTAATTATGCTTATTGTTTACTGTTTAGGCTTTAGCGGTATAGTGTCGAAGTCTTTGGCAACCGATGAATTGAACCCTAAACCTACTGTAGGAGCGGACCGACCGGCCCAAGCCGTCCGTAGCTCGTATTAGTTAATCCTAGTCGTAGGAATTTATATTAACGGCTGGGATTTAAAAGCAGCGGCGATATCGATATTCTATTAGCCTCGCCTCTGTTCGCATTTCAACCGCTCTCGAGTCTCGCTCTCGACTTTTCACTTTGTCGTAAGTCGACTCCTCTCTTGTCTCAGTGTTTTGGCCATCAGTTCTACTCTTCCTAGCAAGAGTCTTGCGTTGTGAGTCTTATGAAATGGTAATATCTAAGTATGGGTGTAAATCTCGTCGCGATCTCTGATATTCTATGGTTTGGTACCGGATATTGTTTTCTTTTCTTTTTTCCATCATCGGTTTCATGTTAAAAAGCCCTATACATTGTGGTCGTGATATCTGGTTTTCTAGGGTTTATAACCGAACACAATTTTCTTTTTTCTTTGGTCGCGATCTCTGGATTTATTCTTATTTTAAGCAGTTCTTTTATTCTTACTATGGAGATGCAGTGGAGAATCCGAGAATATGCATACCTTTATTTCACCGTTAACACATGCGTTGCTTCTTTTATTCTTACTATGGTCTATGGAGATGCAGTTCTTTTATTCTTACTATGGAGATTATGTTCATGCATTTTGATTGATTTGGATGTTACGATCATATATTTGGGTGGTCTTTGTAATCTTTTGCAACTATGGATGCGTTTCCTGTAGAATGCTGTGTATTATTTGAGAACTTGTGTTTCAAAGGAGAAATTGTTCTATTATGCATACTATGAGAATGAAGTAATTACAAACTTAGAATTTATTACAACTATGGTTGTAATGTTGTATGATTTCTACATCTTTGGATATTTCCTGTAGGATGTTCTTAATTTTTTACTACAATGGCTGTAATGTTGTATGTTGTATCGTAATGTATCTCATATCTGTCTGTATGGATGTTCTATTTTTTACAACTATGTTGTATGCTGTAATGTTTTATGTTGTATGGTTGTAATGCTGAAATAATGAAAACATGAAATGTGTTATGTGTAAGACCCTTTTTCCTCATATTCTAGTTCAGTTTCTTGCTTGATTGGGTTGGCCTCTTTGCTAATGTGGATCCTAATTCCTAACTCATGTTTTCTTTTGTTATTTAGTGTGCAGACTATGCAGTCATGTCTAATGTGGATCATTCTCAGTTTGCATCATGTGGTGGTGATTTAGTTGTAGGTAATGATATATCAAGTACTTCACAACAAGTTGAATCAGAGGAGCATACACTTGAGACTACTAGTCTTTAACCCAGAGAGGTAGGAAGAGAGTATCTTCAATGCGAGTATTTTATAAACCACGTATTTAAGGGAGAGTATACCTCTTTACAATGCATATATTATCGCAGGAAATTTCATAAATAAAAAACTGGCACAACTTCACAACTTTTGAGGCATGTGAAGGAATGTGAAAAAATAAAGGCCAAGAATAAGTGGGTTGTTGAATTGACAGACAAAATGCAAAAAAAAAATAAATTTTATGTCTTTTGATGTCAATTATGAAATTGAGATTTCATTATTCAATGACCCCAAAAATTATGATCATCTTCAGATTATGGAGATAATTACAAAGATGATTATTGTGCATGAATATCCGTTTATGATGGTTGAGCATATGTGGTTTAATATTCTTTTGAAGGTATTGAATATCAATTACGATAGGGTATCTAGAAACACAATTAGAAATGATTGCATGAAAGTTTATGAAAAAGAAAAAGAGATATTGAAAATTTTTCTTAAGAGCATTCATAGAGTTTCTTTGACTTCTGATTATTGGACATCAAATCAAACAGTGGGCTATATGTGCTTAACAATTCACTTTATTGATGATTCTTGACAGTTGCATAAGAGAATCATCAGCTTTATTGAGCTTGATCCTCCACACCGCGGGTACTTTTATTTGTGATGCTATATGTGATTGTTTCTTGATTGAAATTTGTAGGACAAGGTATTTACTATTCACCGATAATCTAGTAATAATGATGTTCTTTGCAAATGCTTTAAAATTAATTTTCATCAAGAGAAAGTTACATTTTGGTCATTTCTTTCATGCTAGATGTTGTGCTCACATCTTAAATATATTGGTTCAAGATGGTTTGAAAGAGGTACAATAAATAACTGTTAAAATAAGGAGGCAAGAAAATACCTCAAAAGTCTCCTTCGTTTACATAAGTTTGTTGAAGTAGCGTTAGGGTCCCCACTTTAAAGGGATTATGTCGCGATGTTCCTGTGGAACTCACTTACTTAATGCTTGAGTGCTTTTATTTACCGCATGTGTTCATTCATTATCTTGAGAGATTAACTACAAGTGATTACCTTACGAGATTGAATGACATAATTATGAGCAGTTATAAGGTTTCTTTTCTGCTTTTCATAATGTGACAAAAATGATTTCGAGTTCTTCTTATCCTACCAATTTATTTCTTCCTATGTCATGTTAAGCTTAATGAAGAAGAATTCCTTCTGGATCAATTTGTCAAACAAATGACCTACTATGAAAATTAAATTTGATAAATATTGGGGAGAATGCAATCTACTCATGGTTGTGTGTAGTCTTGATCCACTCAAAATGAAATTCATTACTTTTACATTTCTAAATATACTCTAATTTTGAGGTAGAGTCCAAGATAAAGAGCGTTGAGGATGTTATTTGGGAGATATATTATAAATATTCAGTAGATAATAGTGCTTCAAGCTCTTCAGCAGTTAGTGGATCGTCGCAAGCAATAGTTGATGTGCCCTTTTCATCAAACTTTGACTGTATATTAGGATTTGCTAATTTTGTTGTTGCTTCGGGTTCTATTCAACCATCAAAATTTGATTTACAAATATATTTGGAGGAAGGATTATTTTTGAGCAATAATGATTCTTTTGATGTTCTTGAGTGGTGGAAGATGAATACTCTCAAGTATCTTATTTTGTCCAAGATGACTAGGGATGTTTTAACAATTCTCATCACCACAGTTGCATCTGAATCTACATTTAGTGCTTTGGTGGTAGAGTTCTTGATGATTATAGAGCTCCACCAAAATAGTCAATGTACTTGTATGTAATTTGGATTATTAGAGGCTCTCAACTCAACATTAAAGATCCTTTGGTACTTTTCTAACTAAATTTAGTCTATTTAATAAATCTGATAAACTTCATTCTATAATGTCATTATCTACTTTTATTTAAGCAAGAGTTAATCGAGGTGGAGAACTTTTATGTTAAACTACTGTAAAATATTTAGCCTTGGAGAAGGATATCATCATACCAAGCTTTTCTTTGCGATTTTCTGATCGTTCTTTATTTAGGGTTCAATTTTCAATTGACAGCAATAATTTTATTACAGCTATTTGGTTCTATTTTATAACAATTTTATTACAGTAACTCCGTTTTTTATTTAGGGGTGTGTTTTTTATTTAACAACATTTCTTTGTTCCTTTTGTTCTATTTTACAACAATTTTATTACAAACTTCGGTTTTTATTAGGGTGTGTTTGCTTCTATTTAATAGCATTTACTGTTTATTTTTGTTGCTATTTTACAGCAATTTTATTACAGCAGCTCGGTTCTTTATTTAGGCTGGCGTGTTTGTTTCTATTTAACAGCATTTGATGTTCTTTTTTGTTGCTATTTTACAACATTTGTTATTCTATTTAACAACATTTTTTGCTGGAAATGAATGGTTTGGCTGCATTGCACCTGTTGCGGTTAAAATAGTAGATATTGGAGTTTGGTGTTAAATTGGTATATTCTTAGACATAATGAGTGATCCATTTAAATTCTTTAAGCATTTGAGAGAATTCTGCTTATGTCATATCTTCAAGGGGACAAATTGTAGGATTTGCAGCCATCTAAGCATCTTTTTACTCAGTATTTTGCTCTGATTTGATTAAATTTACACAGTTGTTAGTCTGTTCCATTGTTGAATTTTCGGATAACTTGGAAACAATCGCCTGCAATCTGCATTAAATCTGTGTTCTGATCTGATTTTCATATTCTTTTGACAGCAGATCAGGTTTTTTTGTTACTTTTAGACAACAGCATGGAATGGAGCAGCATGGAATGGAACGGCCGGTGGGTTCTTTGGCTAGTCGGTTTGGTTCTTTGTTTGCTGGCTGGTTTTGTTCTTTGTGCATTACACGCTTGTTGGATTGCTGGCTATTTAGTATAGAATTTTGGAGGATTTTGCATTCTTATTGGGCTATGAAAAGATCTGTTGATGCTACACTTGGTCAATTTGGAGCAGATCTTTATATTAATGTGTAAGATCACTTGTGATATTACATTAATAAATATGATAACTAAATAGATGCATGAGATCTGACTTACTTGATATTTTGTATGTATTTTCCAAATATTTAATTTAATTTTTTGTGATTACATTTTGTCAATTTTTACGAATGTCATCATTTATTCAATGATATTTAGCTTAATAGTTTAGATTCTTTTGGAGCGGATGCTACTTATTTTTATTTTTTTGTGATTTCATTGTCATTTTGTGATTTCATTTTGTCAATTTGGCAGATCTACACTTATTTTCATTTTTTTACGATCTAGTATTAATATTAATCTTTCATTTTATCATTTTTTTAATGTAATATTGTCCTTTTATTGTGGATCAATGATTATTTATTTTTAATTTATGAGCCTCATAATATTTATTTTATAATTTTTTGCTAGTTTTATTTACATGAAGTGTAGATTCTGATTTTGAAGATTCAAGATTGGTTGACTTTGAGGATATGAAAGTTTGAAGACTATAAAGCTTGAACATTAAAATGAAAGATTGATTTGATTAAAATTGATATTTGGAAATTGTAATTTCATTATTTTCTTAGCTTTTATTTTTTGAAATTTTAAGTTGTATATGATCATGTAAATTTTTAGGTTGAATTCATTTTAGAAAGCTGTAAATATGTAAAATTGTAAATTATGTAAGTTGTGAATTTGTAAATTTGTATATGCATATATGATCTTGTAAAATTTATTAACCTATAAATTAGTATTTGAAGTTGTGTTCAATTTTGTGTAAAAAATGATTTTTGAATCTCTGATTGAAAATCATTTAATTTAATAAAATAAATTTTGATTGTATATAATTTTGATTTTTGAATCTCTGAATGAATCTCTAATTTTAGTTTTTTTGTATAACAAAGCTTTTTTTAAGTGCAAAAATAATAATTTTGATTGTAATTACTTTGTATAATTGTATATTTTTTAGTTTTAATTCTTGTCAATAATATTTCGCTTTTTCATTGTATAAGATTTTAATAATTATTTTTAAATTAAAAATAAAAAAAATAAAAATTATTAAAATATAAAATCGAGCCAATTTCGAGTCGAACACGAGCCTAAAACGAACATGAATATTTTTTCGAGCCTAACACGAATAGACTATAAACGAGCTATTTTGAACACGAGCCAATTTTGAACAAAAAAATAATAATGAGAATCTGAACAACGGCTCGTTTACACCTCGGCCAGAGCGACACATCGACTGGTAAGAATTTGTAAGTCAAGCTGTGTGTATGGATTTGTTCTTATATTATTGGTTTACTGAACTATAATTTCATACTGTGTAGGTTTCTGTTCTGGATATGTCATCTCATGTGCTTTTGTTCAAAGAGTGGCCAGTGAACTGTCCTAGATTCATGACCACCTTACTGACAGTTGAATTGGATTGTGTGTCCCGGATCATTACATTCGCGCCGTCACCACCTCACCGCGGCATTCGTGGAACGGTGGTCTTCTCAGACAAATTTATTCCATTTGCCCATTGGCGAGATGACGGTCACGCGGGATGTTCTATGATCCCGGTGTTGAGATAGGCGACAGCTTATTATTGGCGAAATGTTGTTGGAGGGACGGTGGGTATCTTGGCATTGTTGTGATGAGTTGATAGGAACATCCCGCCACATTGTCTACCACGATCCGATCACCTCATATCACATCGAGTTCGAGAATGGGGCAAGCGCACACAAACTTGTTTGACTACTTCTTTACGGGCGTATTATGGATTCTTACTTAGATCTGTCAGAGCTTCAATTTAGTATGCATGTCAGAGTTTACATACTTTTTGCGATTGGCTGTTTCCTTATGCCAGACAAGTCGTGTTCAGAGATTCACCTACAATATCTGCCCCTACTGGAAGATTTTGACACGTTCAGGGAGTTCTCATTGGGAGCAGCTGTGCTTGTTCATTTATACAGGGAGCTCCATGAGGCAACGAAGCCGAAGCGGACGAATATGGTTGGTTGCTTACAGTTACTACAGGTATGGGTGTGAGAGCATGTTCATGTGGGCAGACCAACGTTACATATTCTATACCCAATAGACATAGATGGGCTCAGTGTGGGTTGTCGCTGGAATGAAGGGTTTGTCCAGGAGGTGAATATTAGAGTTTGAGACAGCTAGATGGCTCGCAAGTCAAGTATATTTTTTTTTTCAGTGCATTTTTGGGCCAACTTTTGTATATAGATAGCGAACCCTAATATTCATCTTTAACAACAGTGATCCGGGAGCCATGAGTTCGATCCCGCACGTGTCACGAATATATGCTTACATGGGGATCACATATGGCCTGAGTACCCCGATTAGTTGGAAGCGAGTTGAGCACCTTCCGTCGTGTGCTCGGGTTCCCCTTCCACCTACGATTGAGGTTATTGCCGTAGATTCTTCTTTCGTGCGAGTGGATGGTCGAGGAAAGGCGGCGTGGCGATTACCTAGACATATATTGCGCGTGGGAAGCGGATGTGAGTTGTGGTGGTAGACTCTTCTCGGCAGGGTGCATTTAATTGATACATGAGATGATATTGGTCTTGGGCTTCACTATATATGCTAAAGGCACCCACAGTACCCCCAAACATGTATTACCCCGAGCTCCTGGAGATCGACTCATGATAAGCTAGCATTTTTTAACTGTAGTAATAACTTTTTTTATTAATTACATCATAATTCGAGTTATGTCAACAGTGAGACATATTGAATCTGGATGATATATTCTATTTTGGGAGGGAGGAGGACACAGATTCAGAATCAATCAACTAGTATGAGGGTTGTCAGAGACTTACTGCTAAACATTTATATTTGATAGCGGACGGACACTAGCATTCCGTGTACTTCATCGTCGGTCCGGTGGGATGGCGATGGATATTGCTCCATCATCTCCTGGTGACCATCTACATATACATTCCACACCACCACAGATTCGTGCGAGGGGTATGTGGTCACGGTCACCCTTGGAAGCAACCAGTTCCTCCTACGTATGAGCCTCCCTCATTTCATATGACACCCCCGTATGGACTGTATCATGGTTTCTCGCTTCCGACACAGTCTTTAGTCGATGTACCTAGTGCTACACACCTCGATTACCCGCAACAACCATCCAGCGGGCCGGACGACCAACGAGCATCGAGCAGAGACCACGATGACCACCTTCCCATTACATACCTAGTAGTGATGCGATACCGCATCGTAGGCATCGTCGGAGATAGTCGTATATACTATTATTTTCTGTCCATACGGGATTACATTTTGTTGTATGTTTACTTACTTCTGAGTGACTGTTTTTATAAGATGTTTGTGATACATGCGATCATTAGGATTTCACTGCAACTTGTTGATGGGACTTGTACATGGTATTTAAGGTTCTAAATGACTGTTTTTATAAGAAATTGGGAGGAAAATCAACTAATCTCAAATATCACCTCATTATGAGTAGCATGCATTATGGACTCTAGTTATGTGGGCATGTTGTTGTTAGCATATATTTCAATTAGATTGAAGAGCATTCAAGACTTTTTGTGCCACGCAAAGTTCATTAATTTGTATGTTGTTTATCCTAAAATGTTTCTCATGACAAAAGGAGTTTAATAATGTAGAAATAGTGAGGTGATATTAAATATTATAATTATTGGTTTAAGAGGAAATGAATCTCTTAAGAATTTTTTTGGTGAATCCACTTATCAAAGCTTCTATATGTCATTTGAAAAATACTCATTGAGATTGTTGCTTCATATAATACATTCAAATCTTTTAAATAAATAAGGCTCATCCAAACCTTGATTCGGCGTCATGCATTTGCAAATCACTTTCGAGCCTTAATCACAAATTTTAACAAACATAAAAGTTGTAAACAATTTTTTTATGATTCCAACGATACAAATTTTGCTCAATTTCGACGCGCACTCGATGCGCCATGATTCGCTCGAACTTTCATTCTGATTTCGCGCAATTGCAAAATCTGCTGTGTATCGGGCAGCAATCAACATGAAACTTGCAGAGAATTTTGTTATGATTCCAACGATACAAATTTTGCTCAATTCTCACACCGTATGACTTCGAGACACATAAATTACGATTGCTGCTCCGAATTTTCAGCTCCGCACCGCAGTTTCTGTGCGTATTTGCAAAATCTGTTACGCATGAAGCCGCAATCATAAATTTCAAACAACATAAAAGTTGTAGACAATTTCGTTACGATTCCAACGATACAAAGTTCGCTCAATTCCGTGGTGACGATACGCAAAAATATGATAATGCACAAATTTTTTTTTTTAAAATATAAATCGAGCGGTCGTCCGCAGCGGATCGTAACAACGCCATGTCCCCGTTGGCGTCGATCGTCTCGTTATGCGGACGATTAAACTATTTTCTTAAAAAAAAAATTTTCATGCCTAAACTGCTAATTACGATTAGGATTGTACCTATTTTAAAAATTTACCCTATATAGTTCTACTGTTGTAAATTTGCTAACACATCATAAGTATCATGTGATTTATATATTAAAAAATTCAAAACCATCCTAAACAATTTTTGGGTCCACTCAAAATTTATTAACTCTAGGATACTTTGGCTCGAGTTAGAATGTAATTTGGACATTGGGCTATTTTATATGAAATACCATATTATCATCATTTAAGATTGTTTGATGGTGCATTTTTGCATTTAGCTATATGTATAAAGAATAGTACTCTTAAAATTTATAAACAAACACTCACTATTTACGTGAATGGGAGGGAGATTAGAGATTGGAGAGAGCCAGAAGGTTTGAGAAATCCTTGAGCTTAACTTAAGCATCATGGTTAGATTACTGTAGCATAACACGATCGTTAGATCATCAGTGCCCGATCATTGCGAAATATTTACTATCGATCATTACCATTAATCCACGACAACTTTATCATTATTATTCAATAATGATCACATGATTATGATCACTCAGCTACCTCTACTTGATTGCAATTGCTCAAATATCATTTCTCGACTAATATCTCTCGATTAGTGTTGCTTGACCATGATTACACTATCACCACCATCTAACTATCATTTCTTAGTCACTGTAGTTTGCTTATCATCTCTTGACCATCATTACTTGACTACGGTCAATCAAATACCACAAACCTAATAATGTTGATACATCATTGTTATTGGATTATAAACTCCTCACTATCATTGCATGACTATTGCCACTCGACGACAATTGCCAAATAACAATCTCATGGGCACCACTACTTGATTATAATTTTCTTATAAAAACTATTTAATTATGATCACATGAACATCACAGCCAAACAAACATCTCCTAACCACCATTGCGTGCTATGGTTAGTTGATGACCAACATCCAATTATAGCTCTCAATTATTATCATAACTATAATTAGCTGATAATAATTTTCCCACCAATATTGAGAAATTATCTCATGGAAACCACTCATCTAAATATGATATCCTAATCACTACTATTCAACTATGAAGTCTTGACCACCATTACCCGACTCATGATTCTCCTCCACTAGCACTTGATTGTATATTTATAACCATTATCATCATATTACAATTTTCTAGTCAATATCGTCAAACTATGCATTTGTCACCATCATCGTCTGATTATGAACTTCAACCGTCATTGCTTAATTATGGACTTTCAACCATAACTTGACTAAGGACTTCTGACAACCATTGTCTGACTATATTGATACTCGTCAACCTTGCTGTTTGTTGACGCTAATAATGTTGAAATATTTCATTGCTTAAAAGGTTGATGTACATCACCAAATACTAACACTGACATTTATTACTTCATTGCATTTTATTTTTAACATCATCAATACATGCCACTGATTATGAAAATGATGCACATCATCAATGCCAATGTTGATGACCACTACTTTGTCCCCCCATTGTACATCACACAACATCATTTATAAAGTTGCTATAAGTTATAAGCACTGACATCAATGCTCATGAACTTCATCGCTTGCTGTCACCTAAAATGTTGATGCACTTTTTTGCCAAAATAGGATTAATGCACATCATTAATATCAAAATTATATTAGACTTCTTTGTGTTTTGTCTATAGTCAATTGAAGAGCATGACTGAAAATATCATAAAATATTTCGTTAAAGACAACTTTAATAATTCAAGTTCTTCAAATTTTACTCATGAAATTCATTCTCTAACATTTATTTTCCTTGTCAATTATAATAAATGATATCATTTGTAATTGATGATATATATTAATAAAATCATTTTATTTAAGTTGAGCCATCTTGATTTTTATTTTTATATAAATTGGATCTTCTTATAAGGTTAGGATGTAAAACATTTTTTGTTTTCTCCACTTCAATGAACATCACAGCATACAAAAAAAAAAAAAAATGTAAAAGAAAAAAAATTCTATTTACAAACTAAATAATTTAAATAAACACTTTCCTACTATTTTATATCCTATGTTTTTTTTTTTCCATATTTGGGATGTTGGTGACATTAAAGATACAATAATAGATATAAGTTATACATTATAAGCACTTAAATTACAATTTGAGTTTACACAAGAATAACATTATAAATTAAAATAAGAGTAAAATATTCATCATTTTAATACAGGGGTATTTACATACATAACACATAATTCTTATATATTTATATATCTAATACCTAAACATATATATAGCACTAAATATTTATTATTATAACAAAAATAACATTTTTCTTATTTTTTTAAAGTAAAATTCACATTTTGAAGCATAGAAAAGGCGTTATGTTTATAAATATCAAAATTTAGGTGTTAGATATATAAATGCATAACAATTGTGTGCTATATATGTAAAATTCCCTTTAATATATTGTGAAACTAAATCATTTGATAATAATATTATATTAAAATTTAAAAAGTACAATTAACTCAATTTTAATATGAAACATTGATCAAATACATTTAAAACATGAGCATTATCTAAATAATATTTTAATATTTAAATTAAGCGGATTTACATATATAACACATAATTTTATATATTTACATATCTAACGCCCAAACTTTAATTTATATATATATAACACTCAAATCTTTAATATCACATCAAAAATATCATCATAAATCACTTTTTAAAAGTGAAATACACCTTTTTAAGTATAAGAAAGTATTACATAAGTAAATATCTAATTTTATGTGTTAAATATGTAAATACATAATAATTATGTGATATGTATATAAATCTTCCTCAAATTAAAATTATGAAATTTATAAATAATTAAAATTTAAATATTATCATAAAATTACCCCCTTACCACCATAACCCTATCTCAAATCCGGCACCCTCTCGATGCTTTTTAAGAGAGTGTTAACGCGGCCACCATTCCGAATTGAACGCGCCCTAAGAGGCCCCATCGTATGGCTAACGATAACAAGTTCGGGAAATTGCTTGCCACACACGCAGTCGGGGTGAAGAAGAATCGTGGGGCTATAAATCGGAGCTCCATGGTGAGTTACCACACTTGTGCCCTTACCTAGAAGGTAATCGACGGTTTTCTTCTACTCGACCTCAATTACCTCCTCGCCTTTATCTAGAAGCGGAGGAAACCCTAACCCTATCTACGCGGATTTCGTCGATTCGATTCTCCTGCTCATTTTCCGGTGCCTTGCTGGTTGATCTTTCGTCGGTCAATTTGGGGATCGGTATTGCGAGAGCCCGAGTTTTCCTCGCTCGGTGATTTGTCAGATGCGATGGCGTGCTGAAGGGGGCCCCGTTGCCTAGAACCTGCAGTCAATTGAATTGGTGCACGAGGGTGTCGGATCGTGGAGGTGCTGTGTGTTTTGACGCTGCGAAAGTTTCCAGTCTGGTGTAGCAAGGAGATCTACTCTCGATTTTGGGGGTTTCCTGCTCCTTGTTGGCCGTTGCTATAGTTCTTCACCTGAAAGCTGTCCTGATTTGTGGATTTTGTTGCTGGCTGCTGGATCTACGTCCTCCGTTCAGTTATTCTGGAGAAAGGAATTGATAGAGAAGCTACTTCCAACTTTTTGTTTTTTGGCTGTGATAATTGAAGAATAGTTTGTGGCCTACAGCGAAAGAGTTGAAGGAGATCATGTTATTTTGTACTGGAGTCTTTGTTTTTATTGTTCTTGCGCAATATTAGGCCTTTTTATAATTTTCTGGCCTTTTACTTGCTTTGCAATCATTTTGAGGCAATTTTGTCCTGTTTGGTAGATCAATTTGCTCTTAGGTAAGGGGAAAAAAAATCCTTGAAAAGAATATGGCTGTGTACTACAAGTTTAAAAGTGCAAAAGACTATGATTCTATTCCCATTGAGGGGCAATTCATATCTCTTGCAAATTTGAAAGAAAGAATTTTTGAATCCAAGCATTTGGGAAGGGGTACTGATTTCGATCTGATGGTTTCAAATGCTCAGACCGATGAAGGTTGGTTTTTTTAAAATCTTTGGTGGATTTTATAGATTTTTTATGAAACATTGAATATGGGAAAATAATTAATTGAGGCGTGAGTAGGCAGATGATACATGATCACATGATAATCTTTCTACCTAAAAATAAGTTTTCTTATTTAAGATTATGTGATTGCGGAATTTAGTGCATTTATATGTTATGAATAGTGTGATTATTTTTGTTCATGTTTATTTAACTTGGGAATGGGCTTCATTATCTCATTGGAATTTTCATGGATGTTGTTACCTCCACTTTCGTTTTCAGAATATGTAGATGAAGCTGCGATGATTCCTAAAAATACATCTGTACTGATACGCCGGGTACCAGGGCGCCCTCGAAAACCTATTGTTACCGAGAGAGACGAGTATTGTCTTGCATCTCAAGCCTTGGTCTTTTGTTTAATCAATCTCTTTTACTTTTTTAATGGCTAATCAATCTAATATTACCTGAAATTGTATGCCATATAAAATGGTCCTGAGCTTTTCGTCAGTAAACCAGGATAATAATAACTTTAGGTAACATTTAAGGAAAAAAATATTATGGTGACAAGATCTTAAATTGTACATTCTACCTGCAGGCCCAAAATTGTAGAGGATAAGATAGAAGATATTCTACCCTCTAGTAGCATGATGGTTGGTGATTCATCCACAATAAAATATGTAAGCTCGACATTTTGAGCTAGCCTTAATTACTTTAAATGTCTATATCTTCAAGTAGAAATCATGTCATCTAAATTCCACTTCCCTCATGAACCCTTAGTGGAAATGCTTGGCCAGTTGGTAAAACACACCGTGTTAATATGGAATCAAAATGGAAGTAACACATATTCTGGTTGCATTTTTCAGCCCGATGAATCTGAATGGGATGAATTTGGGAATGATTTGTATAGTGTACCTGAAGTCCATCCTCCTCAGTCAAGTGCTCCAATTGTTGACGTTTCTCCTGCAAATAAAGTTGATGAAGAGAGCAAGATTAAAGCTTTAGTTGATACACCTGCACTTGATTGGAATCGGTGAGATTTTTCTTGTTTAATATTTCTGACTTTGCAGTTGCCTGGTTTATTGAACCATGGTGATGCTCGGAATTTGAATTTTGTTAGTTTGTTTCTGGATCTGTTAGCCCTTTATGAATTATACTGTGATCTTATGGTGTCAAATGACTTTTACAGCCAAGGGCATGATTCATTTGGTGCTGGCAGAGGATTTGGGAGGGGAATGGGTGGAAGGATGATTACTGGCCGTGGTTTTGGTATTTAATTGACCCTTTATTTACTCTTTCTTATTTTATCCATTTACTAATTGGTTAATGTTGATTCCTCTAGCAAAGTTTATTTCTTGTTTATTTTGGTAGAAATGGCTTAGGTTACTGGTTAGGTGCTTACTACCCTGTTTCAGGCTGAAAGGAATATGTTAGAAGTGTAACTTTGTTAAGATGTGCATTTCTACAGTTACTATCTCTAGTCTTATTCTTAAATGACTTTTTATAATATTTTGCTTTTGAAAGGCACTTATCAGGAAAATGTGCTAATTAATTCATTCACATGGAGCATTTGTAGCTATATTACTGCATTTTCTTGTATTTTTTAAACGTGAAGCCTGAACTTCATTTATGTTTAATCTTTTTTTTTTAATTTTATTTTAATTTTTTTTAACGTTGTTTATGCTCTTCAACTATTTTGAAGGAACTGGAGGTTCTTTCATTTTGCTTCATTAATAGTATTTCACTGAGGATGAATTTAAAGAAGAAAATTATGTAGACCATGGCTTCTCCCATTTTCTGTAGTTTCAGCTTTAGTGTTTATGTTGCTATCAGTGATTGGCGTTTGGCATGTGTACTTCCCTACATATGCAATGAGAGAAATGTTGGAAATTATAAGTACGAATTCTCATTGATATGTGAACAAAGAGATTTAGCGTATGGATTTGAGACCAATGTCAGAGATATACACTCTTTTTTGTTTCTGCATAGCACGCCCTTCCTCCTCATTCTTTAGATATTCATTTGTATCCTAAATTATGAAGTGGACAAAATAAATTTGACAATTACTGAAGCTCTTTGCTGACCCATGCCTCTTTCTCCAACAGTGTACGATTTGATAGATTTCAATCACTCTTATTTCCTCAAGGCATTAGAAAGGATTCCCCTATTCATAAAAGAGGTGGTTTACCAACAGACCTGCTATCTTCCCTCAAACCGGATCCATTTTACTGAAAGGCCGTTCATCTACTTGGCTGTCTAGCTGTAATTTTTTGTGCTTGTTCTGTGAATGTTGGATCTTGTTAAATATAGGGCTAGTTTCACATGCATACAGCCTTCCATCATTTTTTTTATCGCCTCATTTGTTTTAATATTAATTATTTTACTCCTTGGTTTTCTTTGTCCACGAATGTTATTTACAAGACTTTATTTGACATGATTCCTTTGAGAGATTTATATAAATGCATATTGGAAGTTTTTTAGTTGTCTTTCAAGAGTGAGAAATGATAGAACGAGATTCCTTGTGAGACTAATAGTATCAAAGATTTCAAGTTTCTATATGGAGATAAATTTTTATGAGATTTTGGGTGGGTTTTAAACAGCGTACTCATCTTTCCTTAAACAGCCTTGAAATGTGATTGAGATTTTTATTGTTTAAAAACGAATACTAGTAAGCTTGACATATTGACACCTTCTATATGAGCATTTCCACCTTTGTCTTTGAAGTTTTGAATTTATTCTTTGGCTGATGCTTTGTGGTTTAAACAAATGAAGGCCGAGGTGTGTTGGAGAAGAAGACACCTCCTGCTGGTTACATCTGCCATAGGTGCAAAGTTCCTGGTACGGTGATTGCTATTTTTTTCTGTTTTATTATATTATTGCATGAATGTGTTTCAAGCTATCCCTTTGATAACAAGAAAGATTTTTTTTTTCTTGTGTATTGGTTCATTTTTTCAGGTCATTTCATCCAGCATTGCCCCACAAATGGTGACCCTAATTTTGACATTAAAAGGGTGAAGCCACCTACTGGGATTCCGAGATCTATGTTAATGGCGACTCCAGATGGGTCTTATGCACTGCCAAGTGGCGCAGTTGCTGTCTTGAAGCCAAACGAGTGAGCTACATCTGTATCAATTGTTAATATTTTTTATTAGAAATCTCATAAGCTATTTTATTATTTTTATTATTTTGTTTTCTATTGTAGAGCTGCATTTGAAAAAGAAATTGAGGGTTTACCTTCAACTCGATCTATTAGTGATCTTCCGCCTGAATTTCGCTGCCCACTGTGTAAAGAAGTAATGAAGGATGCTGTGTTAACCAGCAAATGTTGTTTCAAGAGTTTCTGTGACAAGTGTAAGCCTTGAACTTCTGTGATCATGTATATTTTTTTTAACGTTAGTCAAAATGATTTTTTTTCTTCTGCAACTAGAGTAGATGTTTTGCTTACTTAAGGAATAAATAAAATGGTACCTTTCAACTGATTTCAAATTCTTTCATGATTGTTTAATTCATATTTGAGGTACAATAAATCTGTATATCTCTGTTTCCAGTTCTGTGTAGCCCTTTGTCTACATTTATATCTCCATGCTAATATGCATTGATGAAACATGTTCTGCTAATAAGTAAAATTGCAATGACCATTTTCTAGTGACCACCCTTTCTTTTGACACTATAAGATTTTGGTGTTGAATTTTGCAATTGTAAACCGATTTGATATCTTCACTCAGGTATCCGTGACTACATCATAACCAACTCAAGATGTGTCTGTGGGGCAACAAATATATTAGCTGATGACCTCCTTCCAAATAAAACACTTAGAGAGACCATCAGCCGTATATTGGAGACAACTACAAGCAGTACAGAGAATGCTGGAAGCTTTGTACAGGTGCAAGGTAATTGATACACCTATTTTCTGTTTCACATTGACTGCTTTTTTGTTTCCTTTAGTTTAATTCTTCTCTCTTTAGATATGGAATCTGCTCGCCATGTACAACCCAGAGTTCCATCACCTACTCTTTCTGCTACCTCTAAGGATGAACCCAAGCAGCCTCCTCCAGTAGATAATACTGCATATATCAAGGAAGGTGAGGGTGCAAGTGAATTGAAGGCCGATAATGTTGCACCACAGTTTCTTGATAAAAAGTCAGAGAAAACCATGGATCAAGTTGATGCAACACCTGATTTAACAAATGCAAAAGAAGCAGCATGTGCAGAATCTACTCCGATTCTGGAAGAGGCTCAAGAAAAGTTTCCTCCCTGTGATCAAGGTAGGCCTTTCTCGTAATATCTCAAATAATAACTAGTGTTTTGGCATTTGTCCACGTTTTAATTTACCCTATTATAACTTGCAGGAAAGAAAAAGAAGAAGAAGAAAACTCGAGTTGCTGCTATTGGTTAGTTCATAATTCAAGATATTGTTTTTATATTTTTGTTTATAGTAAATCTGTGTTGTTTGGTTTGTATGGTTTTGATTTTATACTTGGGTATTATATTTTGTGATTGTATTTTGTTTTTAGGTGCTGACGTGCAATGGAGGAACTATCAAGATTTTGGGATGGAGAACTTCACTGGCATGCCTATGGCTCCTTCGGTCTACAATCCTTATTGGGGTGGTGGGATGCCTATTGGAATTGATGGATTCATGCCACCTTTAGCTGCCCCGATGCCATATATGGGTTACACTCCTAATCCCTTTGACGTTCCTTTTGGGGGGATCTTACCACATGATCCATATGCTGCGCAAGGCTTCGTGATGCCTGGTTTTCCTCAGAGGTATTTTGGATGTTGCGGTTACATTGCAAATATTTTGTTTTAGGATGAGATAAAACCTGTAGACTTCAAGTGATAACACTAATATATTGAAGGCCATGTTTGGTATTTTCTTATTTTTCTTTGTTTTAACTTTGTTTTATCTCGGTTTTGTCTGAGTTTCAAAGAAAATGAAAACACAAATGATATTTGTTTCTATTTTATGATGCAATGTAATGTCTGTAATACATAATTTAGAGGATTATTATGCGTTAAGGTAGTATTTTTTTATTTTAATATAAAGCGGTGATTAATTCATGTTGAATAGACTAAGTGGATTGTTTAATGGATAAAAAATATAATCATAATTTCAATAATGTTGTTAATCGCTTATAAGTTGTACTAATTTAATTATTTTGGATAAAAGTTTGTTTAGTGTAAGTATGTTGCTGTACCTTATTTAATAAAATATCATTAAAATATCATTTATTTGTTGTTGATTTATGATTTATGGTGTTATAAAAAAATGTTAGAGAAAACCTATTATTTATTGATTAGTGTTAATTAATTAGAATACCTGATGTTAATATAGAGTTGATTTGTTAAATTTAAGTAAACAAGTCCGTTTATTTTTGATAATTTTTTGAAAGGATTATAGGTAAAAAAAACAAGTTTAATGAAACCTTTTTCTTTCTAAAAATGAAACTAGAAAACTGAGCGGAAAAACCATTCAAGCCTGAGGTTTGTGGGCTACTTTATGAACATGTTTCTTCATTGGAAATGAATTGAAGTTTGGATATACTTTTTCTGCAGTTTTGTGAATTCGTTGCATGGCATTTAATTTGGTTTCCTCTTTTGTATGTGCTTGAGTGGTTTTATGATTATCAAAATTTTTAGGGATCTTGCTGAACTGGGGATGAATGGATTTGCTATGAATCAAGGACCTCCACATATGAGCCGAGAGGAGTTTGAAGCTAGGAAAGCTGAAATGAGGAGAAAGCGTGAAATGGATCGAGCGGATAGACAAGGTGACAGGTGTGTCTGCCTGCGTGATAGTTTCTTGACAGCTATTTCGTCAGTGCCATATCTTTATTTATTTTCAAGTTTCAATTTATTTTTCAAACCTGGTAGTGGTATGGAACTTCAGTTTTAATTTCATCACCATTTTAGTTAAAACTCTGATCATTGGAAACCATTAAAAAAAAAAGGTTTTGTGAGTCTTCTGTTTTATCTAACTTGATACACTTATATACCCTTTGTTTTTGTTGTTCTTAGGACATTTGCTTTAATCAAATTCTTGTCTTTTCCAATTTCATACCGTGTTTGTTTTGTTTTGTTTTGAGTCGTGTAATGTATTTCTAATATGTTTTCAATCCTATTCACATGAAATTTCCTTCTGTGAATATATTTCTACTCCCATAATTTTGAATTGCAAGAAGGAATTATTGACATGCTTTAAGATTTTGCAATAAAATTGCAAAATATAGAAGCATATGATTAAGACAAATAACTGGCTGCAGTTATTGGCATTGGATACAACTTGATATTGGGATTTTAATTGAAGTTTTGGTTAATAAGGAATGTTGTTACTTCTAAGATGCCTCAAAGTTGGATATATAAGATGTATAACTTGTTATTTGTTTTTGTTTTGCTTTTGCAATTCTCAATTTGTTGAAATTATTTGCTAACTAGTATCATCATCATCATCAGTTTTAGCCTAATATTGTGAATCCTCCTCCTCCATTTGTTCGTAATTAGTGTTGCATGCCTTTAAATGAGATGTTAAACATATTTATGACAAGTTTTTTAAAATATTTTTTTTTCAAATTTCCTTTGTTCTACCCCTTATTTTTTTAATCCTTCAAGTTTAATATTATATTCTTTTGTTTTATTGATGCATCTTTTATTCTTTGTTGTATTTGTACAAGACACTTCATCTATCATATTTTCAATAAATTCTACTTCCACAATCTGTCTAAATAATCACACATTAATTCATGTTCTTAATTTTGTTTAAGGGTGTAAGCTAGCCAAGTTAGCTTGTGAATTTGCTTAAACTCCACCCATTAACGAGTTCATGAGTTGAGTTTATTGAGCATGAGCTCAGATTATAACTCACATATTAGGAGCTCAAGTTTGAGCTTGATTGTTCTCAATTAATTGCACCATTAGATTAATTCTTGTACAAGTTCGATTGTACGCAATTTATTGCATCATTGGATGTAATGCTTGTAGTGCTGGCTAGATTTATGTTCCATTGCTTTGTTCTCTAGCGAGCTGCTATGGCTACATCCTCCATAGAGCTCATTGCTAATCCTCCAGTGAGTTCTCGTTATAGGCATGTTACTGTGTTATCCAAAGATCTCTTGAATATGCATCTCCAGTGAGATCTCGTTGCTTCGTCTTTCAACCACTTCTTGTCTATACATCCTCCAACTGGATCGGCCTGCTCCCATATTTGCATCTATATCTAGATCCTATTATTGCATCGTATTGCTGCAGTGAATCTCTCATCACACTACTTTACTAAGCTCTTGCTGCTATTACTGTCATTGCATTCACCAGTTCATCCTATCATTGCATTCTCTATTGCTGACTTTGGCTTGAGCTCACCAGTTAAGCTTCACCTGATCATGTGACTTGACTCGAGCTCAAGCTCTACTTGGAGCCTCTTATTGAGTAGACAAGTCGAGTTCCAGTAGTGTGAATATATTAATACATTCATATATCTGAGTGTACTAAGATCAACTCATTGTGAATTTAATGAAAGCAAAAAAATATTTGGTGGAGATTTTCATGCACTTTTAAATTTGGGTGTATTTTTGTAAATTTAAGTATGTGGTCGTTACTGTAAGTTCATATGCTACAGTGAATTTCTTTTCCATCACATGTCATTAATTTTCTCATCATCCAATTTTGTAAAATTCTTATGATCATTTAAGTCACCTTCAGTAATAATGAGCTTTATCAGTTTGTCCATTTTTTAATATTAAAATTTCAAACTATGTTTGGTCTCACTGGAGGAGGCAATGTTATTTTCTTTAATTATTTAACTTTACAACAGTCTAGTTTTTCTAATTGAATGGTAAAACACTATGGATTTGTTTACCTTTTTTTGTTTGTCTTTGCTTTCTATGTGGTGCTTTGTGGTAGGAGAAGCAACCATCTAAAACATGAACGCTCTATTTAGTTGGCAATGTTCTGTTTTTTTCTAGATTTTTTTTTTAAGGACTTCTTGAGGAAACATGATAGAGATTGTAGGTGAGAACTTTTTTTTGGAAAATTTTTGAAAGTGAAAGAAAAAATATACAGAATAAGTGAGTGGTGGTCTTTTTCCGCTGTTATCTTGTTTATGTCGATTTTTTTGTATATTTTGAGGAATCATTAGAAAGTCTTGTTTTAAATATGTATATATGTGAAAAGTTATGATTTGATTTTTATAAAATAAAAAAAAAATATTATAACCACTGCAGCTTCTTCATATAATTTTTTTTTTAGTAGCTCCACCACTGCTACCCAAGTTCAGTGGAGCATTGCTTATCTGTTTTTTTTATTTATTATGGTGTTCAAGGAAAGGTCCAACATAGTCTGAGTTTTTAAATATTATTCATTTTTGTTAATTTTATTATTCAGTTGAATCTAAATTTTAGCTTTTGATGTTAATGATTTGAATATTATTTCATTACTGAATATAAACATATTTATAAGCTTGATGAAAAATAACATATAATTCACTGAATATAAACATGTTTTGTTTTAGTAAAGCTTGAACGTTTGTGTCTATATGGCCATTTATTTGATAATATGTGCCATATAATAAATATGTAAGTTTTGAAAGTGCATATATTATAATAATAATATGATAAAATTAAACAAATTATCAAATAATTAATTATGTTATTGTTAAATGAAGCATTCTATCAACTAATAAATGAGCATATGCTCGCTGATATAAATGAATCAGCCAACTTATGTTCAAACCTATTCATTTACATTTTGAACTCCTTAAAATTATATACAAATTCATTTAATTATTCAAATAAACAAATATGAAATCGAATACCTAGTTGTTCATCAAGCACTATTTGCTTTTATAGCCTTATTAGCCATAACCACACAAAACAATCCTTTTTGTGGTTTTGTTTTTTCTCTCTTTATTCTAAAACAAAGTGTAGCCTTAGCAACATATAAGATTAGAGAGATTCGCTTAATTGGTTTGACCACATAAAGTGTCGGCTGTTCGATGACTTAGTTTAGAATGCAGATATATTAAATTTGTCTTATGTAATAAGAAAGGTAGAGGTAGATCTAAAAAAATTTGGTTAAGATGTATAAAAAATAATCTTAATTTATTAGAATTAAGGGCTCGTTTGGCTGAGCTTTTAATTTTAAACTAGTTTTTAAGAAAAGAATTTTAAAATGATATATGTAAATGTCGTTTTACAAAGAGAGTAAACTGACATTTTGTAAAATGTGCAAAAAAATTTAAAATTGATTTTAAAATTTATGAACTTCATTTTGAAGAATGCAAACGCTGAAAATAGGGAATCAAACGAGGTTAAAATTAGAATTTGTCACATAATAGATATAATGGAGACGAAGAATTTATGTAGTCGATCTTATAGTGGGAGAAAAGCTTGTTGTTGTAATCTAATACTTTCCATATTGGATTTATAAATATACATGGTTGGATTTTATGTTATTTTCTGTAAAATTATCACGTACCAGTGATCAGCTATTATGTGCATGTGAGCACAATGTGATGGGAATTCCTTCATTCTTTTATGTTTGTATTGTATTTATTGTGCAGGGAAGTATTAGGGAGGGAGAGAGAGAGAATGCCGCCGGGGAAGGAGACGAGCAGCAGCGTTTTTGATGCTCCATTACCGAAGAAGGTTAAGCCTGTATGTCTCTCTTTATTGGTCTCATTTCCTTATTCTCTCTGTACAATGCCTTCTTCTTCTTCTTATTTTTCTCAACCACAAATAAAACCATTCAATCCGGGCTTCTTCTCAGATTTCGTCGTTCAGCTGCTGGATGCTGCTGATACGCTTGAAATTTTTTTCTTTTTTTCTTATATTTTATTTTAGTTTTATTGGGCAATAGTTCTCCAGTTTAACAGATTGTGTCATTGGGCTTCTGTTGGGCTTTTGCCCATTTTTTCTTATGGGCTTGGTTGCCATTGACGCTTTTTTTTTTTTGGGTTTACAGTTGTATGATTTATGTTTTTTTTTTAATTAATGATTTATTAAATTATTTTGAAAAAAATGGCTTATAATATCCTGACGAAAATGATCTCAAATTTATTAAGTTTATTTTAAGATGAGTTAATATTAATTTTAATTTATTTTATAGATTTTGTATTCATCTTAAAATAAATTTAATAATTTTTAGAATCACTTCAGATATTAATTTAGTACGGGTATTTTGACCCGCATAAATTTTTCATGATTTATGAAAAATAAAATTTAATGTTAATTATGGTGCCGGCCATTATTTTATATATATATATTTATTAATTTTAGGTTTAATGTTTTGTGGTAGCGTTGGTTGCTGCAAGGCAGCTAAAATATCCCATTGGATAAGATTTAAGGCTCTACTAATTATATAAATATATTATTTTATTTTAGAACATTAAATTAAACTGCATTAGTTAGTTCACACAACTTGTCTTTTTGGATTATAATATTTTTTAAAATTTAAAATTATCTAATTGGGAGCTTAAGTTAACAATCTTTATTTATTTTGTGACCGTCTGAACTGGATCGGACGGTTGATAGGATTTAGAAAGTCATATGTACATTTTTTTAATTGAATATAAAAAAATAATAGTAAATGGGTTGCGGCCTGGTAAATAAAGTATTGTAACGTTGCAGAGATTGAGATCGGAGGCGGCTAGCGTGGACCGGGTCGAGCGGGGTGATAGACCGGGGAAACAGACGAATATGGACCGGCTGGGCGGTCCAACCCGCGACCCAGTACGGCAGTCTCCTCCGCCTCCCCGACCCCCCGCGAAGCGAAAATCATCCGACCGAGAGCCGTCGGCCGGCGATGCCGCGGCTAAGGCGGAGCGGAAGCAGAAGGGAAGTGTGTTCTCTCGCATCAGCTTTCCGATGGAGGCTGGCGAGGCTGAGAGAGGAGCGGGCAAGCGGAAGAAGACGTCGTCGGAGCCGCCCAACGGGTTGAAGGATCACCATGAACGGGAAAGGGAGCGGTCGGTCGTCAATGGGTATCCTACTTCATCGGCCGCTCGAAGGAGCGGCGGAGGGTACGACTATGAGTCGAGCGATGAGGAGCGGCACTTCAAGCGGAGGTCGTCGGCGCGGCGGGAGGCGGATGAGGAAGAAGCCGCCCGTGCACCTAATAGGGTGTTGAGGGAGCGTGACAACCGTGTGAACGAAGTCAAGCGCAGATGATGATCATGGCCGTACGTCATTGATCGAACGGACGGGAAGACGTCTGTGTCCGTGAAGGAGGTTTTCTTATGGGAGAGCTGGCTACAAAGTATAATACATGCTTTTAAAGGAGATTGGAGTGTTGCTACTGTAATTTCTCTTTTAATGACCTGTAATTTCTCTTTAAATGGGAATCATTGATGAGTTCTTGTGACTTTTTTTTTTTTTTTTATATTGTGAGTTTGAATTTACACTTGTAAAAATAAAATTAGAATTATTAAATTGTCTGTTGTGTAATGTGTTTTTTTTTCCTTTAATTTTTTTTTGTTTTTTTTTTCATGAATTTAAAGCTTAAATCTTTTTTAAGATATGAAATTCAATCATAATTATTTTTAGCCATTGGAGTCATTGAATTTTTTTTGATACTTATGATTGATAATTAATTATTTAAATATTATAAAGTTGCATTTAATCAGCATTAATGATGTAAAGATAACTAAATTTTATGTAAATTTTGAAGATTGTAATATGAAAAAAAAAATTGAGGTTTACATGTATATTGCATTATTTTTATGCATTTATGTATCTTAAATTTTAAATTTTAAATTTATTTATCTTATATTTTTTATGTTTGAAAATGTGTATTTTATTTTTAAAAATTTAGTGATATTGATATTTTTGATGTCTTATTGAAGATTGTGTATTATTATATATGTGAAAATTAAAAATTAGATGTTAGATGTTTAAATATATATGAATTTTATGCTATGTATATAAATCTTCTAAACATTAAATATGATCAACTTAATGTTTAATATAAAAATAGAGATAATTTGAGGGAATTTTATCAAGTTTATAATATATATATATATATATATCTATATATATATATTTGCGTGCTAGAAAATCAATTGACTTAAAATAAAAGTTGATGCTTTAACTTTATTGTGGAATCCAATATATATACAGATGTTTGAAGAATTTTTATATAAAAAAATCCCTGAAGAGGGGGAAAAATCACGAGGCGCAAGTAAAATCTTTTTATGTATCTATTTCGAGAAAAGTTTTCCGATAACAATTATAAAATTATATGTGAGAAGAGGCGATGGAATCCGAATCGAAACAACAATATCGTGGTAGTTATATTATGATAGTTGGTGTCACTTGATGATGGTGAAACGGCGAGTCAACGATCGATAAAATCCAGTGGTCAGCCGGTGATGACCGGTGAAGGTGATTGACGATGATTGATGGTGGTGGTCGGCAATGGCGTTGTCGGCTGTGGCAAACGACGTGAGTGAGATACAGTAAGTGGTGAGCGATGATACGATAGTGGCGGCAGCAGTGGTTGATCGCGAGGGCAGCAAATGGTTTGGCGACGAGGATCAGCGGCGGCCGACAGTAGTGGTCATCGACCATTGAGTTGTAAGCGCGATTATCTTGGAGAATTTTCGCTTTGAGCTCTCTTCTCTTTAGCGCTCCTCATGAAGAATGAGAATTTATAGATTAGAGGGAGGACTTTTTTGTAAATACATGCAAAATCTAAATCACTCCATTGGATGACTCAAAATGATTCTCTTGATCATTTGATGTATTTTAAGTATTTGAATGCTCAAATAAAGTCAAAATCAAGAGATCTTGGGATTGTTAGATCCGTTAAGAGCTTCGATTTGATGTAAACACTATATATTTAGAAACTATATAGTGATTTAACTAATATCCCAAAATTTCTAATGATATTTTAAGTGCTTGATCTGCTTAGTTTGTAGGATCAGATTACTTTTGACATCAGATTCGTGCTTTAACTAGTGAAATTTTTAATATATATATATAATTTCTTAAATTTGAGTAGAGAGAAAGTGATGAGGCATGATTTGTCATAAATAATTTAACTAGTATTCTCATTAAAGAGGGAAGATGAATAACTAAGAAGGAGGGCATCATAGATTGAAAGTTGACAAAGCATGATTTTAACAAATAGATTGAACACACTAGATCAAATAACCGACCAATTTAATCAAGAAATGTTCATCTGGTCGGTCTAAAATCACTTTTGCATGAATAAATCAGAATCAAGATTGAATTGTGAACTAGAATGGATTTAGAAGAGTTGATTTGCTCTAATATTGATCAAGTTTTGGCTATTTGATGGGGAAAAAAAGAGAGGAGATTTACATGCATACCACACAATTCTCAAATACTTACATATTTAGCACCTAGATTTTAATATTTATATAAATAACATCTATACTCTTAGAGATAAAATGTAAATGAGTAAGTTCGAGAAAAAATTAGAGTAGCTCGGTGTTAGAAAAGATTAGAGAGTCATCTTAGATGATTTGGCCACATAAAACGTCGGCTGTTTGATGACCTGGTCAGGAGAGTAGATGCATTAGATTCGTCTTATGTTAAGAAAGATAGAGGTAGACCTAAAAATGACCTTAGTATACTTGAATTAAATGAGAATTTGACACATAATATGGCACAATGGATACGAAGAATTCATATAGCCGACCCCACTTAGTGGGATAAAGATATGCTGTATAAATAACATCTAAATCTCTCATATAACATTAAAAATATTATATATTATATATGCAAATATCAAACTTTAATTATTAGATATATTAATGCAGAAAAATTATATGATATTTGTGTAAAACTTTTAAAATATAAATTACAAAATAAGAAAATAATTAAAATATCATGTTTCAAAAATTTAACAAAACTTTAATTTAAAATTATATTCAAATATTCAAGAGTAAAGAAAGTATCATGATCTTAAATATTATATCTTAAATTAATGAAAATATTATCATTACATTATTTAAATTCTTATTGAACCGTTTAATCATGAACATTTTCTTATTATTTGATTTTTTATATAGTTTTCAAAATATTCTCACAAAGAAGACATTAGAAGGTGTTTGATATCAATCGATAAAAAAATATTACATGTTGAGCGACAACGAGTGATTTGTTGGGTCATTCTACTAATATGATGGAAACTATGGATTAGGAAGGCAAGTGTCCAAAGTTAACAGCCGATTGATGTCATATAGTGATAGTAATTATATCTGATTGACGAGGAATATTGGACATCAGATTAAAAATGATAGACAATCTTCTTAACCATTTTCTTTTATGAGAAGAGATTGATGGGGATCAAGCAATAGTGATGACAAGTGTCGATATAAGTTGATGATAGGCATAAACATCGATTGATAATGGGCATTAAATGCTAATGGCAAACCTTTGAAATTTAAAGTCTTTGAGTTCTATCCATCAAAAACCTCCATTGGGCAACTTCATCATATTTGTTAGTAATCATATTGTTCAATTCTAAGATCAAAACATTGGATATTTCTTTTAGGCATATTTGTGCCATAATGATATCATACTTGGAAGATCTTGATCCTCCAATTTCAGTTGGATACGCGTCAATGTGTTCTTAATTTATTAAATTTGTCTAATTTCAAATATAAATTCATTGAAAATTAATATATGTATTTACATACGATATTTGTCATTTTAATTTTAGAGAATAATTCATTAGATAGAATCTTTTATCCATAATCCATTAGCTTATTCTTTTCTATAATAATTACTTATCTAATCTTTAATTTAATTTCAAATATTCTAAGTTTAACATAAAAATGTAATTATTTTAAATATTAATCTAAGTGTATATACCCTCATTCCAAATTGATGTTAAAAAATCGTAAAATTCAATAAAGGATTCATTTAATTTTATCTCAATTTTTTATCATGATAAATTAATATAATTAATAAGCAATGATCCTTTTAATTTTATTACGTACTGTTATTATTAAATCATAATAAAAATTAACACACTCTAATAGATTGAAAACAAAATAATAAAAAGAAAAAACATCTTTCTAAAATGTTGATATAATCGCCTTATCATAATAAAAATTTTAAAAGATATTTACAAATCAATCACATAAAACATATACATTTACAATTAAACCACCTACATAATTTTTTTTTTAAATTATAAAACTCATGTATTTATAATTATCAAGATTAAATCTTTATGAATTTTATAAAAATGAAAAATAAGTTGAATTTTTATTATGAATTTTAATATTTGAATGTGAGCTTAAAATTTTAATGTTGAAGATGATTAATTTATAAATATGCAAGAATAAGATAATTGTAGATAAAAATCCCAAAATTTAAACATACATACTATATTTTTTATATATTTTCATATCTAATATTTAAATTTTGATATATGTATGCATATATATTAAATCAAGTACAATATGTAGGATCACACCAATGCAAACCCATTGGCTATATGCATGAGTTTAAGCAATTTGCATTCAAGTCATAATATTGAAATATAATCTATCTATGAATGTAATGCTCATTAGATACAAACCACATGCATGAACATAGTTCAATGTCAATCAATGAAAAGTTATGATTAGATCAAATCATTAAGAAGTTCTATGTTAAAACAACATAAGAGAAGATGTATATTTAAATGAACATAGGCACACATACAATATCAATAGTTCATAAAACATAGCGAAACAATTGAATCGTCGAGTCATGCCATTTGTATGGATGAAAAAACATTGGCACACATACATGCTTGCACATATATAGCTTCATGATGCATTATACAACACAATCTAAAAACATTAGTGATCATCTATCTTAGACAATATCGAACATACATCGCATAATAATATATAAATCATTATACATATAACATTCATATGCATATAATCTTGATAATATGTAAAAAGGGTAGAATCATCATCCTAGTCTTTGTCGATATGCTCATTGTAAAGAGTGGTACCTACATTATACAACCATCGGACAATAGCAAGCTCTACCCAATTTTCATACATGTCTATCTTTTCCTTATAACTTTCTACTAAGCCTCCATTTGCCTAATTTTAAAAATGATTAGAAAAGTTCATCAAGTTACTTCCTCTAGAGCCAAAAGATTTATGCATCATCCATGGATCTATTTTGATAAATCTTATTCTCATTCATAGTTTAGAGGATGCATGATACTTTTATGATTGCTACACATTCCTTATAATAATTATCATCATACATGATATAGTACCATAATATATATATATATAGATGAACTTTATAAGTGCCTTGCATATAATCTAGAGAAAATCACATAAAATGATCAATGCTGAAGCTATAAATGAGTCAAGTCCGCTCAAACTCAATCGAAGTCCGGGTTGAGCATATTGAGCCATAGCTTGTATATTGAACTTGATGAGGTTCAACTTGCTAGCTTGCACGATGACTCAAATAGAATAAATAAGTCAAACTAAATCCTGATTTCACCAACTTTAGCATCATATGAACCTGTTCAGAAAATGCAAATCTATCGGTCTCTTCTTCAAATATC
Organism: Cymbidium sinense; assembly: GCA_021442155.1. Classification (NCBI taxonomy): domain Eukaryota; kingdom Viridiplantae; phylum Streptophyta; class Magnoliopsida; order Asparagales; family Orchidaceae; genus Cymbidium; species Cymbidium sinense. Next base: position 17,320,999 of record CM038227.1, read on the forward strand.
ATTGGTCCTATTGAGTTAGCCATGACTTGAGCTGAACTCGACTTTATTACACCCCTAATCAATGATCACCACAAAAATCTTTTCCACTTTGATTCCCATAATTAGAAAATTCATGAACATATGCACATGGAATTTCAAGATAATACTACCAATGACTCATATAATGCCTATGAGATATCATCGATAAACAAGAAACAATAAATTCTAAGGCAGTGAAACAATATCCTATCATAGGAGGAATGTTTCTCTCAATTGCTCTAGCTCTTAAATAGGTCTCCAAGAGCTCTGAATCATACTTTCTTTCTCTAGATCTTTCATCTTTATCTCTCTGCAAAGTTGGTCATCATAGGAATGAGGGAAATGGTGCGTAAGTGAAATACTTGCAATTATTTAGGGTTTAGGACACACAAATAACTGATGTTTGATGCCCTACAAAGACCATAAAAATATAAGATATGCATAACATGCTACACTAAGTTTGGAAGGTTAAAATCACTCGAAAATCGTTCACAAGGCAAGTCCAAAAAAGTCCAATAGTGCAGGCAATGCCAATCATATCATGCTTGAGGATCATACATATAATCCTTCCATGAGAAAAATACTTAGAATTCACAGGTAGTTTAAAAATGAACATATTAAGTAAAATTCACAAGAAACTCGATGCACATGAGTTAAACTTGAGTTGGTAAGATAAGTTGAGTTATAGCTCAATATATGAGCTCAACATGAGCTCGAATTCTTGCTTGCAAGGATCTAGGTTAATCGAACTTGAGCTCGACTTGACTCCATTATACCCCTAATCAATGATCACCACAAAAATCTTATACATTTTGATTCCATAATTAGAAAATACATGAACATATGCACATAGAGTTTCAAAATAATACTACCAATGACTCATGTAATGCCTATGAGACATTTGGATAAACAATATCCTACCTTAAGAGGAATGTTCTCAATTGCTCTAGCTCTTAAATAAGTCTCCAAGAGCTCTAAATCATACTTTCTCTCTCTAGATCTTTATCTTTTTCTCTCTCCAAAGTTGGTTATCATAGGAACGAGGGAAATGGTGCGTAAGTGAATTACTTGCAATTATCATGAAATTTTAGTTAAGAGTTTATGACACAAATAACTGATGTTTGATGCCCTACAAAGACCATAAAAATATAAGATATGCATAACATGCTACACTAAGTTTGGAAGGTGAAAATCACTCGCAAATCGTTCACAAGGCAAGTCCAAAAAATCCAATAGTGCAGGCTATGCCAATCATATCATGCTTGGGGATCATACGTATGATTCTTCCATGAGAAAAATACTTAGAATTCACATTTAGTATAAAAATGAGAGAATTAAAAATGAGAGAATATGCATGCATATTAAGTAAAATTCACAAGAAACTCGATGCACATACACAAATAATTAAGTTTAGGCATGAGTTAGGTCATTATATGTGTCATAGGTTAAAAGTCATTCTTAATATTTCAAAAGTAGATGATCTCTGGAGCCTAAAACGCATCACAACATCTTAATTACACATGAATACATTATCCATTTTATCTTACACTGATAATGACATGTTACTACAATAATCAAACCATATTTGCACCTATTTTCAAACATATATGAGATCATGGATCAATTACTCATCTCATAATATCATCAATTATTATTGAAACATCTGAGTTCACTAGTTTAATCCATAGTGGTCTAAGCCTTTTTTTGGCTAATGTAACTCCCTTATATAATGCCCTACCGTATTCAAAATTTACCTCAACTTTATTTAATTGTATTTTATTCATTAACACTATTTGGAACAAATTTACCTCTTTAGAAATTCAAAATAATGCAACCAACGATTCAGTAATAGTAGCATCAAACCCACCATTCCCACATGATCCAATCCTGTTAATAGATACAATCTTCCACAATCAATCTCAGCAGCTTTCTCCACCTTGGAATGAAATTATATCCATCAAAACTATTACAAGCAATGCTCGATATAATCTAAGCGTACTATGTCCATTAATAAACCAATCTTACCATTATTGAATTAACTCAAGGTATTAATTCAAATTCATCTTCAAACATTAACATAATCTTCTTAACACAATAACGAATAAATCTACCAATTCCCTACAATATAATCAACAGTTCAATCAATCTACATGTCTCGCAACAAATTTAAAATTAAAAAAATATCAAAAATTCTGACTTCTACATTAATATGATATCATCAAACTAATCTAATTGACTTACAAAATAATATCATGGGGATGACTTGAACAACAACTCTCGTTTAAGCAAGTAGTGCATTTGCATCAGATCCATAAATAATACAAAGAAAATGTAAACGTGGACTTTAAGCATTTAAACGAATGCACTATTCAACCGTAATTTAATTCTACAAACCTCCTATTCATGTTATTACTTAACTGCATATTGACAGATAAATCATAAATATTTCCATTCCAAAACATATCCACGGTCTTTAGTATTACATCTCTTCTCATTCTCATTTGATCCACACTCTTCTTAGACTTTTCTGCATAGAAATTCACTTGCACCTGAATTGTTATAATTGATATTCATATCACCATTCTGTTAAGATTCCTTGCTCCTTGAGCATTTTATTGTACCATGCTATGTTTTCTTAATTACACTTGATTAGTTTTCTATTTATCTACAAATATAGAACCATTTAGGATACCACATCTATATTGCATCAGACCAACAGGAGTAATAAATAAGCATACTTACACACACCGGATCACACATAATATATGCAATCAAATTAACATCATATCATCAAAATATGCATTGCAATGGTATTAGATCCTTACTCCCATTAAGTCTCTACCACCAATTAAGTGATGAGAATACAAGGAAGAGAGGGGGGGAGGGACAGACTAAATGGAAAATTCGACTGGCTCGCCTCGTGGTACTTGTGAGAGCAATCTCGACACACAATGCAGCCAAAATAATGCCATGATGAATATTAGCTTGAGGAAACATTTAACTTGAGATCTTTTATTATGATTGAAGTCTTATATGTCTATCACCTCTCATCTCTCATATATGATTATCTCTTATACTTGGTTAAAAAGTTTTAAAATCTCTTCTACAGTGAAATTAAGTGTATTTGGGTTTAGAGTAAAATATTTCTTGTCCTTATTTTTTAGGGGGATTTACATATATACCACGCAATTCTTATGCATTTACATATTTCACACCTAAACTTTAATTTTTACTTAAATAGCACTTAAATCTTTATTATTACATCAAAATACCACCCTATTTTTTTTTCTAAGTGAAATGCACCTTTTATGCATAGGAAAGTGCTATTTTTGAAAAAATTAAAGTGTGAAATAAAATATAATGCAATGAATGCGGTATGTATGTAAATTTCTCTATTTTTTACTATTGTGCGGCGTCTTTATAATGGATTAGAGCTTCTCTTCTTTCCCTTCAATAGTTCAACGTATGTTATTATTTTGCACGAATGACATAATTTGTAATGTCTTCATATAGTGTTTTGTATTTTTGTTATTATTTTATGAGATTATCATATTAATGCCTAGTATGTGCTTTCAAATGAAAAGTTTTACTTTGTAATAGCTGCCATAACCAAGTTTAACTTAAGAAGGCCAAATCTAAATGATTTGAATCATGAAATTGCCTATGTATTCATGTTCAGAACTCCTACACTTCACCTTAATTACTCCTTCAACCTATAACCTCACCTTACCACACATCCACTGCCAAAACAGAGAATGCTTTGTAATCTGTTGTGCAAATCCTCGCTTGTTGTGAATTAGATAAATCCAAATGATTTTTTTCCTCTAGTTCTCTCAAGGTTTTATTATTCTTTCAAAGCAACATAATCTTTCTTTGATATTTGATTCATTCAAGAAATTCCAAAATCTTATCAATGAGGGCCTTTTTATAAGTTGTTCCGTACAAGAGAAATTCAATATATAATTATTCTAATTTTGGGTTCAAATCCACGAAACTTACCATGCGACTGTATAAAACTAAAAAACAAACATGGAGAACTCACCCATTAAGTTGAAAAGGTTCTCTAAGAAAGGCTTTTTGAATAAAATCATTAGCATATGCCTTAGTAATCCTCTCAAAATAAATAAATAAATAAATAAATAAATGCCACCAAGAGGATGCATACATAATAGATCTTTTAATTAGATAGCCATCACATGTATTTGCAATCGAAAATTTGACTAACATGCAACATAACATTAAAGGGCCATTGACTTTTTCAAGATCAACCTGCATGGAAGCTATCATTTGATTAAAATGGACCCTAAAATGAATGAAAATTCAGCTATAAAATTTCTTAAGATCCCCAATAAACTTGCAAGCGGTTAATCACTTGGCCTTTCCAAAACCCCTAGCACTTTTATGTGTCATATACTAAGTATGAAACCTTCAAGTAGCAAATTTCTCATAATATACTTCAATAATATCCTCATTTATTACTAAGACAAGCCATCTTCACCACCTACATCTATCTTAGACAGATTTCACTAGACAGATTTCACACAATTAAACGCCATATCAATCTCACTAATGTTTGTTCCTACAATCTAAGGTCACTTTGTTGGGCTTCATTGTTTCTTTTGGTGGTATTTTGTTCGACCTTGTTAAGATCAAAGCCATCACTAATGTGTTGACAAAAAAATCCATCTTAGACATCTACAATTCCATGACCTATCCACATTCTACAAATGACCTATCCACATTATAGAAGTGCTTCATTAACAATTTAACACTAACATGAAATCTTTGATAGACATCATAAAAAAAAAGATGAGTTTTTGTGACCATCGTTTGGCAACAATATTTTCAATTGATCAAAGTTAGAAAGATTGAAGCCTATGAATTTCAACTTTCTTGGATTAGGTCAATTTTTTAGAGGCATCAATGACATTTTTTTTACATTTTTATTGGAGGTTTCTCACTAAAGTTGGCAATCTAATTACCTAGTTTTGACAATAAATAATTTTGCTCTGTCTATCATGAAGAATTATATACTATCATATATAAAATTTTTCAATAAAAAAATTACCTATTGCCACTAATATTTTTTCCATCCATCAAACTCAAAAGTACTTACTCCTAGAATAAGCCTAACACACTGCATGTTCAATGGTTGGTTTCTTTTCTTCCAAGAGTAATCTTTAGTCTTGCATCATCATGCCGTAATAGACGACATGATAGTTGACACATTGAGTTGTAGTCTATTCTTTTTTTTGTTTACCGTAATATGCAATTTTTTTGTCTACAATGGCTTAGTAAGACTATCCCATCTATCCTAGCTTTCACACTATCTTCCAATCAATTAATGAGTGGCATCTAATTCCTCCCACTTGATTAACAACTTTGAGATGCCTACCATTTCTTACATGTGAATGGGACCAATGGACACCTTGAATGCGACAAGGCCATTGGACTTCATGATTCATTAGCCTTCTTTGAAAGAAAGCACACACATGATCAACAAATATCTTTTTGCTAATTGGGTAAAGCCACAAAACAACTCATACCCTTTGCCTCTATCAAATAGTCCCTGAAAAGGCCTAAGCATACACAACAACAACAACAATAACAAACCTTTATCCCACTATGTGGGGTCAACTACATGCATCCTTCTTCTCCATTGTATCCTATTATGCGTCAAATTCTCATTTAATTCAAGAAAACTAAAGTCATTTTTTATACATCTTAACCAAGTCTTTTTAAGTCTACCTCTACTTTTCTTAACATAAGGCAAATCTAATACATCTACACTCCTAAGTGGGTCATCAGACTGTCGACGCTTATGTGGCCAAGCTATCTAAGGCAACACTCTTTAATCTTATCTGCCATTGGAGCTACTCCAACTTTTTCCTGAACATACTCATTTCACATTTTATTTGTAAGAGTAAAGTCACTCATCCATTTGAACATCCTCATCTCTGTAACACTTAACTTAGTCTATGCTTCTCTTTTATTGGCCAACATTCTGCACCATAAATTATTGCAGGTCTTACCACCATCTTATAAAACTTTTCTTGAAGTCTAAGTGGTATTTTTCTATCACACAAAAGGTCAGATGTATTCCTCCACTTCAACCATCCAACTTAAATTCTACTAATAACATCTCCATCTATTTCACCATCATTTTAAACAATAGAGCCTAGATATCTAAATCACTAACTCTTTTTAATGACTTGGTCACCCAATGTCATAACACCATCACTAGAATTTCTATAACTAAAATTATACTCCATATATTCAATTTTTGATTTACTCAAACAAAAATCTTTAGACTCTAAGGTTGACCTCCACAATTCAAGTTTCTCTTGGATTCCCTCTCTAGTCTTATCAACAAGAAGAATGTCATCAACAAAAAGCATATATCTTGTAAATGCCTAGTAAGAACATCCATAACTAAAGCAATAGGATAAAGGCTTAAAGCCGATATTTGATGTAATCTAACTGAAATAGGAAAATATTTTGTCAATCCTCCTTGTGTTTCGACACAAGTAACAACTATAGTATACATATCCTTAATGACTTGAATATAACCAATATTAACTCCTTTCTTTTTTAGAACTCTCCAAAGAAAATCTCTTGAAACTTTATCATAAGCTTTCTCTAAATCAACAAATATCATATGTAGATCCTCCTTACTTTCTCTATACTTCTCCATCAAACCTCTTGACAAATATATAGCATCCATAGTAGATCTACCTAAAAAGGCCTAAGCATGTATTTCATTATTTGTGAACTTGAAAAAAGGACATAATTTTTTCAATTAGTATTTTTCAAAATGGATTATTTCTTATACATATACAAAAACTAATGCTCCACATATTGAATATCTTTTCCTTTACAGAGTCATTCATTTGAAAGGTTTACACTATTATTTTCAATCGGAATGCTTGATGTGTTAAGAACTTTTAGAAATAGTACACATATTTTTGCATAATTTTGAAATTTCTATTTGCCTTATAAAAATTGATGGTCAAATTAAAGCCATAAATCATAAATTTTCTAAGTTCCTAAGGTCAATTATCAGTAACATAATTAGTACTCACTAGAGAAATTGGAACTTGTACCCCCTACCATAGAGTTGCTCATCACAAACCAATCAATCACATACCCAATTATTCTCTTTTGAAGTTGTTCATAGCTCTCATCTCAAACTATCTCTAAATCTTATCACTCTATGCCTAACACTCCTTTTCAATTGTATCTTTTGTCAAGCATATCTATAAAATTCATGTTGATATCTGATTTCATATTACTAAACAAAATGAAAAGCATATAATAGAATTCATTCATAAAAATGCACAAGAATTTCATCCAAAATGATTCTACCACATACCTAGAAAAAATTTCAATCATGATATTTCTCCCTTTACAAAATCTTACATAAGCCCATTTTCACATAGAGCACTTTCAAATTTCTTGCATAACCAAATAATATTTCTACAAGTTGGGCTACTACTACTACTCCAACACCACCTAATATTGTCACTACCCTTCCCCCATTTGCCGACATTTTGAAATAGATTATTATTGATCCTATCACCATTCGTACCTCTAATCCATAACATTGCCTGATTCGCCAATGTGATCACCTTTATAGTGATGACTAGAGATCTCCCTTAACAAGCTTCAATATGTCCCCCTTTTCTCTTGGACAACTACCTCCAACTTCACTCTCAAGAGATTTATTTCCAGCCGAAGACAAATGAGAAAAGCTCAAATCAATCCAAAAACACCAAAATTTGATGCAATACAAACATTACTCACAAGTCACACTTCATACAATGATACTTATTAAACATTCAAGGAAAATAAGAAGCCTTATTATTCTCCCTATGCTTCTAACTCCAACTCATAGTTCCCACAACTAGCTTACTAGTTGATAATATTTCATTGGCTAATGCAAGACATTCAATCAATATACAAAAATATTCTAAGCATTAAACTAAATTCCAATTCAAATCCCAAGTATCATCCAACCATGGTAAAATAAGTTTTTATTTTTCACATACATCTGTAACAACATTGATTCGCTCATAAATCTATGAAAAATTTTCATTCAATAATAGCTTCTGAAATACCAAACATCCACACTATTCAACAAAGAAATTTAAACCCGGGAACCAACATCTACCACAATAACTACAAATTATAAATATCTACAAGTTTAAACATTATGCTAAGGAGGAAAGATTGTGGTTTTCAGTCACTCTTAGTTGGAAACTATAAGCAAAGACAAAATGATCAAAATCAGCTTTTATCACAATAATTTAGGTTGACTCTTTGAATAATTTACCTTTGATTTATACTTAATATTGTACTAGGCTTCTTTCTAGTTTTAGTTATAATGTTATATGGCCTAAGACTAACATGATAATATTTCAGCACAAATAGGCAAATGGCGGTCTTAAAGAAAATTTAAGGAGTTCTACAAAACACAAGGCAAAGAACTACAATAGTACAATACTAGAGGAAATGACAACATTAAAAAGAAGTGATACATATGGTATCATCAGTTTACTTGGATGAAAGAAATAGGTAGGCTGTAATTGGGCCTTTACTAATAAATACATGCCTAATGATACAACAAAAGGTGAAAGGCCAACTTAGTTGTCAAAAGGTTCATGCAAACTTTTGCAATAAAATACACATTGAAGAGCTGAATATTTTACAAAGAATGCAAGGAAGTAATGGATATAATCAAAATTAAATTGATCATATCATATTCATCAAGCATGCCAATGATGGAAAAGGAACTGCTCTCATTATGTATGTCAACAACATTATCTTAATTAGAGATAACACTAAAGAAATTTAACACGTGATAAAAAAAACCCCTAGGAATTTGAATTAAGGATCTGCAACCACTCGTATTTCTTTGGAATAGTGGCCACTTGAAAGAAATGCAATCTTATCTCACAACTTAACTAAATATTGGATTAGTTGAAAGAATGGAGAATTCTTGAATGTAAGACAACCTATAGAAAATTGATGAAAGAGAGTTCTTGTAGACAGGGAGAGGTACCAGAGATTGGTTGGGAGCCTAATATATGTATTATATAACGCCAAACATTACATTTACAATCTATGTAGCAAGCCAATACATATGCTCTTCAATGAAGAACACTTGTATAATATGTCTATAAACTTTTGAAACATTTATAATCTACACGTAATAAAGGGTTGTTCTTGGGAAAAAAAGTGGACAAATATGTATTGAGGCTTTTACATATGCAAATTAGCCAAGATCTATTGATGGCATGAGGCTCACGTCAAATCATTGTACTACAGTACGGACATAAGTGATCACTTAGAGAAGCAAGAAACAAAAGGCAACCAATGGTTACTCAATAGGTTGCAAACAATAATGCACAAATTGTTGACTTTAAGCACTGGTTCAAAGAACATGTGAATTAATCTAATAAAAATTTAATGGAAGAACAAAAACTTCCAAAGTAAAAATCATATGAAGTTGTACTGTTACAACAAAGTTGCAAACAACCAAATCCATCATAATCGAACAAATAATATCAAAGCAGATAGCTACTTTATCAAATAAAAAAAATCAAAGTCTTATTTGAATGACATGTTCCTACAAAGCAACAAGTAGAAAACATTCTAACAAAAGAATTTCTAAGGTCAAGCTTTAAAATACTAGCTAAGAAGTATGGAATGATAAATATTCAATCATCATCTTGAGTAGGAGTGTTGAAAATCTGGGAATAATCTCAGAACTTATCAAGATTGATTGGAGACTTTTCTTTTATTTAGCTAGTTGTTAATGTTTCTTTGTTTTATAATGTCCTATTTCTACTCTTTTGGTCATTTTGAAAAAAAAAAAAAAACAAAGAAAGTCTTCTTAATCATCTATTTTTAAAACTTATCTAAAAGCCAAAAAAATTAATTGAAAGATAAATAATTTGCTTTTATTTAAATTATGAAAAAAGGTATAGATCTAAAAAAAAGAATAAATAAACATTAAAATTATGATTCAAACATGAATGGATGTGATTCTCTATTTTAGATGGAAGGTTATGATTCATTATTGGTGGAATACATAGCCCTTTTAAATAATAGTAAAGATAACCTAACTAGTCAGTGATTAGTTAGTGATTCTATTATGTTTTAACTTAAACAAATCAGAAAATTACCGAATCAATCTTAATGTGAATTCCCCTTTTAATCTTTATCTCTATAGTTATCTATTAATATTATCCTCACTTTAAATACTATTAAGTCTAGAGTTTTATCAATTGATAAAAAGTATAAGTTTATTTGCTCATATTATTCATCACATTTAAGTTAATTTTTAAAATGCTATATTCAATTTGCATCCTACATTTATAAAAAATTAGTGTCCTATAGCATGTTGATGTTTGTGCCCGTGCATATGCATCATAGATTAATTTTCATTCAAATAAGTCTATACTTATAAACTTTTATTTTAACTAAGATTAAGTAATCACTTGACAAGCAAACAATCCCATGTCCCCAGAATCGAATCAAAACATTGCAGTCTAACATCTAACAAATAGGTAAGAAAAATAGCATCGATACCATCCAAACCTCCAAGCGCAAAGAAAGGTCGAGATTTGGCAATAAGAATGAATTAAGTGCATCACAACAAGAAGCAACTCCGTCTAATTATCGTCAAATCGTTAATAACAGATAAAACAAAGATCCAACAAAAAAGCAAACCAAAGATTTTCGATTCTAAAAAACAAAATATCAGGCAGAACAAGACCTTAAAAATATCCTCAAAAGCTAGAATCAACCCAGTTCCAATCAAGCTGTGAGTACGACGGCTCCACCATTGGCCTTGATTTTCTTCTCGGCGATCTTGGAAACGAGCTTGGCCTTCACAACAATGGGCTGTGAGGTTGCAAGCATCCCCTTGCCGAGGACCTTGAAGTAGCCAAACTGAGTAACGTCAATCAAGGGCGCGGTGCCAGACGAGGCCTTGGCGGCGGCGGCCTTGACGTCCTCCGGCACATGGGACCACAGACGGTCGATGTTGACTGTAGGACAATAGAACTTGTTCCGAAGGCGGTGGAAATAGCGCATCCCGACCTTGCCGAAGTATCCTGGATGGTACTTGTCGAAGAGAATTCGGTGGTGGTGCATGCCTCCGGCGTTACCGCGGCCGCCGGGGTGCTTCCGGTGCTTGCCGATGCGACCATGTCCGGCGCTGACGTGCCCACGCTTCTTCCTATTCTTCTTGAAGCGGGTCGTCATGGCTACCTTCTCCCTTCTCTCTGCCTCTCAGCTAGGGTTTGAGGCCGCCCGAGTGTTCAGAGAAGAGACTCTAGGGCGGAGGAGTAATCTGAAAGGGAGAGTGATGGGAGGAACAATTGTGAGCCGTTGGATGGACAATGTGGGATATGATGGTTAAGTACAAGTAATATATAATACATTTATTTTAAATATATTTTTAAAAAATGTATTAATTTTGATAAAAAAATCATTTAAATATATAACCTAATTTTTTTATTAAATGATGAGGTAAAAATTTACTGGTTTTAAATTATATTAAATAAAATAAATTTATTTAATTTATCAATTATTGTAAGCATTAGGATTAACCTTAAATTCTATTAATGCATTGATTTTTTTCTTCTTAAATTAGATATTTGATTACACACTAAGAGGCCATTTGAGATCAGTTTTATTTTTGGTTTATGTTTCTTATTTTTATTTTATTTTTGTTTAAGTTCTATTTCAAAGCAAAATGCATTTTGTGATAATAATTATTTTTAAAAAGATTCAAAATATCTAAAAACTATTGAGTATTTTTAAAATATTATTATTTATTTTTGAAAATATAAAATAAAAACACATTAAACATATATATTTTTAAAAATATATAAAAACTAAAATAAAAAATATAAAACAAATTTGATCCTAAACTTATCCTCAATAAATAAAAATAAATTTCTCTTTTTATCAAATATAATTTCTTCTTAATGTTGTGCAAATAAATAACAATAATCAAAGCCTTTGGATTAGCTTTGTGGGTTGAATCATAGTAATAGCTAATATATGAAAGCAAAAAACCATAGTAATAGCTAATATAATCCAATTCAATTTAACATGAAACTAGACAAGCATAGAATGATGTGTTAGTTCTCAAATAAGATTTGATACATCTTATCAAATCTTTTGATGGACTAATAATTTGAATTAGAATCCATACAATTAAACATAGTCATCTTGAGTTAGAATGGGCTTTCTAAGTCAAATTTATATTCTTATTGCTTAGCTTAATCATAAGAGAGAGCGTAGTGAGAGACCTTTGTTGTTATTTTACTCTTAGGATGTTGGGAGGACACATCAAGTTTGTCCAATAGTAAAAAGTATGTTTTGTTCGCCAAACATGGCTAATATACAATTTATGTGAGAAGATATATAACTTGAGTAAACTCATTGTTTAGTACAATAGAAGCTCAACAAGCTTTTAAAGATATCCATAGAGTTGAACATTAAGAGTTTGAAGTGATCATATGAAAATTATCATATAAAATGGAACATCATATCCTATATATGATCCTAGAAAAGATCTTGCAACCCAAGTCTCTTTTGCACTATGCTAATCAAGAAACTTCTATCTTAAACATGTTCATATGCACTATGCAATATTATGATTTTATTCCCCCAACATTTTTAAAGTAATTACATCTATTTTGACATGATTCTAGTTGGCATAATACATATATGGCCATGCTCAAGAGGTGTATCAAAGATATTTCCTTACAATATTGAGTTTTTTTCTTAGCTCACACATGAAAGAGATGCATAATGTTGGAAAGATATAAGCTGACAAATATGAGGTGGCGACCTGGATATTTGACCACTTGAACATTAATATGATACAATCAAATGTCATATGCATGTGATGATTGACCTACCAAGACACTAATCCTATATAAATATGGAGTGATGAAAATTGATACTTACATTATTATTTATAATATTTAAAAATTGCTAAAGTTATATCTTATTTAATAGATCTTAGCATATGATACTTGGTATGCATGGATATTAGAGATGGAAATTGATCTCTATATTGTTATCTCTAAAAATTGATAATGCAAAAGTCATTTTTAATATGATTAAAACTTTATGGTCCAATATATCATATCATATAAATTGTATTCTAATGTATGCTTCATTTTATGATATCTACTTGTAAATTTTATATTTAGTATTAGGGGGATTTACATACATACCACTACGGATTTGAAAATTTGCCACCGACCTCTTCGTGACGAAGAGAGTGTTTAAGTATTGGTATAATTTTCAGAAGGTAGATGAATAGTAGATAAGACACAACCAGAGATTTCACCTTAATTTTGCGAGGACTTTAGTAGATCTGGTTCCAGGTTTCCTATAGGCGCAAAAACCTATAGTTAATTATATCTCTCAATACTGAGAGAACACTTTCAATTAAGGTTAGTCGATGAATCGTTAAATAGTGAGTGTATAATAGTAGTGAGTGGAGTTTGAAAATTATGAAATTTATCATTTTAATTTAAAGCTTATGTTTGGGGAAAGAAGATGCATCTTATGATTTTTGAGGTCCTTCTCCACGTAAAGCAATCGAAGGTCTGACCAAAGGATCCTTATTAGTAACACATGATTCGTCAGGATGTCTAAGGTGAAGTTTGTCTAAGGGGACAAATATAAGTCAACCTTAGCTAGGGCTTTTGCTCAAATTTATTTTATAATTCACAACTCAAAGTGCAACGCCGTTGGAGAACAAACGGGCTACGGCCGTGATAATTTAGTGGTGTCATTTTGCGATAAGCCACCCGGTCAAAGGGCTCTGGTCGTAACTGCCATTTATGTGGTGCATTTTGAGGCAAAATCATGTGGACAGAGGACATGGGCCACGTTCTTACGGGTTTAAGATTATTTAAGAGTGAAAATAGTTATACATTTGATTTGATATTGACGCTTTGTGAGCAAAAGTCTTCTTAATTTATCACCCCTAGACAAAAAGTTAGGGAGGGGTGGATAATTTTAACTTTAAATTTAAATAATTAATTTAATTTAATTTATTTTTTTAAATTTTGAATATTTGATCATTTTATAATTGATTTACATTTGAATATGTAATAATTGATTGTTAAAACTTTAATATTGATCGCCTTTCTCGATCATATGACTATTATTGGCTGATAGACCTTGTCAACTCTGCCTATTTTTCTACAGAGGATCGGGCCTAATTCATTGCTTCAAGAATTATAGTCCTCCAAACCTTATTAATTCTAGCTTGAGCATAGATGATCGAGTTTGAGACTTTTCCTCTTGAAAGCTTGAACTTGAGAAGCTATGCCAATAGATTCATTTGTTATAATTATATGATAGAATTATCTTCTCAAATTTTATTAAATTAAAATTCTTATAATAATATTATTAGATTTTTAGATTTTGTTAACCCTACCTTGATCCTAAGACCTAATCAGGGTGTAAATATATGTTCTTTCATTTTGCATATGACTTGCATATCTTTTTAGATGCTTGATCTAATGAATACCTCAACATACGTATAAGTATCTATTTTTTTAAAATATTGTATGGACATTTAGATGACTAAGTTGAAGTAATTATATTTGGCATGACATATGTGTCAAATTGCAAGCATAAGTTTTGATATGGATTTTTAGGTTTTCTTAACTTGGACCTGGTCCTAAGACCAAACCAGGATAATTCATTGCTTCAAAATTTATAGTCCTTCAAACCTTGTCAACTCTAGCTCAAGAATATAAGATTAGATTTGAGACTTTTCTCTTAAGGGTTTAAATTTGAGAAATTACATTAACAATGATGCTAATAGATTTATCTTTTATAATTTTATGATAGAATTAGCTTCTCAGATTTTTATTTAGTTGAAAATATTATAATAACATAATTAGATTTTAAGATTTTGTTAACCCGAACCCGGTCCGAAGACCAAATCGAGAGTTCAACTCATGCAGCATCCTCCGACACTAAGTTCATATTTGTAACACATATGTCGGGGCACATGCAAGTAAATAATTGATTTTAAATAATTGTAGGTTGTTGACCTCATTTTTAGAATGAGCTCTCAACCCCTACATCTTAGACATAGGACTTCTCTTAGACTTTAAGAGTTCCTTAGTCTTAAAACACATCAGTGATTAGGTGGACACTCAACCTAACAGAAACTTAGAAGAGTTAACCATAGAAATAGGTCGCTTGAGGAAAATTTGTCTACCCTATAGCTTGATCCACTTTCCTTACTTCCAAACTCCAAATCAAATCAACATCAAACTTAAATCAATTCTAGCCTAATTGATTTTCTTCAAATTCAAATCTATGCTATATAATTGAAATCCATGATTAAAGCCCATGATTGAAATTCTAAAATTTCAAGTATTTCCTAAGTCCTTAATTTCCCTCTTAAGGACTTAGCTAAAATTATCTTCAAATCCTTGAAATTTTCTCATAACCCATTTATATTCCCATTTATATTCACATATATAAATGAAATATAAATTCAAATCAATGAAACTAAATCCAAAATTCAAATTCCAAACTCTAAAATTTCCCAAGTCCTTTAAATTTTCTCTTAAGGACTTAGCCTAAATCAAATCAAAATCAATTCAAACTCATGAAATTTTCTCATAAACTCATTTATATTTTATTTAAATTCACATATAAAATAAATAAATCAAACTAATTTCAAAAATTCAAATTCAAAATTCCAAATCTTTCCTAAATCCTTTAATTTCCTCTTAAGGACTTAGCCTAGATCATCATCAAATCACTTCAAATTCTTTAAATTTTCTCATAAACCATTTATATTTTTACTTATATTCACAAATATAAATGAAATATAAATTAAAAACAATCAAACCACTTCCAAAAAAAAATCAAACTCATTCAAAATCCAACCTAAGCCTTTCAAGTCAAAATTAACTTGAAGTCAAACAATTTTAAATCAAGCCAAACTTTGATTTTTCATGATTCAATCAATCCTACAATCATGAATCCAAATATAAATACAAACTTCAATCACTAAATCAAAACTCAATTCAAATTTTCAAATCCATTTCTTATACCACTTTGAACTTGAAAATTGTCAAATGAATCAAAAACTCATTTCCTCAAACCACTGTAAATGAATTTATATTTTCACAATAAGTCCATATAAGTGAATCAAGTCAAATCAGCTTTAATCTAGCTGACCTTTCCTCACTTAGAATTGCTTAATCAACCTGTAAAAATTTCTTGTATTCCAAATTATAATCCTAAATTGGATTGAACTAAGTCTATCTATGCTCCTCATCATGATCAACAATCATCACGATCAATCACCAATCACTAGCAAACCAAAGTTAAAATGGCTGTAATTACAAAGCAATATTTGACAAAATTAAACCCCAAGAGTACCTCCATTTGAGTCTAAGTTCATTGGCCACTGACTAAAGTTGACTTTGAGCTCATTCCAAAATGGCCACTTGAGAAGCTAATTTGACAAACTACCTAAGCCAACTAAACCATTGAACTTAAAAAGTTTCCAAATTTGAACTTGACCAAAGCCTTTGGAGCCAATTGGGTCATGTTGAGCCAAATTAAAACTAACAAACTTGAATAAAAATGATTGAAGATACCAATCAACATCATATAACTAAACCTAAACCTACTCATGACCTCAAATAGGTCAAATCAATTGGTCAACTTGACCCATTTGAACTAAATGAAGTCATATGAACCAAAATTCAAACCTAAACCAAATTGAATCAAATCAAAGCCACCACCAAATATTTCAAATGGTCATACAACTTGACCCACTTGGTTTGACCCATTTTGACCAATTGGTCAACTTGACCCAAGTTGAATCATTTTGACCTAAATGGGTCAACATGAGCAAACCATACCAAAGAACTCTAAATCCAATTAAACTTGACCAAACCTATTTTATCAACATACCCAAGATATCCAATTTCAAAAATCAGCCAAATGACTATTTTACACTTAGGCTATAGAACAAATTTTGGCCAATTCCACTTGAAATTTGGTTAAACCCTCTTCATACCTACTCGATACTCTCCTAATATGTCAAGTGAACACTAGGGAGGGTGGTTCACCCAACCCAATTTGGGTTTAAATTCTTGACCCAATAAAACCCACCATGTGCATGGAAATGCATGGAAATCATGTCTCCACCAAATGGAGCACATGGGGACTTCACTAATCCACTCCTTGACCTAAAACGAATCACATGGCACATCTAATAGCTCAAAGAACCCTCTAAATCAGGGAAATTGATCTAAAATGGCAAGTGAAGCTTCGGTCGTCCGATTGCCATTGGGGGAGATATACTCCCCCTAATTCACTTCAATTCCAACAAAGCCATTGTCTATTGAAGCTTAGAGAGTGATTGGAGCCATTAACAAGAGATCCTAAGCTTCCTAGAGGAATATTGAATTTGGAATTTTTTGATTTTCCTTAAGTAAAAATAGGGGAGGTCCATTGACCAACTTTTCTAACTTTTTCAAACTCCACTCAATTCCCTTCAAGCTTCATGGGGAGGACCAGTCGAGTGCACCCAAGCTCTCTTCCAAGTTCTTGAAGTAGGGGGAGATCCATTTCAATCAAAATCGAGCTCAAGCTAAGGAGGAGGTGACCCATAGGAAGATCCATTCAACCTCAGCCTCTCAAACTTTGACCCAATCGTCTTAACTAGATGAAGCTTATCCAAGGGAATCGAGCGTTGGTGATCACCTTTGGCAAGGTATGTCATTTTCTGACCATTAAACTCAATGTGGTGTGGAGCTTTATGAAAGAAATTTTGATACCATGGAATTTTGATCGTTAGATATGCTTGCCATTAGGTTTAGTTGGTGTGGGTTGATTTTCAATCCAATCTGAGCTCGATCAAGTTCGAATCTTCTCTTTGAAAGTGGATGGTCCCCATTTTTCAAGTAGAAGGGAGAATCTGCCCATCCAGATTTTGGATGGACGCCCTAGATTAAAACACGCTTAATATTTAATTTTATCCCCTCTAAATGGTGACTTTTTTCAACCCTCGATCCTTGAGTAACCGAGGGAAAAGCACAAAGACTACGATGGGACGCTGGCGTAACAATGAAGGCGTGGTAAGGGAAGCCAGTCACCATGTGTGGCACACTATAAGATTAAGAAATTAATTAGGGTTTAAATAATTCCAATTAATTACCTAAACTTCTAAAATTTATATTCCAACCTAAAAAAATAAAAAAAATATGAAATAAATTGCATTGGATAGATAATTTGATCTAGATTTTTATAAAATTAATTTCAATTGATTTTGAGTAGTGTCTTTATCTGATTTTGGGTTTTATTGGAAATCTTAATTTGATCTACTAATTATTCTCAAACTTCTTGAGTGTATTTTAGGAGATGACTTCTGACTTTCCTAATTATCTTGGGATTTATTGGTGGCTTAATTGAGAAAATTGCTAATTCATATCCTAACTATTCCCTTAATGTAATTAAGGATAATTAAGGGTTTGAGTGGTGGTTTAATCTTTTGTTGAAGTTGATTAAAGTCTGTTTTAATGAATAAGAGATTTAAAAAATAATTTTTTGGGTATTTCCCCTAAGTTATTCCTTAAACCCATTTTTTTCTTAATCCTCTCTTAATTTAGGATTAATTAACTAATTCATCATTAATTTCAAAATTCTTTTTATCCTTGCTAATCATGTGTCATATGATTTCATGCCAAGCATTAAGTTCTAAGAAAATCAAAATTCAATTTATATGTTAGGAATTTTGAAATTACTTAAAAGAACTATTTTATTAATCAAATTATCAAAATAATTATAAATTATAAATTTAAATCTTGAGGTTTTATGTCTTTAGTTATATCTTGATTAATAAGTTAATGTTTATGTACTTATATGTTTAATTTGATATTTATAGAATCTAATATCATTTTAATCTAACACTTGCTAATTTCAGTTTATTCATTTTAATTTGATAATATCTATAAATAAAATGCATAAACAAAAATAAATCATTCGACGTAAATTTTGTTTTTCTTTTCATTAATTTTTTTTAATACACATGTATTTAGATGAAGCTATAGTCTTATGTACCACGTTCTGAGAGAGGGTTTAAGTAAAAGTCAAGTGCTTCTCGCCTTACACCTACTAGCCTCATAACAATTATGTACTCACTTATATTTCATACATTCATATGTGAAAGTTGGATAAGAAACTCCTTTTCTATTTAATGAAAATCATGCATCATAAATATTCAAATTTTCTTAAATAAATTGGTTGGCATGCATCATGAAGTGTGCTAAATATTCCCATTTGTATGTATAGATATGCTTAGGACTCATTCATAAAGAAAGAAATGAAGTATGTTTGTGAATTTAGTTCATTTTACTTAATCTTAAAATGATTTTTTTTTTGAATATGTTTGTTTAGAGTTCATCTAAACTTAGGATTAATTAAAAATATATAATAAAATATTCATAAAACCAAAATATGAATTCACTTTAAAATTACTCAGGTTAGAGAAGGAAAGAGAAGTTCTCTTCTCTTTCCCTCTTCTTTATAATTAATTGTAGGATTCACATGAACAATCAAAACATAAAATAAAATTAACCAAAATAATTAAATCACTTAAATGAAACCCTCTTCTAAGTTGAACATTCTTCACACTTAGAAAATTCTAAAGCCTAAAGCATAGCTCAAACCTCTAAATCACCCACATTAGGCTAAGTCACTACTTCTAGCTTTAGGTTAGGGCGGTGCATGGTTTGATGCTTGCTTTGATTTTGTGATATATGTTTTAGTCTGGATGTTATAATGTATGTTTATAGAATGAATGGTAGGGCGATCTTAGTTTAACCATTATCTTCCGCAGGAGGTTGTGCTTAAGGGGCGATGTGATAAACAAAAATATAAATGCTTTTGCTATGCAAGTGCTTATACCCCTAAGCATAATTCAATAGGCCAGTTGGACTTAATCATCCATGTGTGGGGTGATAAGTCTAGTATACATGCTTAGGATTTTATGTGGTTTATTTAGCTATTCTATTTTGCAAGTGTTAGCTAGATTTACTTTTCTTCTTCATATAATTTTTTACAATTAAAATTTTTGAATGATTGTTATGGGGATTAAGATGAGCATTGGTCATAAGATCTCATCTTATACATGTGAAACTTTAGAGCAACACCTTCCATCTAAAGAAGAACCAGAAGAAGAAGAAGAAAGAGAAGAAGAAAGAAAGAAAAAAAAAGAAGAAGAAATGAAGCTTAAAGACCCCATAACAATGAGTTCCTTGCTTAATTGTATATAATTCATTTATAATCTGAGTTGTATAAGAGTAGAGCTTGGCTACATAATTTATTTTTGAGTTGTGCGGTGGTAGTCAATCACAATGGTCTCTTATTCTTTTGCGATTAACTTTATAAATTGATTGATGATTTGTTTAAGTTTGTGCATTAAGTGGCATCCTTTTCTAGGTTCTTCTTTTCTTTATGTATGACCTGGATATGAATTAGGTTCTTAGGAAAAAATAAATCTTTTATCAAATTTAAAAAATTTAAAATTAAAAATAAAGAACTCATAACCTCACCTAAAGCTTAGGTTAAAATCAAGATAAAAGAATTAGACCCCCTTGGATGAGTACTTCTTTTATAACATCATGCACAAATATATATTATTTTTATTCTTGATTTGAGGGCTTCCACTTTTGCCAGAGAAATTTGACTTGACCTTTGAGAGCCTTGGTAGAAACACACCTCCTTCATTCTCACTGATTTTGGCCAATAATCTCATTTCTCATGCATTGGGCATATGAATCCTATTATCTTGAGTCAAAATAGTTAGCTGAAAATGAAAATAAAATGAAATTTGAATTACATTAGATTTAGGTCATTTGAAGCATACCCTTACATGATCTAGTCTCTGTAGGGAATGAGTTTAAGGACTTAGTCTCTTTCTAAATAAATAATATACTAACTATTTTGCATAGAGCATACAACTTGCCTACATAAATTTAAAATCATAGGATGAGTTAGTTGGCGGTCACCTCAGGTTATAAGTCTAAGTCGGGTGGTTTTGTCTCTCTTGTGGAGGCAAACCAAATACCCATTTTAAACTTAGATTTAGGTTGTGCTTTTGGCACCAAAACTCCTAGATTTTAGGTTCATTGCTTCTCCCCCTTTGTGGGCCATAAGCTTAAATCCTCATCTCTTAGGCATTTTCATAATCTTGTATTGTGAAATTAGAAGCCTGAAATTTATAATAAAAATTGAACTCAAACAAATAAATCCTTTCCAAATTTCAAACTGCAAAGCCCAACCAAAGGATAGTTTGAGATGCTCGCTAAGTTTCCTAGCATCATGAGCATCTTCTACTTATCTTCCTTTTGCTTCGATAATAACTCCCTCTCTTTGATCAATCCCATTTGATATTCCAAAATAAACTAATCGATTAGAGACAACGATCATTTACCTTAATCAAGAGTATTTGAAAGGATCTCATTCCTTTGGATGTAATTAACTATGGGGGGTTGCCCTGGTAGGAAACTTAACAACTCAGTTTAAAATAAACCTACTTTATTTTTTCATGTAAAGTAGGGAAAGAATCTCTGGTATACATGCAGACTCATTGTCTTTAGAAGTCTTTGTTGAGGTGATTAGGCCCATTGTAAGGTGGTAACTTCTATCTTTCAAGATAGTACCTCCTCTCCCAATCTAATCATCAATAAAATATCTGCTGATCTCTGGTGTCAAATTGCATAAAAAGAGGAGATGTATATTTCTATCTTCATTTTATCTCGCATAGAGTGAAGGTAGAAGTATATATTTCATTCTTTAGAAATCTCATATGAAAATTTCATCACATAGGTATATGTTCATTCATTTCATTTGATTGCTTACTCATATATATTTGAGCATTTAAGCTATGAATACTTCAATGCATGAATGTAAATAAATGTATGCATCATAAATTGAATTATATTGAAATATGATTTGATTTCTTTTCAAGTGTTTGCATAGATCAAGTAAATTAAATTTACATAAGACAGTTGACTCTTTCAACTATTTGTCATGAGAAGTATAGATCTATTCTATAAGATATGTGTTGACTCTTTCACATTGCATGAATCAAGTGAGAGACTATTCTATAAAAATGTGAATACACATTACAAATTAAGTGATTATATTCTAAATGATATATGTTTGGTTCTTTCAACCACTTATCCTAAATTAAGCATGTATCTATTCTACAATAAATCAAGCATGCATCTATTATGTAGAGCATGAATTTGATTTTTTCAAGTATTTGAATGAAGTGAGAATATGTTATTAATGATATGCTCTTTCAAAAGTTTATATGAATCAAGTAATTAAGCAAAACACCACTCTATGAAATAAGCATGAAATTCATTTAACTTGAGTATTCATATGTATGCTTAATTTGAATGGAATATAGTAGTATTTTGAATATGCGTTATGAGTCATTCCATTAAATATTTGGCATGAAGCCCAAAGCTATATATTCATGTGAAACTATGATAGGTGCAATAGTTTAACTCCTTTGGACATTTGTATAAATCATAATGAAATAAGTTTAAATGTAAAATTGCCTAGTGTAATGGTTCAAGCTTGAGCTCATTCAAGCTTATGGTTCAAACTTTCCTTAAGCCCTCTTCTAATTCATTCAATGAATCACATATTATACTTCAAATGATAATTGAAAATGTTCAATCATGATCATTATTAAGATATCAAGTCATACATTATGCTTGTGAAAAAAATTATCAAATCTTTTATGATTTAAATTTTATTTAACTTGATCCTTTATGATTGAATTAATTCATCAATATTTTTCATGAATAGTTTGAATTTTGATTAACTTCTCTTTTATGTCATGTCAAGTTTAAAAGTATGATTAAATCATATCAAATTCAAACTTTTAATAGATTTGACTTCTTAAAAAATTTTGATAGCCTCATCATCGCATGGGACTACGGACTACCAGCTCTGCAGAAAGGTGCATGGTAGGTGTGAAAAAGGTACTGAAATTTTACTGCGCAAGAAAAGGCGTGCATTAATTTGCATAGCATAATATTTCTTTGTCACATTGGAATAACATGAACAATGTACTTATATCACATGACATATTTTCTTATCACATTGGAACATCGTGAGCAAGTACTTATATCACATATTTTCGTCAAATTAGAACAATGTGAATGGATACTTATCACAAAGTAAATTTTCTTGTCATGTTAGAACAACGTGAGCAAATACTTATATCATAGATTTTTCCGCCGCATTAAAATAATGTGAACAGGTACTTATCACAAAATAGGTTTTCCTGCCACATTGGAACAATGTGAACATGTACTTATCACAAAATAGATTTCTCTGCCACATCAAAATAATGTGAACAGGTACTTATCACAAAATAAGTTTTATTGCCACATTGGAATAATATAAATAGGTACTTATATCACAAGTTTTCTCGCTGCATTGAAATAATGTGAACATGTACTTATCCATAGCAGATTTCTCTACCATAATGGAACAATGTGAACAGATAATTATAGCACAAAATAATTTAATAAATTTACATTCACATGCGTATGAAATTAAAATACAGCTGAAAACTCTTTTGCTATAACATAATTTTCATCTCAATTTTAGCTGAATTTTTCTTTTAAAATATTTAAACAAGAAGCTGCAACATAAGCTTTTGATCACATGTGAGCACCATTCTATTCTTCGCACTTTGAATGTAAAGGAGGAAATACCTTTCTTAAAGCTCACAACATAGCAATTAAAGGTCAAGAGATATGCATATATTTCATCTTTTGCTAATACATAATCACAAAGAAAACTTTTAAAGTTGATCTATTTTGTTTATTTTCCTTCACTTTCAATTTGAAGAGATGTTGAAATATTAAAGTCTACACTTCTACCATTTCACCGTTATCATATTGGACAAATTAATGTTGTTTAATGATAGGAGACATAAGTTTTAGCTTATACATATCTCACAATCCTTTATGTTTCTCATTTTAACACTAATTTAAGTGTTGGAAGCCTCATGATAGCGAATAAACAAGCAATACAAAGAGGTAAGAATGTAAAGCTAAAGCAAATTTACTTTAGCAATAATCTTTATGGATTCCCCTTTTACCTTTGCTTAGAAATTCAAAGAGGTAGCATATACTAATCTAAAATTTAGAAGAAGCAGGTTTTGTGAAAGCATATACAATGGCTCTCCGAATAACTCCAATAGACTAGCAAATCTAGATAGTTTATTAAAACTGAAAAACAAAAGCATTAAATTGCTTCATATAAATAAATTGACCGTTTATCCAACTTCATGGAAGAAAAACCAATGTGAGTTATTATTCAGAACAATATAATGAGCACTGGCATATAAAATGCTAATTATGCAATCATTTGTCAATATAGCCAGTGCATTTGGATCAGAAATAATATTCTGAAAAGAAAGCTTCTCAATACAGAAGAAAAGGGCTCGGTACATTTTCATCTATTATCCCATCACATTGTATATCGATCCGCATGCAAGCACAACGAAAGCCCTCCTGATTTAGAAATAGGATACATGTAGTTAAGAGATGAAACTTTACTGCATAAAGGACATAGTTAGCTTCGGTTAGGTGCCTCACAATCCACGTATTGAAAATAAATGGAATTAATCTCGATAGAAAATGGGTTGGCATGAGATATTTGAATGTTCGGCCAAAACTATTGTCAGAAACACTTCCCCCATCGATTGTAATTGCATAAAAAATAGCACAAGCACAACATATAAATGAAAGAAAATCTCACCGGACTCTTTTCATCCAAACAAAAGGGAATGAAATAACGATAGGGAACTTAGAGTTGAATAGAAACAACCTAGAAATCCAACTGGAAGTGGAAGGAGAAGAGAGGGAAGGAAGAGCTTCTTTCGGCTGCTCGGCTTGCATGGACGAAAGGAGGGAGCGAGAGTCTTGTTCGACATGTTCCAGACGGAAGGCACGACAGGGAATTGGAGACGGAAAGAAGAGAGCACGAAGGAGGATCCTTTCATTCGGTTGGGAGGGACAGAACGAGAGGGGCGAGTGAAAACCAAGAGCTCCAGAGGGAAGGATCGCGTCTCTGGGAGGTCATCGCTCAGTTTGGGTAGAATTAGGGCTGGTTGATTGCTTCGATTGGTTGAATGGGCGGCAACCAATGGAGGCAAAGTGTCAGTTGTTTTAATTGGATGAGTGGGCGGCAGGGTTAGGGCAGAGATTAGGGATTTAAGATAAATTAGGAAGCTATTAGACATTTTAATTACAGATTAACATAATTTTGTACTAAATGTTATAAATTTATTTTGTGTGATGAACCAAAACAATATGAGTGTTGATTTTAAGTGATTTCACTGCGAATAACTTGATTTTTTCGAGATCATTTGGGCATGTCATGATGATCGGGTGAAATTACGCAAATGTGACATCACGCTCAAATCGATCGACGTTCACGTATACTTTGCCGAATTGATCACAGAAGGCATCGTTTGATAGATTTAGACGTTTCGGTGACAACAACACAGTCAATTTTGCGAAGGGAGGTTATTCGGACATTATCGGGACTTCATGACCTCGATATGCGTATAATTTCATTTAATATTTGATTAGTTTGTTATTAACTAAATCAATATTAATTTTAGTAGTTTAAACATAATTACGCTATCAAATTTTTTGGATTAAAAAGATTTTAATTAAATTTGTTGCAATTAGAACACTTTAGCCTCCGATTATGCGACGTCACCATTTATTTTTTTATAAATTTTCTATATATGCTTAGTTTGAATTATGACACATACTTGTAGGTCATGTATTTACATATCTAGCACCTAAACTTTAATTTTTTACATGTATAACACCTTAATCTTCAATATTACATAAAAAATACCATCATCACTCACTTTTAGTGAAATGCACATTTTTTTAAGTATAGGAAAGTGTTATATAAGTAAATATCTAACTTTAGGAGTTAGATATGTAAATGCATAAGAATTGTGTGGTATGTATGTAAATCTTTCTAATTATTATATCATTTTAAAAGGAATGTTTACTAATTATAATATAATAATCAATAATTATATATACATATTACTTTTCTTTTTGTATATTTAATTGAATTGTAAGTTTTGTACAACTTATTAGCTTTATTGCTCTCCATATTGCCTTTGTACATTTTGATTTTAGGGTAGGGAAAAGTTCCTCCCATGAATAAATTGATAAGTTGTCTTAGTTGATATGCTTTTGTGGATTGTAGATGATAGCCTTTGTAATAATGATATATTACAATATATAGGTATTTGTTGACCTCATTTTTAGAATGAGCTCTCAACCCCTCCATCTTAGACATAGGACTTCTCTTAGGCACTAAGAGTGTCCTTAGTCTTAAGACACTTCTAGTGATTAGGTGAACACTTAACCTAACCCTAGAGATTTAGAAGAGTTAGCCATAGGAGTAGGTTATGCCTTAGGGGTGTTAGAAAATTTACTATCCTATAGCTTGAACTAATTCCTCACTTCCTTCCTTCAAGTCAAATTCCAAATTAAGTCTAAACCAACTCCAAACTCCAAATGAAATCAACATCAAAACTTAAATCAATTCCAACTTAATTAATTTTCTCAAATTAAAATCAATTCCAAATGATTGAATGATTGAATTCCAAATTCCAAGAATCTTTCCTAAGTCACTTTGATTCTATCTTATGGACTAAATCAAATCCAAATCAATTCAAATTCAAGAAATTTTCTCATAACCTATTTTTATTCTCATTTATATTCACAAATATAAATGGAATATAAATTCAAATATCCAAAAATCAATTCAAAACTCAATCCAAATTCAACCGAAATTAAACTTAAGCCTTTCAAGTCAAATTCTTGAACTTAGCCAAATCAAACTCAAATCAAGCCAAACTCTTGATTTTTTTTCAGGATTCAATCAATCTTTCAATCATAAATCTAAATATAAACATAAACTTCAATCATCAATCTAAAAATAAATTTAAAACTCAAATCCAAATTTAACCAAAATTCAACCTAAGCATTTCTAGTCAAATTCTTCAACTTAGCCAAATCAAACTCAAATCAAACCAAACTCTTAATTTTTCTTCATGATTCAATCAATCCTTCAATCATGAATCTAAATGTAAACATAAATATCAATCATCAATCCAAAAATCATTTCAAAACTCAAATCCAAATTTAACCAAAATTCAACCTAAGCCTTTCAAGTCAAATTCTTGAACTTAGCCAAATCAAATTCAAATCAAGCCAAACCTTGATTTTTCTTCATGATTCAATCAATCATTCAATCATTCATCCAAATATAAATATAAACTTCAATCATCAAACCAAAACTAAATTCAAAAATGCAATTCAAATTCAACCCAAATCCAACCTAAGCCTTTCAAGTCATATTTTGAACCTAGGCAAATCAAATTCAAATCAAGCCAAACCCTTGATTTTTCTTCATGATTCAATCAATCCTTCAATCATGAATTCAAATATAAACACAAACTTCAATCATCAAACCAAAACTAAATTCAAAATCAAAGTCAAACTCATGTTCCTCCTTTGATATTGAAATTGTTAAATGAATCAAAACCCATTTGGCTCTAAATCACTTGACAATGGATTTATATTTCAATCATAAGTCCATATGTGAGTTTAACTAAACTTGAATCAAGCCTTGATCAAGCCAATTGACTCACTTAGACTCACTTGACCCAAAGTGACCTAATGTATCCCTTTTGAGCCAAATTCTAATCCTACAAATGGGATTGAACTAAGCCAACTAAGTCTAACATTCTGAGCAACAATCATCATAAGATGATCATTCACTCAAATTGGGTCAAACAAGTCAAACCTAAGGGTTGACCAAGTCAAAACTTAGCCAAAATAAAACCTAAACTAGCGAAAATCCACCATAGGCCAAATTGATTGAAACCATTGATCAAAACTAATTCATGATCAATGTTTGAACTTGACCAAGTCATCATTTGAGCCGACCCTAATATTGGCCACTTGACCCAAGTTGACCCAACTTGACCTAAAAAGTCAAAATGTGTTAAAACTTGATCTAAGCCAAATTGATTGAAACCAATGGGTCAAGTTCATTCTAAATCACTTATTGAAATTGACCAAAGCCTCAATTGGCCAACTAGACCCAACCTAGCCCAATTGACCTTGAACATAATTTGACCTAAAAGGTCAAATTGAGCCAAAATCAAATTAAACTAAAATTGATTGGAAACAAATATACCAATAAATTTAATATGACCAATGAAACCTAAATCAACCCATGACCTAACCAAATAGATCAAATGGGTCAAATTGGTCAACTTGACCCATTCGACCTAAATGAAATCAAATGAACCAAATCTAAATATAAATATAATTGAACCAAACTAATGATGCCAAAATATTTCAAATGGTCATGTGAACTTGACCCAACCCTTGGTTTGACCCAATTTGATCAATTGGTCAACTTGACCCAAGTTGACCCATTTTAACCTAAATGGGTCAACATGAGCCAAATCATATCAAATCAATTCCAAATTCATTGAAAGTTGCCCCAACCCATTCTTCAATCATACCAAACATACTCAAACTTAAATCCAAGCCAAATGACTATTTTACCCATAGGTCAAAGGGTAATTCTTGGCCAAATTCACTTAAAATTTAGTCAAATCTTCTTTGTAGCCACTTGACACTCTCTTACTAGACCAAGTGGACATTAGTGAGCATGGTGCACATAATCCAATGGGTTTGGGTCAGCCAAAACCAACTTAAGAGGCCAAAATCACCACTCCCTTCATTTCAAGCACATGACAATCACTCCACCCAAAATCAACACATGACGTTTCTCCACTACCTCCTTTGGCCAAAACCGAATCACATGCCACTAAATGGCCTAACAAACCATTGCATAGGATGAGTTTGATCAAAATGGCTTAGCACCTCTCGCCTCGATCCATCTAGGGGAGATATACTCCTATAATTTCACTTAAATTGTATTCTCTTGCATTCAATTGAGTGAGAGGAAGCCAGAGGAAGAAATTACAAGTCTCCCCAAGCTCCCCCAAGCCTCAATTTTCCATTCTCATTTTCCTAAGTCGAAAATAAGGGAGGTAGCAAGGAATTCAATCTCATTCAACTCTCAATTTCAACTAAATTCCTCCCTCAAGCACCTTAAGGGAACCCAATCAAGTTCACCGAAGCCTTCATCCAAGTTCTTAAGTCACAAGAAGAGTGCTCTAGACCAAGGCCGCAAGCAATTGAAGCCCACCTTGGTGAATAGAAGGATATACTCAATACCAAAGCTTGAAACCTTCAGCAGGGCTTCGTGTCTACTAGACGAAGCTACCTCGATAGTTGGGAGCGCTAGTGATAGCCTATGGTGAGGTATGCCTTCAAACTGAGCTTAGAATAGGGAGTGTGTGTTCCTTTGTGAAGAGAATTTTTATCTCAAGTAAAATTGGTCATTAGATGTCTTCCCCCTTACATGATGATGGTGTGGGTTGAGTTTGAGTTCAATTCGAGCTCAGATCATGTCCTAAGGAGTGGACGGTTGCCCTCTCTCATAGGCAAACTCAATGATAGATCATGGAATGTCCATCCTCGCATTTTGGGTGGACGGTCATGATCAAGCCGCGTAGGATCCTCTGATTTATCCCTTAAGAACCATGGGTTTAATCTTGACCGTCCGATCTTTGATTGGACAATCGTGGAGAAAATGCATTGCACCGCTGCTAATGCGGCATTGGGATGTGACAACTTAAGTGACGAATCAAATCGCGCCACGTGGAAGGCACGCGCGCGTTAGCGATCCATGTGGCGCCGACGGGATTAGTTAATAATTAGGAGTTTTAATTAATTATTAATCATTGAATATTCAAATATTCATAATAAATATAAAAAAATCAAAAAATATAAAATAAAAAGCATTGTGAAGATAATTCAAAGGGGAATAATCTAAAATTAATTTCAATTGATTTTGAATAGTGATATTTTCTGAATTTAGGTTTTATTAGGAATATGATTATGTTAATTACTCTCTAATTATCTCACTGATTAATTCCAAACTTCATATATGTACATTTAGTGGGATGACTTCTATCTCCCTAATTTTCTTGAAATTTATTAATGGTTTAATTAGGGGAATTGTTTGAGTCAATCTCAATTATCCTCGTAATCAATTAAATAATTAATTAACCTTTTAAATAGTGATAAATTAATTAATTAAGTTTGCTAATTACCTTAGAACAGTGAATAGACTTAGAAAATGAGATTAGAAATTCTTTCCCAAATCTTTTCCCCTAACTTTATTTCATTTGGATAAAATGTAATTAAAGTGCAAATTAATTAAATAGTTTAATCACTTAATTAAATAACTTAATTAATCAAACTTTTCAAAATTAAAATATTCCAGAACTTAATCAATTTATCTTGGGTAGGCGCTTATGTGTTCAATAACCTAAGTAGCTTAAGAAAATCAAAATCCAACCCACATGTGTGGGAAGGGTTATGAAAGTACTTAAATTAAACACTTTAGCCTAATTAATCATTAATTATGAGCCAATTGTATTAGACCCTTTCTTTCCTAGGCACATTGCTGATTTAAATTTCTAATGTAGTTTTATGTCATACATTGACTAATAATTATTTGATTAATATGTTAAAGTGATGCAGGAAAGGGATAATTAATGTATATTTAATTCACACCTTAACCTAAACAAAATATAAAAATCATCTAATGGTTCTAAAAATAAACTAAAATATCATACACATGTGAGAGATGGGTTAGAACCAGCAAACCCTTTCACATTTCTTAAAATCAAATCAAACTCAAAATAAATCAAAAATCTCTTTAAAATAAATTTGATTTACTTTAAATAATCTTATTTCATAGAATTATCTTTAAGAATTAATTAGAGTGAATGAATTTATATGCTTTCATCAATTCATTTATTTCCTAACATGCTAAATGTGTATGTCATATGAAAATCATGCATTCATGCCTTATAAATCAAATAAAAAATGAAATCTTTTATGTCAAATTATATGTTTTGACTAAAATAAAAATATGAATGATTATTATTACTATTAAATCCAAAATTATTTTCAAAACTTATAAATCAAATATTATAACTGAAAGGTATGCTACTTGTAATTATTTAGAAGCTTGCATGTGAGTATAAATATAAAGATGTGCATTGTGTGGCTTTCCTTCTTTTCTCTTTTAGCATAGCTTTGAATATGATTTTGCAAAGTGTATAGTTCATTTGAAAAGAATACAACACTTGCTTAAATCCATTTCTATTCATTTATATGTTATTACTTAAGAAGGATATTCACACTTGCATATGTAAATTGCATAAATAAATCAAAAAAACAAACATAAACTCTTTAGATGATTCTCTTTTCATGCATTTCTTTTTGTATATGCACACGTATTTAAGAAAAGTGGTATATTAGATTAATCCACGGGTTACGAGACTTTAAGTAGCCCAAAGTAGGTCTTACCTTACACCGTCTTTAATGGCTGTACTCACTTATGTCTTTTATAAAATGTGCATATGAAAAAAATAGATAAAAGAATCACTTTTTTTCTACTAACAATCATCATGAAGCATCCCAATTTTCTTAAGTAACTCTCTTAGCATTCATCATTAAGATGTGCTAAACACTTCTATTTTCATGTATAGATATGCTTAGGATTCATCCATATGTATGTTACACATATTAGAAAAGAAATGAAGTGTTATGTGTTTTGTGATAATATTTCACTTTATTTAATCTTAAAATACTTTTTAATAGATTTTATTTAGGAAAAATCTAAACTTAGGATTAATTAAAACACATAATAAAATATTAATTAAACAATAATCAAATATGAATCTACCTTAGAAATTACTTAAGGTAGGGTAGAAAGAGAAGTTCTTTTCTCTTTTTCTATTTTTATAATATTTAGTAATTAATTGTAGGTTCATTCAAACCTAATCAAATCACAACATAAAAATCAACCAAATCAACAAAATCCCTTAAATGAAACCACCCTCTAAGTTGAACATTTTCATACTTAGAAAATTTCAATCTTAAAGCCTAGCTAAGCATACCAAACAAACCTTAAATATCACACATATTAGGCTAAGTCACCATTTCTAGCTTCAGGTTAGTGCAGTGCATGGTTTGATGTTTGCTTTTATTTTGTGATGTATTATTTTAATATGGAGGGAGTATGTGCGTAGACTGAATGGTAGAGCAATCTCAGTTTAACCATTGTCTTCTATAGAGGATTATGCTTAAGAGACGCATTAATAAAAATATAACTGCTTTTGCTGTGCAGGTGTTTATACCCCAAAGCATAATCCAAAAAAGGCCACGTGGACTTGGTTACCCATGTGTGGAGTGCTAAGTCTAATTTATACATATACATGTTTGGGATTGTATGATTTATTTAGCTAATCTTTATTTTACAGGTTTTAGTTAGATTTTCTTTTTTCCATTTTCATGTAATTTTGCAGTTAGGATTTTGGAATGATTGTTATGGGATATTAGAATGAATATTGGTTATAAGACTATGTCTTACGTACCATGTGAAGCCTTTGGAGCAACCATATTCCAACCAACCAAAAGAAGAAAGAAGAAGAAGAAAGAAATGAAGAATGAACCCCTCCCCATAATAATGAATTCCTTCTTGATTGTAATTATTCATTTATAATCCAGGTTATATAAGAGTAGAGCATGACTACCCAATTTATTTTCGGGTTTGCGCGGTGGAGCCCAACCATAAATGACCTCTTATTCTTTTGCGATATCTTTATAAATTGATTGATGTTTATTTAGCTTGTGTATTAAGATGACATCTTTTCCTAGTTTCTTTCTTGCTTTGATGTATTGCCTAGATGACGATTAGGCTCTTAGAAAAATAAATTTTTTATCCAATCAAAACAAATAAAAAAAACTCATAACCTCATTTAAAGCCTAGATTATAAACCAAGATAAAATAATTAGTAACCCTTAGCTAGATGTTGTGTTACTGTTCTCACATCATGCATAAAAATCATATTATTTCACTCCTGATTAGAGGGCTTCCACCTTTGCTAGAGAACTTGGCTTGACTTTTAAGAGCCATGGTGGAAACACACCTTCTCATCTTGCTGATTTTGGTTCATAATCTAATTTCTCATGCATTAGGCATATGAATCCTAATGCCCGTGTTAAATTGATTGTCCAAAAATGAAAATAAAAATGTGACAAAATTTGTATTAGAATTAAGTCAAGAAATCACGCCGTACATGATCTAGTATCTTAGAGAGTGTGTTTAAGGATTTAGTTTCTTTCTAAATAAATAATAACTTAGTTATCTTGCAAAAGCATATGACTTGCCGACATGTTTTAAAATCATAGGAGGAGTTAGTTGACAGCCACCCCTAGGCAGTTGTAAGTCCATCAACCAGGTGGTTTATCCTCTCTTGTAGAGGTAAACCAAATACCCATTTTTACCTTAGATTTAAGTGGTGCTTTTCTCGTCAAAGCTCCCTAGATTTTGTTTCAGAGGTTGTTACTTCTCTTTACGGGATGCGAGCATAAATCCTCACCCTTAGACATTTCCATGACTTTGTATCATGGAATTGTAAGCCCTAGATTTCTAATAAAAATTTAACTCAAATAAATCAATTTAATTTCAAAAATGTAAAGCCCAACCATAGGATAGTTTGAGGTGCTTACTAGTCTTCCTAGTATCCTAAGCATCCCCTACTTATCTTCATTTGGCTTCGATAAGAACTCCCTCCTCTTGATCGATCCCACTTGACTTTTCTAAAAAAAATAAACCCAATTGATAGTCCTACCTTTTCAATCATTTACCTCAGAGTATTCCTAAGGAATCATGTTGCTTTGGATGAAATTAACTATGAGGGCTTGCCCCTGTAAGGAACTTAAAGAATCCGGTTTAAAATAAACCCTGCATTATTTTTTATGTAAAGTAGGCAAAAAATCTCTGATACATTTCGAATACCTATAGTCCTTAGGAATCCTTGTTGAGGTGATTAGGTCCATTGTAGGGTGGTGACTTCTATCTTTCAAGATATACATCTCTCAATGTCATCATCCTAATAAGAACATCTGTTGATCTACGTGATTTCCGATAATGTTATATATATATATATATATTTCTATTTTCATTTATCATCTTTTCAAAAGGAGGATGAAGGCATAAATATATATATATATATATATATATATATAATAATAATAATAATAATAATAATAATAATAATAATAAATTTCACCACATCATCATAGTTATTGTATATTGTTTTGAACTTTTTTTTATGTAAATAGATAGGCTATATGATATACTTATGTCTATTAACTTTCACCTATATGATTCTTATCTAAATAATTAGTAACTCTATGTTGTGTTGAATAAATATGAATACTCTATAATTATTTCCATAAGTTCCCTAACATTGAGAAGAACTATATATTTGTGTTGTCTTTGTTGGTTCAAATCTAAATTAAATTGAGTGATACTATTATGCCACAAAGATCCAGTTTGGTTTGATTCATATTGGTTGATTTTGTGATAGATTTTTTAGACTCATCTAACAACTATGCATTAATCTTCAAAACCTTCAAAATCTTAACATCATTTCTAGACTTCATAGCTCTTTCAAAATAAAATAGTTGGAAGGTCACTACATTATTATGTGAGCTCTAAACCTTGATTGTAGTAATATCCATCTTATTTTTGTTCTCTTATATTCAAAAGAGTGATATTATACTTTTCCACTCAATCCAATTTAATGCATTATAAGATAAAAATCATAAAAAGATGTAAGCATTTTCATTGAGTCACTCTAAAATCTTATGTTTATTATTAAATGTGTTGTTTTCTCCTCAATGTTTGTTTGGCTATCACATTTCACATCTTTTAACTTTGGTTGGACATTTAACATTAATTTTTTATAGATCACTATTAAAAATACATAATAATATTCTACTATTATAACTCACTATAATTATTATGCCACTAACAAATCATCTAAACAACTACATATGTTGACCTCATTTTTAGATCTCAAAGTGCCCAAGTATTTTAAAAAAGAATTAAATCTATATTTGAATCAATTGAACTTTATTTTCAACAAATATTTAGCCAAAATATGCATCTCAATAAGGCAAACCTTACGAACCCAAAATTGTTCACTAATTTCATGCAGGCACTTAAATTTTTGAAAAATATCAAATATTTAAGTGGGGCGATTATAAGGCCTCTAATACTAATGCTTATCTTTGCTAATAAATTATATGTCTACCATCACTACTAGTGACGATGTTCCTCATACCTCATAGCCAACATAGACATCATCATTGACATCAATAATAATGGTTGGCATGCTAATATGACAGACATCCTCTCAACACTAACACAATAATTAATTATTATCACAGAAGTCGACTCACTCACGCTATCAACCCCAACACGAGTACCCATTATTGCCAACAAGTATAACATCTACTATCAACATCAACAATGATATCTATCATCTCTACTAAGGCCAATGCCTGTCTTATTAGCTTATAATCTCTTCTCATATAAAGAGGAATTGATGACATTTCCACCGCCACAAAGCGCTTCCTACTTTTATCATAAAATTCAACTTCCATAACTTATATCTACTATATTGCATTATATTTTCTCTAGTTATAAGAAATTATATTATTTGTAATTTACAACTCTCTTAAGTGAGAATCACTTCAATTGGACCACTCATAAATTTTTTTTTTTACTTATAATTATTGATATTAAAAAAAAAATCTCATGCCACTTGATTTGTTTGTGAGGGAGACTGACACTATTAAGGGGGTCTATTAAGTGCAATTGCTATGATTTAAAAATGCAATGATGATAGTGCTTCTAACTAAAAATTGTAATATGAGTTATAATTTTTTATTTATTTATGAAAATTAAATCTTAGCTTTATGACAGCCACCACATTCTACGAAGTCAGATTTAAACACAATTTTCTCATTATAGATTTTCTAAAATCGTAATCAGAATGCAAATTTAAACGACACTGCGATACATTTTTACACTGCATCACACCGCCATCGCTACTCCAAATGCGCCCTAAGATTAATAATTCACTCTTAATTGTCATTACTTTTTAGCATTCAATAATAAGCAATAATCTTTTTTTATGTACAGATAAAACAATATTAAGTCCGAGGACTGCATCTGAGATTTTTTTTTTCTTTGTCAACTACAAAAAGACAGAAATCCTCACCAAATTAAATACTTAATCGAGAAACTTAGAACAATCTAAGCCCCAAGCAAGACCAATTGCGAGGAAGGGGCCGAACCTATTGACACCCACTGATTCCTTCGCTTTTTTTCTGTTTTTTCTCCATCAATCCACACTGGCCAACGCGCCAATGTTCCTCTTTCTTCCTCTCTTCGTCTCTATAAAACCACGACTTAGCTACTTTATTACCACTGAACAACCATATCTTGATCAATTCCCTTCAGCCAATATGCCAAACCTCTCTTTAAGATCATTCTTCACCGCCTGTTACGGCGGCGCCGGCAAACCCAAGAAGAAACTTCCCCTGCGGCGGATCGCCGCCGCTGGAAACTCGCCGCCCGCAATCCGCAGCTCCGATTTCAACAAGCTTGAAGATCTCCCCCTTTCCTTGGCAGGCTCCGACCTTCATGTTTTCACCATGGACGAGCTCAAGAGCCGTAACCAGAGGCTTCTCTATGAGCAACTTCATCGGGTCGGGCGGGTTCGGCCCGGTTTACAAGGGTTTTGTGGACGAGAAGCTTCGGCCTGGGTTGAGGCCGCAGACCGTGGCTGTAAAGCAGCTTGATCTAGAAGGTTCTCAAGGGCACAAGGAATGGATGGTGAGTGGTAAATTAATTAGCTGTAATGATTTAGCATATCATCCACAATTTACTGAAAAAATAGTGATAAAAATGTTATAAAAAAAGTTAATATTTAAAGAAGTTATGATAATTATATAATTTCTTGGAGTTTTTATGTATATCAAATTATATTTCTTCATTTAACTAAACTTTATTATTAATAGTAAAAAAATTGTCACTTACAGAATAAAAAAAATGAGTTCTCTTTGTTGAGATACAGATAATAATAAAATTTTATATTAAATGAGTAAAATAGGTAGTTTGGCGTGATATGTATGTAAAACTCATAATTTTTTTTATTTTATAAAAGTCAAATGATAATTTTCGATCCATCTAATATCGTATAAAAAAAATATAATTTTATATCAAAATATAGTTAAAATATAGCCTAAACGTAATACCTAAATAATATTGTGTAGATCGCGTCATAAATGTATTATATCACAAAATGACCCTTTAAGTTACATTTAGGGCAACTTTTTATCTACAGTGTAATCTGAATAGTACCACATGTATTGTTTTAGAATTTATTTTAGTTATATTTTAAAGAAGTGGTAGAAAAACTATATTTTTAAAAATCGGTATTTTTAAATAATAAAAAATATAATATTTATCATAACTTTTTAAGCACCAGTTTCTTCTATATTAACTTGAACATTATTTATTTCAAATAATTGCAGATAACCCAAACAAATTCTTAATAAAGTATTAATATTTTAAACTAATTTTATTTATTTATATTAATTTGGATTAGGCAGAGGTGATATTTCTCGGGCAATTGAGACATCCGAATTTAGTTAAATTGATTGGATACTGCTATGAGAATGAAAACCGGCTGCTTGTGTACGAGTATATGTCGAAGGGGAGTTTGGAGAACCATCTCTTTAAGAGTAAGTAATTATTTCTTTTCTTATTTTATTTTATTTTGTTTATTTATGAACAATTTCTTGAATAAAATATATATATATATATATATATATATATATATATATATATATATATATATATATATATATATATATATATATATATATATCTTATTAGTTATTTCATCGTATGACAATAATAAAAATTCAATAAAATATTACAAAATTTAAAATATGTCTAAAAATTAATATTTTATCATATTTATTAAACACATAACTATGAATTAATCAACGTTAATTTGCCGGAAAATTTATGATAAGTTTAGTAAATAAACCCTGAAATCTTTTATAAAAACATTTAGGACCAAAAGTGAAATTAGTAAACTCGCCAACCTTAGAACATCAGAAGTTTCAATCACACGGTAAAGCAGGTAAGACCAGTTCGCACGGTTCCTATGTTTCTTGCAAGTTGCAATACCTTCTCTATATATATATATTTTTTTTCGTTTTAATTTTACTTAAGGCAGGTTTGACTTTCCAGTCAACTTTTCATAATTTTTTTTTTCAGAATTTTTTCATATTTTTGTTCAGCTCTATATATACTGATCAGAAAAATTAAGAATCTGTTTGGGGCAGCTGTAGCTTTTTAAAAAACTGACTGTAAAGTTTGTGGATAAAATAACTTTTTGAAAAAACTGTTGTGTCTTATAAATTCAAAAAATAATTTTCATCACATTCTAACATTTCTTGTTCAAAAAAATTTTTTTTAAAATTTTCTAAAAAAAAAAAAATTGGTAAAAGCAATTATTTTGATTTAACTGCTTTTGAAAAAAAAAAGGAAAAGTGCATCTAAATCTAGAAAAAAATAATTTTTTATATATATGCAAATATATATTTCACTTAAAAAAAAAATTAATGATAGTGATGTTTTTAATATTATATTAAAAAATTGGGTATTATTTATGTAAATATTAAAACTTAGATATTAGATATGTAAATATATAAGAACTATATGCATGTAATTGTTTCTTATTATAAATGGCTTAGTGACCTAAAACCTTAATTACCTATGGTTAATTACAGAGGTTATGGATGCGCTTCCATGGTTGACGAGGTTGAAGATAGCAGTCGGAGCAGCAAAGGGTCTCTCTTTCCTTCATGAGGCTGACAATCCGGTCATCTACAGAGACTTCAAAGCTTCTAATATACTATTAGACGCGGTATAATTTTTCTATTTTTTTCTATTTATTGACGTCAACACTTATTCATTATTATTATTTTTAAAGTTTACTTTGACAATTATAAGATAACTGTAGCTTCCTTGGATTGTCCCTTTGTATTTGAATTAAGGCTTCATTTGGTGTAAATGTTGGCTTCTTAAAATTTGGCTGATCAGTATTTTTAGGAAAACTTCTGTCGAGCTTTCCTTTGACCCTTATTTAAAAATAACATTGTAAATGATCAATTGTTCACTCTCTAATAATGAAAATATAGCACAACGTTTACTAAGGAGAGGTTTATTTACGACATTTATTTTCCTAAACCATGGAGCGCAGTCCTGAAGGAGTCTCCGTTTCGCTTTTTGAAATAGCACTAAAACGGAGTTTTGGGCTAAATATAGTTTAATAAAGCATGCTAATCAAACATCATTACTAATCTTATTTTCACGGTCTGAAAAATCAAACGCTCGAAAAAAGTTTAACCAAACGAAGCGTAAATCTAGGTTTTGTTAAGATGATTTTTGAGCTCATGTGAACAAGTGTTGAACATGATTTATCAGGAATATAACGTAAAGCTCTCTGATTTTGGCCTGGCGAAGGATGGACCTCAAGGTGATGATACGCATGTCACCACCAAAGTGATGGGAACGCAGGGCTATGCTGCGCCAGAGTATATTATGACTGGTAAAGTTATAATCATTAATGATTTATAATCTAAATCATTATAGAGTTCTTTGAAAAAGATGATTATTAATGAAATATTGTTTGATAAATTGCAGGTCATCTTACAACGAGAAGTGATGTCTATAGCTTTGGTGTTGTATTATTGGAGTTGTTGACCGGCCGAAAGTCTATGGATAAAAAGAGACCGAATAGAGAGCAAAGTCTCATTGAGTGGGTCAAGCCTTATTTAAATAATCCTCAAAAGCTTAATAGAATAATGGATTCAAGACTCGAGGGCCAATATTCGGCGAAAGGAGCCCAAAAGGCTGCGCATTTGGCACACAAATGCTTGAGCCAAAACCCAAAGTTGAGACCTGATATGAACACAGTTGTGGAAACCCTAGAGCTCCTGTTGGAGTTCAAAGATATACCTATGGGTCCCTTTGTATACACAGTGGGTGTTGAGAACAAAGAAGACGAAGTGAAGACATACGTAGATGAGAACTTTGAAGAGATAGGAGGCAAGGAGGTTGATAAGAGACGTAAAGTTGGACATAGATACAGGTCTAAATTTTTCCATGCATGATACTGTTGTTTCAGATGCCAAAATTTACATTGTTAATAAGAAAAATCAAAAGATAACTCCACTCGAGAAATAGAGGCAAGCTAATCATGAAATGAATATCAAAGGTGTAGATATGAGCTAATCTCATGATGAAGCATGAGAAAGCTCATCATGATCATCTATTTTGTACATTTTTGTTCAAATTGTATAAGAGGCCCCATCAGCAACTTGTTGACTCTCCATTTAAGTAGTCTAAGATTGCAATCACCCCTACAACAAATGCTTGGTCGAAACCAGGCTGCACCACAATAGAGTATAAGTCCTTGCTTCCATTCATCTCCTTCAATCCCACCTAATCACGTAACAGAAAGATTTCCAATAAGTTATATTTAGTTTATATTCATGTGACAGAATATACTCTAATCAATTTCTGAAAAAGAAAATTTTGATTCATAGTATTCAGATTGAAATTTCTTTTCTTGAGAAAAGCTAAAAGCTAGCAAAATATATTCAAAATTGAACAGACTGTAAGATAAAATTTTGACCTGTGAAGCGACGATCCCATGAGCATTTATAATGGAGCAATTTCTCTGAGGAAAGGAGCCAATGACCTCAAAGTGATGGTCCTTGTTCATCTTCCTCTTAGGTTCAATGTAA
This sequence comes from Cymbidium sinense, assembly GCA_021442155.1. Lineage (NCBI taxonomy): Eukaryota > Viridiplantae > Streptophyta > Magnoliopsida > Asparagales > Orchidaceae > Cymbidium > Cymbidium sinense. Next base: position 17,362,020 of record CM038227.1, read on the forward strand.
ATCTTTGTAGTCTTTATCACGCCGAAGAATGGCTTTGAGTCACTCAGGCTAAACACTCTCTCAGGAGCTCCCTCATAGTCTATTATGTATCCATTCCATTGGGTGCAAGTACTGATGGCTTGAATGATGCCTCCCTATATATGTTAAAATAATGTGCATAATTAAGTAATTTTTTTCTCTCAAACATAATGTGTTTGATATTAATTTAATTATGCTTGCAAACAACTAAGAATTAGCTCATTAATTAATTTCGGTTTAGCAATCAAATGACAGATAAGCGCAAGCAATGAAGATAGAGAGAGAGAGAGAGAGAGTAATTAACGCTCGGAAGTGCCCGGTTTCACCCGACTTATTTCTTGTTAAGCATTAGGCCAACTAAAACTAGTTTTAAGCTTAATATACAAGTCCTTATAGTTAGGCTTAAAGCATAAGTTGGCTTAAATATGATTTAAGTCTAACAAAACAACCTCTTAATATTCACCATGTTGGTTAAAAAATAGAAACTAAAATATTCATTCGGCTTCTTGCCTTCTTCAAATCATTAAATATGAGCAATGCATGATGGAAAAAAGTTAATTTGAAAGACGCCATGGATGACTTCTGTACCTTCTTATTAATAAAAAGTATTGGGATCCATCACTGTCTTTAACAACAAGTTGTCCCTTAGTTCCAAGTACTCCGCAGCCATCAACACTGAAAGCTATCTTCTGCTTACAATCAGAGACGACAAATCCACCACCATTGATTACATGAGGCCTTCTGCGAACCACCAATGTTGTAAGGGAAGAAGAACAGAAAATCTTACTAACAATTGGTATGAGATTTTCTGATCCTTCAGCCATGATTAAGAAATGATGATCAGAAGGATTCAATTCAAGTACTTCTGATGAGAAGAAAGAGAGCAAAGGAAGTGCTTAAGAAGTGAAGTGAAGCAGAAGGAGAAGAAGAGGTTGCTAGCTTCTTGTTCAAATGTTTGGCAAAGTTTGGTGAAAAGTATGAAGGTAGTCTTGGCCTCCCCCAAGTAATGATTTAGATGCTTTATGTACTTATTGATGCTTGAAAGTAAAGTTGATTGCTTTTATGCCTTTATTCATAACTCTCTCTCTCTCTCTCTCTCTCTTATCAGTTGTGGAATAATTAGGAGTTCCCAATAATTTGTATTGAAGAATAAATAAGATATTTGATCAGCAATGAATGATGCTGTAATTTTGTATTGGGATGAAATATGAGTTTGAGAGTTACATAGTGTAAACAAATGATTTATTTGTTATTATATAGATGTAGATTAATTATCTTTCTATGTTTTTGCTTATTTATTTTAAATTCTTACATTAATTTAGGAGCACTTGCTGAATTTTTTAAGATAATATTTTAATCACGTTCTTCTAAAAAGTATATTATTAAATTAATACTCAATCGAACTATTCGATTAAAATCACACTGACTTGTTAATATAATATTGACATCTCACTCAAATAATTTCTTTATATATATATATATATATATATATATATATATATTAATTTATATTTTTTTTTCAGATTTCATGTGCCTTGCAAGATTTGTATAGCTGAGTTACTCATAAGCCATTAGCTTTTTCTCATTGCTTTAGTAGAAAGAAAGAGAGTCCGATAAAGTAAACCTATGTGCTGAAAGCAGTGATCCAAATGAGATTGCGGGCAGCATCTTTGAATTGTATTTCTTCCTCATGTCTAAAGAAAATCTCTTGACTTTCAATGATCAACTTTTCTGCTATAGAAAGAGAATTCATGCATGGCCTATTGATTAAAAACAATAATATAATATTAGAAAAAATATTATGTGTAGAGTGCAGATATAGTTTCTATGTCGAATAACTTAATACAATGTTGTAACAAATAGACAATATTGTATATTGGTTGTGAAATCATTTGATGTGAAGTATTGTGTATTGATATATGGATGCTATGTGTTATCTTTCAATTAATATTACATCAATATGCAACTTTGTATTAGTTTAATGCCACATAATACTTATTAGAGTCCAGACGTAGAGATATAACTGGACTCTGCACGAAATAATCTCTCATAAAATTAACATATTTTATAATAAATTATTTATTTGTGATTAAAATTTTGAACAAAATTAGCTGTAAAAAAAAAGATAGAAAGCTCATTTAGAAGTAATGATCTTAAATTGCTTGCCTTAAGTTTTAAAATTGCTCTTAGGCTTTTACATTGCCTCTTCACATATTGGTTAATTACTTCTTGAAATATAGGTTAATTCGATATTTAGCACAAAAAATTGTAAATAAATTAATTTAAGATTCATTTTGAAAAAAAAATTATGTTGGGATATTGTTTTGCAATTTCTATTGGGATGAGTTCTAAAATTATTAGATTTATTTTGAGGATGGAGCTATACAAGAACAATTTGTATTACACTTATTTCAATAAATCTAATTATTTTATGTCTCATTTTATTTAAAAATTGTATCAGAATATTTTAAGCAGTAGGAGCTTGTAACAAAATATTATGTGTTATATATGCTTTGATCTAATTGTTGCAAATCTATGGAAGATATTCTATCTCTATAATTTCAAGCAAATAGTGAAAACTTATCCAATTAATCTCAAGTTAGATCTCTCTCTCTCTCTCTCTCTCTCTCTTGCACACACTCATGCACAAACATTCTTCTTTTCTCAACAAAATCAAAACTCTGATATTCTTCTCTTTCATCCTCTTCTTAGCTTGTATTGTCATGATCTTCCTCTTCTTATCTTTGAAATTTCAAGCAAATAGTAAAACTTATCCAATTAATCTCAAGTTAAATATCTCTCTCTCTCTCTCTCTCTCTCTCTCCTTCTCACACAATCTCTACAACTCTCTCTTTCATCCTCTTCTTGTATTCTCATCTTTCTTCTTCTTATTGAAATCTTTAAGTGTTTATCCATTTGATCTCAACAGATCTCTCTCTCTCTCTCTCTCTCTCTCTCACACACACACACACACACACACACGCATCCACATTCTTCTATTCTCTAATTTCCTTCACTTCTTCCTCTAATTATCCTGTTAAGTGGAACTTTAAGGTACAATCTGTAAAAGGCAACATGTAACTTGATACTCTTACAAAATTTGATCACTAAGTGGTGCAGAAATATAATTATATGTAGTTTTAAAAAATACATATAACTTGATACATATGTTATAAAATATGATTTTTTTAACATAATATAATTTTTATATTTTTATATTATATTTATATTATCATTATGTATGTTAATTTATCAAATGATTAATTAACATTAGTAATCTCTTGACACACAAAAGATCAGATGAATTTATACTCACCATTCTTCATGGAATGGTGATCAGAATAGAAATATGTTCACATAATGAAATAAGCACCGATAACATATAAATATTATCCACTAAAGTTGGCGATTTAAAATTTTGATTATGCTACATAAAAGATGTCATTCAAACATTGAAATGCATTTATTATTATAAAATAGATTCATGGGAAATTTGTAAACAAATTTTATATAATACAATATTTTTATTGTTATTTTATGGAGTATGATTGTCTCGATCAATTGGGGAAGTAGTATCAAGCTAGCTTTTAATTGTCTGTCGAGCTGCATTTGGTGTATATCACTTAGACATTGAGAAAAGAAGGATTTGCTATAGGGTTAGAAAAGTTAGCTACTCGACATTAGAGATCAACGTCTTGGTATGAAGATTTGTTGGATTTGGCTAGACAGATAGAAAAATTACTGCCTTGACGTTGTAGCATTATAACACTATAAAGAAGCTAGATTGACAATGCGACTAGCATGTAGGCGTTGCTTTCGTGCAATGCTACGAATCTATAGAGTTCATTTTCAAGCATTTTTCTATACTTTTAAGGGGAAGTTTTCTTTATTGTCTTATATGTTAATGTTAAGTGTGTGTGCTCTAGAGTGAGAGAAGCCTGGACACTGAAGATGATTAGAGAGAATTGAGTAAAGAGAGCTTTGTACAATTTTTTTTCATAGTGGATTTATTAGTGTCCTGTGGTTTTATAATTTTTCTCGTTTCAAGTTTTTCAAGTAAAATTTAATGTTCTTCATGCAATTTCTATATATATATATATATGAATTTCTCAAAATTCCAAACATTCATTTAAATTCATAATAAAATTTAGGGAGATTTACATACATACCACACAATTCTTCTGTAATCACATATCTAATACATAAAGTTAGATATTTACTTATATAATATTTTTCTATGCTTAAAAAAGTGTATTTCACTTTTAAAAAGTGAATGATGATGATACTTTTGATGTGATATTAAAGATTATGATGTTATATATGTAAAAATTGAAGTTTAGGTGTTAGATATGTAAATACATAAGAATTATATGATATGTATGTAAATCCTCCTAAAATTTATTGGGAATACATATATTGGGTACGTATCACTCTCTCAATAAAGCATTAATTTCCTAACAAGATCTTATAGCAATATCTAAGCCTCATAAAAACACAATAATATTAAAATTTAGATCTCAATAAAATTAGTTGAACTATATATGAAAGCAGTGATCCAAATGAGATTGCAGACAGCATCTTTGAATTGTATTTCTTCCTCATGTCTAAAGAAAATCTCTTGACTTTCAATGATCAACTTTTCTGCTATAGAAATAGAATTCATGCATGGCTTATTGATTAAAAACAATAATATAATATTAGAAAAAATATTATGTGTAGAGTGCAAATATAGTTTCAATATCTGGACTCCAATAACATAATGCATTATTGCGCGTAACAAATGGGCAACTGTTGTATATTGGTTGTGAAATGCTGTGTATTTGATGTGAAGTATTGTGTATTGATATATGGATGCTATGCGTTATCATTCAATTAATATTACATCAATACACAACTTTGTATTAGTTTAATGCCACATAATACTTATTGGAGTCCAGATGTAGAGATATAACTAGACTCCGCACGGAATAATCTCTCATAAAATTAACATATTTTATAATAAATTATTTATTTGTGATTAAAATTTTGAACAAAATTAGCTGTAAAAAAAAGATAGAAAGCTCATTTAGAAGTAATGATCTTAAATTGCTTGCCTTAAGTTTTAAAATTTCTCTTAGGCTTTGACATTGCCTCTTCACATATTGGTTAATTACTTCTTGAAATATAGGTTAATTCGATATTTAGCACAAAAAATTGTAAATAAATTAATTTAAGATTCATTTTGAAAAAAAATTATGTTGGGATATTGTTTTGCAATTTCTATTGGGATGAGTTCTAAAATTTTTAGATTTATTTTGAGGATGGAGCTATACAAGAACAATTTATATTACACTTATTTCAATAAATCTACTTATTTTATGTCTCATTTTATTTAAAAATTATATCAGAATATTTTAAGCAGTAGGAGCTTGTAACAAAATATTATGTGTTATATATGCTTTGATCTAATTGTTGCAAATCTATGGAAGATATTATATCTCTATAATTTCAAGCAAATAGTGAAAACTTATCCAATTAATCTCAAGTTAGATCTCTCTCTCTCTCTCTCTCTCTCTCTCTTGCACACACACACACTCATGCACAAACATTCTTCTTTTCTCAACAAAATCAAAACTCTGATATTCTTCTCTTTCATCCTCTTCTTAGCTTGTATTGTCATGATCTTCCTCTTCTTATCTTTGAAATTTCAAGCAAATAGTAAAAACTTATCCAATTAATCTCAAGTTAAATATCTCTCTCTCTCTCTCTCTCTCTCTCTCTCTCTCTCTACACACACACACAAACATTCTTCTATTCTCAACAAAATTCTAATCTCTTTCTCTTTCATCCTCTTCTTAGCTTGTATTCTCGTGATCTTCCTCTTCTTATCTATGAAATTTTAAGCAAATAGTAGAAGTTTATCCATTTGATCTCAAGTTAGATCTCTCTCTCTCTCTCTCTCTCTCTCTCTCTCTCTCTCTCTCTCACACACACCCACATTCTTCTATTCTCAACAAAGTTCTAATTTCCTTCACTTCTTCCTCTAATTATCCTATATAGTGGATCTTAAGTGATAGCATGAACTTTAAAAAAGCCCTTGGTACAATCTATAGAGGGAAAGGCATGAGCATGATCAAGCCCTATAAACTCTTACAAAAATTTGATCACTAAGTGGTGCAGAAATATAATTATATGTAGTTTCATCAATTTTAAAATAACATATAACTTATATACACCATTGTATGGCATAAAAATATGAACAAAAAAAATTAATACGACAATCACTTTTAATCTTAACATAATAGTAATTTTTATAGCTTAAATTTATATTATATTTCTTTCATTCATCATCATTATGTATGTTAATTTATCAAATGATTAATTAACATTAGTAATCTCTTGACACACAAAAGATCAGATGAATTTATACTCACCATACTTCATGGAATGGTGATCAGAGTACTAAGAAATATGTTCACATAATGAAATAAGCACCGATAACATATAAATATTATCCACTAAAGTTGGCACTAATTTAAAATTTTGATTATGCTACATAAAAGATGTCATTCAAACATTGAAATGCATTTATTATTATAAAATAGATTCATGGGAAATTTGCAAATAAATTTTATATAATACAGTATTTTTATTGTTATTTTATGGAGTATGATTGTCTCGATCAATTGGGGAAGTAGTATCAAGCCTGCTTTTAATTGTCTGTCGAGCTGCATTTGGTGTATAACACTTAAACATTGAGAAAAGAAGGATTTGCTATAGGGTTAGAAAAGTTAGCTACTCGACATTAGAGATCAACGTCTTGGTATGAAGATTTGTTAGATTTGGCTAGACAGATAGAAAAATTACTGTCTTGACGTTGTAGCATTATAACACTATAAAGAAGCTAGATTGACAAAGAGACTAGCATGTAGGCGTTGCTTTCGTGCAATGCTACGAATCTATAGAGTTCATTTTCAAGCATTTTTCTATACTTTTAAGGGGAAGTTTTCTTTATTGTCTTATATGTTAATGTTAAGTGTGTGTGTTCTAGAGTGAGAGAAGCCTGGACACTGAAGACGATTAGAGAGAATTGAGTAAAGAGAGCTTTGTACAAATTTTTTTCATAGCGGATTTATTAGTGTCGTGTGATTTTATAATTTTTCTTGTTTCAAGTTTTTCAAGTAAAATTTAATGTTCTTCATGCAATTTCTATATATATATATATATATATATATAATTTCTCAAAATTCCAAACATTCATTTAAATTCATAATAAAATTTAGGGAGATTTACATACATACCACACAATTCTTCTGTAATTACATATCTAATACCTAAAGTTAGATATTTACTTATCTAACATTTTTCTATGCTTAAAAAAGCGCATTTCAGTTTTAAAAAGTGAATGATGATGATACTTTTGATGTGATATTAAAGATTAGGATATTATATATGTAAAAATTGAAGTTTAGGTGTTAGATATGTAAATACATAAGAATTATATGATATGTATGTAAATCCTCCTAAAATTTATTGGGAATCTTAGCATACATATATTGGGTACGTATCACTCTCTCAATAAAGCATTAATTTCCTAACAAGATCTTATAGCAATATCTAAGCCTCATAAAAACACAATAATATTAAAATTTAGATCTCAATAAAATTAGTTGAACTATATATGTAAGCCGGATTTATTATATATGGTGTATTTGCACCTGTGTTTATTGTTTGCACAATCTTTAAAGCATATTGATAAATTTTAAAAATAAATTATTCATGAATATAAAATGTTGATTCAAATAAAAGAATTTACTTTAAAAAATTGTTTATTAAAAATTTAATGATTGCAACATGACTAGAACAGCCACTTTTCTAAGCAAGATTTGAAACTAAAATGATAAAACATTTTTATAACACTCAAAATCAGAATTATGAATCAATTTCTCACATGAAACAACAATAAAACTCACTAAATTAACAGATTTGATAAACTATAAATGCTACGATCAAAACGTCGAAGAGAGATTATTATGTGTGTAGTTTGAATCGTCCTGATTACTGTGAGAAATCATGGTTTTCCACGCTCTATCGCTTGCTCCATGGAACGATGGCTTTCTTTCAGTTCTGCTAGTTCTTTCTCCTTCTCATCTTTCTCTCTAACTAGAGCAAGCAGACCCGTTTCCGCGGCATTGACCTCCTCAAGAACCGACTCAGTCTTATTTATCAGATCCCTCTCCCTATCTGTAACTGCGGCTATCTCTGCCGTTCTGCGCTCGGCGGCTTCACTGAGACTAGAGAAGAGGCCGAGGTTGAAGACATCACGTTCGATGTCATGGAACATATCATTGTCTACAGCCATTGAAGAGAGCTGGAGTTGGAGTTTCTCTATCTGTTTCCGGCACAGTGTGGCTTCCTTCAGAAGGTGAATATTCACTGTTTTGAGATTCTCCATCAGCTGGCTGTTGCTTGAGCTTGCAGAAGGTGGAGCGGCTGCTTCGGCAGAGTTTCTGTTCTTCTTCTTACCCATTGGGGAAAGGAGTAGAAGAGGATTGAAAAGCTCTTTTCTTGAAATGGTTTTCTTCTTTTCTGAAGCGAAGTGAGTCAAGAAAGATTAGGGTTAAGAGTCCGTCTATTTATAGATCGATTGGCGAACTGCTGAATTAGTATATCAGAAGTGAGATTAATTTATTTCTTAGAATAACTATTAAAATATATTTCTAAATTTTAAAATACTTTTAATTAATTATACATTATATATTTATATATTAATTGAATAATATTGATGTTAGTTATACATACATATATATATATATATATATATATATATATATATATATATATATATATATATGATTAATTATACATAATATATTTACTTTTAATTAATTATGTTTTTTTTAAAGATGCAATATCTTGGACCGTACTGATTGTTCACCAAATAACTATTTCAGTCAAAATTTTAATTTATATTATTAAAATTATTATTGCAATCGCATTCTTACAGAAATTATATTATTAAATTAATACTCAATCGAACTACACAATTAAAATCACACTAATTAACTAATTAATATATTGACATGTCACTCAAGTTTAATTTTCTTACTAAACCGATTAATATTTATATGCTTATAAATCAATCAACTAGAAAAGAGAAATATAAATTAAGAAATGATATGACATTGAAAATTTCACAAGTTGAAGTACGAATCTTGATGTCGAAAACAATCTCATTCTGAGTCAAGACTAATCGAGATTAAGCACTTAAAATATAATTTAAAACTTTGGGATACCAAATTGAATCTAAATAGCTCAAAAGAAGTGTTTATATAATTAACGAAGTCCGATCCTAACAAGCCAAATTCTCTATTTTCGAATTTCATTTGAGTATTCAAATACTTAAAATACATGAGATGATCAAATGAATCATTTTGAGCCGTCCGATAAAGTGGTTTGGATTTTGCATGTATTTATAAAATTATCATTTCTCTAATCTATAAATAGCATCTCATTCTTCATATGAGTCAAGAAAAAGAGATGAGAGAGCTCTGAGGCTTAAAGAATCTCAAAGCATAATCGTACATAGACCAGACACCACCCGCCCGTCACACCACCACCGATCTCGCCAGCCGACCATCATCACCGACAACCTTTGTTCCTTTCGACAACTGCCGCTTTTCACTGCATTATCACTGCTGCACCGTCTCCGCCACCCGCTGCGCAGCTACCACTGTCTGCTATCGCGCTGCCAATTAACGCACGGCCACCGCTGCCACCACCGGCTACCGCTGGCTACCACTGCCGCTAATCACCGCTGCTGACATCATTTGCCGGTCATCGCGACACCATTTACTGATTGCTACCAACTATTGCTGCCGCCACCATCGATCATTTATTGGTCTTGACCGCTGCCACCACCACCGGTATTGCTACCCGGTGCCGGCCGATCATCACCGACAACCGCTGCTCACTATCATCAATCGCGATAACAATGTTACGTTTCAACTACCATCAGATAGCTTGTTACCTCATTATGGGAATTCCATTGTCAGGCATTCTCACATACAACTCAGTAATCCCGTTATGAGGAAAACTTAAAACTCTAAAGCAGATATATAGTGAAATATTTTTACTGGGCTACGCCTCGTGATTTTTTTCCCTCTTTTCGGGATTTTTTCCATGTAAAAATCCCGGAGTTTCTTGTTCTCTCTTCAAATATTTGTGTATGTGCTGGATTTCTCAACAAGACTAAGATGTAATATTTTATTCTACGGCAATTGGTTTTCTAGCACAGAACAGTTTAGCGCCGTCTGTGGGAAATATTCCCTTTACATCTTCACAATGGTTGACAATCTGATTTTATGTTCAGAATAACACCACCTATATGGTGAAGAAAATTTTACTCTTGAGGAACACATAAGAAGAATGAAGTTTCATCAAACTTCGATCCTTCAGCTTTTGTTGGAAACTATGGGACAACTCTTAATCTCAAAAGATCATCCAAACCAATATTCTACATATCTAATTGATTATCAGTTCGAGAAACAAGTCAGTAATACTCATGAAAAATGCAAAGATTAAGTGGCAACTTTGGCTACAACCTTAAACAGATGTTTTGATTTGACCTTCTCCATATAGGTTAAATATCACTGAGTAACACTCTGATAAATAATCTCGGTTAGGTCATAACTTTGTACCTACTCCACACAAGTTAACGTCATCGAGTAACACTCTGATAAACAACCTCAAATATATCATAACTTTGTACCTACTCCACACAGGTTAACTTCACCGAGTAATACTCTGAGAGATAATCTTAGAATAATTAAAATATTTAACCTCTTCCACACAGGTTAACGTCATACCTTGACAAAACAATCTCGGATGAGAATTAAAACTATTGACCTCTTCCACACAGGTTAAATGTTACTGAGTAAAACTCTGACAAACAATCTCGGATGGGTCAAAAATCCTTGGCGGATTCGATTCGACCTCTTCTATACAGGTTAATGTCATCAAGTAATTGTTGACCTCATTTTTGAATAAGGTTAATATTAACTTAAAATTAGTAATTAGAAGGTTCTAATTTCAATTAGAAACTTCCTAATTCAGTACTTAGGATACTGCACTTAGTGTCATAGGGAATCAACTTAAATTTTCAATTTGGATTAACTCAAATTAAATCCAATTAATTCAAATTGAAGTTTAATTGAAATAAAATTTAAAATCAATTAATTAAACTCTAAATCAATTAATCATTAATTCAAAATGATTAAAATCCAAATTAAATTTAATTTCAAATTCCTTTGAATTGATTTTGAATTGGTTCAAGTTTGAATCAATACATATGATTTGGACTCAAGTCAAGTGATCAATTTGAGTTAACCAACTCAAGTGATCAATCTAGGTTAACCAAGTGATCATCCTGAATTAAACTATTCAAATGATCAATTTGGATTAATCAAAATAATTCAAATAAATTAAATTGAAATGAAAATCGAAACCAAACTTAAGAAAGCAAAATGGATCTACACAACCAATATATTCCATGAAATGAAAATTAATAATTTTCTTTTGCATAAGAAAGTTATTAATAATGAAAGTCATTAATATTTAGCACTAAATCAAGAGTAATTAAGCAAATGAAAAGTGCTGAATATAATCAAATAAAAAGAACATCACATACATCAAATCTAAAGGAAATTTTAAATTTCTTTCAACGAATGCATATGGGATGGAGACTAACCCTCTTAAGCCATGCTAATAAGAGAATTAAGCACTAATTAACCTCCCTAACTAAGCCACTTAAGGAACTAAGTGACAAAAACCAAAATAAATTAAAAAATTCACCAAGAGAAGTTCCATTTGCTAATTCCCCCCATTCCATCTATTATTCTAGGAGAATGCCTTCAAGTGAAGGCAAAGAAACCAAAGAAGCTTCCAAACTTCCCCATTAGCATGGCCAACTAAAGGAGAGGATAAAATGCAAGGAAAGAGCTCAGCCAAGTAGGGATTTTAACTTAGAGCCTTCCTCAAGCAAAACAAACCTTTCCATCACCTTCACTAGTGAAAATGAAGAAAATCGAACCTTCCCCCACCTCCCAAGTCACCGGCAAGTAGGAGAACCACCAAGGTCAAAGGTAGCAAGCTAAGCTCGGCCTAAGGAGCAATCTAGAGCAAAGTAATCCAATTCTTTTGGGGCATAGGCTTTTCTTGGAGTTCTGAAGCTGATCAAATCAATTTTGAAGCCAAACGAGCGACAGATCGAGGTATGTCATTAACGACCCCTTTCCTTTGAAGCTTTTGACCTAGGTCATTTTCTAGGAAAACTTGATCTCAATTGAGATCAAGTCGTATAGATTGATAGGATTCTCCTCAACGATCGTTTTTCAATTGAAATCGTGTGATTTCGTTGCCTAGATCGAAAGATATTAGCAAAATACCATGGATGAATCTCGACTCCCATAGAGATCGGAGGAGATGAAATTGGATCGTTTGTTTCAGATCTAGGTGGACTGATTTGATTTTCACCCTTAGGAACTGGGGTGGGATCAGATCATCGATCGCAGAATCGTTGTGCCGATGAGGATGCCACAGTCCATGGACCAATCCATGTGTCACACGATACTGCCCAAGGGTGCCGCAAGGGACCCACCACTTAAAGTTTGTTAATTACAGTTAGTAATGATTTTAACTAATTAAAAATTACATAAAACTTCAAAACTTCATAGAAAATCAAGAAACAAAATTAGAAAAATGCAAATGAGGGCTCTATGGATTTATCTTGATGAGAGGAATCTATAGAAATTAAAATCCCCAATTTTTATTGGATATATTTTTCCTTAATTTAGGTTTAATTAAAAAAATATTAAACCCTAATTACTCTTAAACCATTAACCTAATTAAAGTGAAACTTTGGGAAATGAAATTGAGCATGAAATATACCTTAGGAAAATTTTTCAGAATTTAATTCACTAAATTCAATGGAAATTACAATTTTACATGCTTAATTCATTAATTAATGAAATTAATTAATCTCTAATGAAATAATTAGAAAATTTTAATCAAACAACCTTAAATCAACCTAATGAACTTCAGTAAACATTAAAACATCACTAAAACTCAATTAAATTCAATAATCCTTAAATTGACTTAATTAAGCAATTAAATGAATTAAATAATTCAATTAAATAACCTAAACTTAATTAAATCATAATAAATCAACCAATAATCCAAAAATTATGAATAAACCCTCATTGGAAACATATTTTGGTGAGAAATCTATGAAAAATATAATGATTAACTGAATCCCATTGAATTAGGCTTAATTTAAATTTTAATGAAATAATTAAAACCCTATTTACTCCCTAATTACAAATATAATCAAAATGAAACTTTGAACATATGAAACAGGCATGTAACCCCATGTGCGAAAAAATGTTCAAAGCCAAATGATCCCTGGATTAGGAGTTATTAAATTTCTAAATCCTTAGATCAATGTAAAACAATAATGGATTAAGGAAATTCATTAACCCATTAAATCACATAATAATAATGAACCAACTTTAATCAAATGTCAGAAATACTTAGAGTAGTTCATCTAAACATCCTAAGTCAATTGAAGTGAACAAATTCAATCTTAAGTTAAGAAAATAAAACCTTAGGCTAATAAAATTATTAATCAACTTAAACATTAAACTTTGAATCAATAAAATTTAATAGAATAACTCATCGTTAATTAAACCAAGAATGGATCTAAAGGTTAATTAAACTAGATTAAATAAGATTGATAATTAACCTAAGTACTTTAAGTTAAGAATAATCTGTGATCAAGCCTAAGTCAAAAATACTAAATCATATTAATGAACTTAAACCTTAAGCTTACAAATCCATAATTAAATAACTTAAATTAAATCAAATGTTAAATGAATCTCAACACTTGCAATTTATCTAATCTAAGAATAAATAAAAAACCTTAACCAAAGCACATTAGGTTAACATAAAATGAATTAAATCAACTTAATAACTTAATCTAAAAGGGATAACATAAACCTCTAACATAATCCAAATTTAACAAACCTAATTAATTTAAGTAAATTAATCCAAATGAAACTATACATAATCAACATAATATTATGTTAAGAATCAAACCAAATCAACATTACCTTAAGATTTGAAATTAATAAACATAGGATTAGGTTCCAAACAAAATTAATAAATAAACAACTTAAGCTTAAGCTAAATCAAATGAAAATCTAATTAAACCTTAGGACAAAATGAACTCATAATCAAACTAATTAAATCAAATATATGCATAAAGAATAAAAATAATTCAGCTTAAAAGAAATAAAGAAACATGAATAATTAAACATAAAGAAGCATGAACAATTAAACATATAACTTAATCAAATTAACATAAACATTGAATAATATCAAATAAAATCGTAAATCAAATCAAATTAAATCAACATACTTAAACCTAATATAAAAATTAGTCAAAATTAATCAAATTAAAACAAAGTCAACATAAACCTTAAACTTAAACATTTTCAAGTAATCATAAATCAAACTAAATTAAATCAACATAATTAAACCTAATATAAAGATAAGACAAAAGTCAAAACTTAATAAAATTAAATAAAATTAACATAAATATTGAATAATGAATCAAGTAATCATAAATTAAAAGTTAAGACATAAGTCAAACTTTATCTTAAATATTTTTAAATGATCATAAATCAAATTCTAAACTTAATGTAAAGTTAAAATAAAAGTCAAACAAAAGAAAGGAACTACCCTAAATGAAATAAAGCTAACATACATTTGGAAACTCCATTAAGGTTTTTAGCTAGACTTTTGGAAACTCCATTAGGATTTAGGATGTGGAATAAAGTGAGTTTCACCTAAAAATAAAATTCATTCTATTTCTCATTCTTGAAAACCTAAACACTACTTTAACTAAATAAAATGAACATAAAAATGGGAATTAACTCACTAAACCATTTAAATTGAAATCAATCAAAGGTAAAAAATTAAATAAATTCAAACTTCATATTAAAACTTGAACTTAAAGGAGTCTAGCAAAGCCCAACCAGATAAACCCCTCCTTTCACACACTAGAATACTAGGTCAGACCCTAGAATTAGGTTTGGTCGATGTGCTGTGATGTATGATGTTGTCTTTTATTTTGTGATAGAGTATTTTAGACTATATGTTAGGGTGAATGTGCATAGTCAAGATGTTAGGCCGTTATTAGCCTAATCATATTTTACATAGGGGGTTGTGCTTAAGGGGCTCTGTAATAAAAATATAAATACTTTTGCTATGCAGGTTGCTTATACCCATAAGCATAACCCAAATTAGGATATGTGGACATGATTACTCATGTGTGGGGTGCTAAGTCCAAATTATTCATATAACTGCTTGGGTTGTATGGTGTCTTTAGCTAATATTTATTTTGCAGGTATAACTAAATTTACTTTTCCTAATTTTAATGTAATTTTGTTTTACGAATTAGGATTAGTGTTATTGGTGATTAGGATGAGCAGTGACCAAAAGGCTTAGTCTCTAGGGTGCCCTATGATGCCTTAGGAGCAAATCAAATCAAAAGAAAGAGAAGGAAGAAATGAAGAAATGATGAAAAGAAGACCCCCATATCATGTATTATTTTTGTAATTCAGGTTGTATAAGGGTAGAGCTCGGCTACCCATATTTCTTTTCAGGTTGTACGACGGTACCCGACCGCATCGGCCTTTGATCCTTTTGCTAATTTTATAAATTGATTGATGTTTTGCATATGATTGTGAAATTAGGATGATATGATTTTCTAGTTTCTTAATTGCTTGATGGTTGTTGAATGGCCTGGAGCGATTAGACTCTTAGGAAAAAATAAATTTTCTATCCAATTAATCAACTCAAAATTAAAATTAATAACTCATAACCTCACCTAAAGCATAGGACATAAATCAAGATAATAAAAGATTTAGCAACTCCTTAGCTGGATGTTGTATATTTCACATCTTACATAAAATCATCTTGCTTCACTCTTGCTAATGGAGGACTTCCACCTTTGCCAGAGAAAATGGCTTGACCTTTGAGAGCCATGGTGGAAACACACCTCCTTCTTGCTAATTTCAGCCCATAACCAATTTCTCATGCATTAGGCATATGAATACCATAGCCTCTATCAAATAAATTATCTAAAAAAATCAAAATAAAACTTAACAAAATTTGCATTAGATTTAGGTCATTATTCATGCCTTACATGATCTAATCTCTTAGGGAGTGAGTTTAAGGACTTAGTCTCCATTTTAAATAAACAATCCTAACTATCTTGCAAAGTATAAGACTTGCCTACATGTATTTAAAATTGTAGGAGGAGTTAGTTGGTGGCCACCCCAAGGCAGTTGTAAGTCCAACAGTCGGGTGATTTATTTTCTCTTATGGAGATAAATTATATACCTATTTTTACCTTAAATTTAGGTCGTGCTTTGGCCCTCGCCAAAGCTCCCTAGATTTAGGATATGAGATTGTTGTTTCCCTTTGTGGGTATAAGCATAAATCCTCACCTCTTAGGCATTTCCACGATATTGTGTTATGAAATTACAAGCCCTAGATTTCTAATAAAAATTTAACTCAAACATATAATTCTCCTTAATTTCAAAAATATAAAGCCCAACCATAGGATAGTTTGGGATGCTCGCTAAGTTTCCTAGCATCGTGAGCATCCCTTACTCATCTCCTTTTGTTGATAATACACCACAGATTTTTCTGGAGACTCCACTAGAAATGGTTCCTCTCTCCATATTTGGTAAATGATTGTTATCTTTAAGTATCGATAGTGGATTTATATTTCATATGAGTTTGATATTATCCTTCTTTTCTGTTGGCACTTAGTTTATTTCATCCTTAAGCTAAGTTAGCCAACATTCTTTAGGTTTTAGGACCTCACTTCGTGTGGGTCTTAAAACCCTTGTTGGGTTCCCTAATATGTGAAAATAAAAATTTAATAAAAAAAATAACTAAAGACTTCCTCTTTACCATTTCTATGGTAAGGAATGGTTCATTCTAAAAATAAAGAAAAAAATAAATCTTTTATAAAAATGATAATTTCCAAAAAGCACTTTTCCAAAATGCACATAATATAATATCTCAACCTCATCTAACAATCTTCAAGATTGTTACATGTAGGATCGTTTCAAAAATAAAAAATTAAAAATCATCTTTTCAAAAACAAAATCAATAATCATATTTTCAAAAAGCATAAATGAACATCCTCATTCAATTTATTGAATGAAGATTTCATTTTCAAATAAACATCAACAACCATCATTTCAAAATCAAAATCAACAATCATCTTTTCAAAAATAAAATCAACAATCATCTTTTCAAAAATAAAATCAACAATCATCTTTTCAAAAATAAAATCAACAATCATCTTTTCAAAAATAAAATCAACAATTATCTTTTCAAAAAAAAAAGCACAAATGAATATTCTCATTCAATTTATTGCATGAAGATTTCATTTTTAAATAAAAATCATCAATCATCTTTTCAAAGAGCATAAATGTACATCCTCATTCAATTTTATTGAATGAAGATTTCATTTTCAAATCAAAATCAACAAACATTTAAAAAAAAGCACAAATAAACATCCTCATTCAATTTATTGAATGGAGATTTCATTTTCAAAATAAAATCAACAATCATCTTTTCAAAAATCAAAGTTTACAATCATCTTTTCAAAAAGCACAAATGAACATCCTCATTCAATTTATTAAATGAAGATTTCTTTTTCAAAAATAAAATCAACAATCATCTTTTCAAAAATAAAATCAGTAATCATCTTTTCAAAAATAAAATCAACAATCACCTTTTCAAAAATCATATATTTGAAAATAAACATTCTCTTTCAAAATACCCAAATTTATTGGAAGAAGATTTCATTTCCAAATAAAATTAAATCATAACATTGAAATTCCATTTCAACATATCTCACATATGTTGAAGTTAGAATTTCTTTCTTTTCAAAAGAAATAATCGCACATAAAATAAAAGTTCATCTTTGAAAAATAAAACATAATTGACTCCCATTTGACATAACCAAATTTGTCAAATGAGAGTTTCATTTTTCAAAATTGATTTGGAACTTTATTTAGCATACCCAAATTTGCTATGTAAAGATCCCTCCTAAGCAGAAGCCGACCATTTAATATAATTGACTCCCATTTGACATAATCAAATTTGTCAATTGAGAGTTTGATTTTTCAAATAAATTTGAAACTTTATTTACCATACCCAAATTTGCTATATAAAGATCCCTCTCTTTCAAAAATCAAAACATCAAAATCAAAAATACATTTGAAATTTACTTAGCATACACAAATTTTCTAAGTAAAGTTTTCATGTTTCAAAAATCAAAACATCAAAATCAAAAACACATTTGAATTTTATTTAGCATACACAAATTTGCTAAGTAAAGTTCTCATTTTCAAAAATAAAAAAAAACATTAAAACATGAAACACATTTGGTATCTTTTATTTAGCATACTCAAAGTTGCTAAGTGAAGATCCTCTTTTCAAAAATCAAAAATCAAAACACATTAGGATTCTTCATTTAACATACCCAAATTTACTAAGTGAAGATCCTCTTTTCAAAAAAAAAAAAAAAGTAAAAAAAGAAAAAAAAATCAAAACTCATTTGGATTCTTCATTTAGCATACCCAAATTTGCTAAGTAAAGATCCTCTTTTCAAAATCCAAAAATCAAAACACATTTGGATTCTTCATTTAGCATACATAAATTTGCTAAGTAAAGATCCTCTTTTCAAAAATCAAAAATCAAAACACATTTGGATTTTTTATTTAGCATACCCAAATTTGTTAAGTAAAGATCCTCTTTTCAAAAACTAAAAATCAAAACACATTTAGATCTTCCATTTAGCATACCCAAATTTGTTAAATGAAGATCCTCTTTTCAAAAAATTTAAAATCAAATACATTTGGATTCTTCATTTAGCATACCCAAATTTGCTAAGTGAAGATCTTCTTTTCAAAAAACAAAACATCAAAACACAAAACACATTTGGATTCTTCATTTAGCATACATAAATGTGCTAAGTAAAGATCCTATTTTCAAAAATAAAAAAAAAAATCAAAACACATTTGGATCTTTTATTTAGCATACCCAAATTTGCTAAGTAAAGGCCCATCTTTCAAAAATAAAAAATAAAACACATTTGGATTCTTAATTTAGCATACCTAAATTTGCTAAGTAAAGATCCTATTTTCAAAAATTAAAATAAAAAATAAAACAAAGAAAACATTTGGACTTTATTTAGCATACACAAATTTTCTAAGTTAAAATTCCATTTCCAAATTCACATGATTCACAAACAAGCAAAAGAAGAAGAAAATTATTTTCAAACAACTTATTTAGTATACCCAAATTTGCTAAGTGAGCAATTTTAAACAAAATAAATTGACCCTTTACTTTAACATACTCAAATTTATTAAATAAAGGGTCCCCAAATGCAAAAATCAAAATCAAATATGAACCAATGGAGCATCAATCTCTTCAAAATATTTGAACCCATTTTCAACATACACGAATTTGTTGAAAATTGATTCTAAATTTAAAAAAACTCTCTCCTTTCCAATCAATTCAAAAAAAAAAAATTCTCTCCTGAATCAAAGAGCACTTAACATATCCAATTTGTTGAATGTGGGTTCAAATTCTAAAAGTTAAATTAAAACAGAAATATGATTTGAGTTTATTTTCCAAAATTATAGAATTTCAACTCAATTTCAGTAAGCTTTTAGTTCAGTTCAGTTCAGTTCTAATGGGAGCTCAGAAGTACGTGTTTACTTTTTCTTTTGGGATGGATTTGGCCTTGGATCGATCCAGCCTCCCACAATCTGACTTTGCCCATCTGATTCACTTCGACCGAGGTTTCAAGGGGGCTAAGATCACTTGTGACCCCCCTTTTTTCTCTTGAGCATCTTAAAGAGAAGTTGGCCAGCTAAAAGAGTGCAGGGGCACTATCTTGGGGATAGCTCTACTACAGGTGGGTCTCCTTTCAGTTCGCTCCTCCCAACAGATCCAACGCTACAATAGATGCCACAAGATCAGCGATCATGGCGATAGAAGAGATTGATGCTGCTAGTAGTAGAGGAGTTACCCAGGATAGTCTCTCTTTTGATCCACAGAGAACAAGTTTCACCCCCTATTTGGTTCTGATGGGGAGGTAGATATTAGGAGGATCTCAGTTTCATGTCCATATGTAATTCACTTTGAGGCTCTTATCGAGATAGGAGGAGGTCGTATGTCAGCATTAGATCAGTTCTGCATTGAGTAGGTGAGACTTACGAATGGTCAGAGTCTAGGTCCCAATTTGATTTATGATCTGTCATCCCTCATAGTGTGGAGGAGCACATCGCGAGGGAGGAGCTAGGTATCGGTATGTGCATGTGAGAGAGAGAGAAGAAGGTACAACAAGCAGTTAGTAGCCTCAGCCCTCATGAATTTTCCCAATCGGTGCACTACCTGTACTGGTCATACTGATAGTATTGTATTGACGGGTACTACCCATCACAAGAGAGGAGCTCCTGCACAGAGAGAGTCATTGGTGCCTCCGCCAGACCGCTCTACTCCACACCCACCATCTCCAGTACAAGTCCCATCTTCCACAATTCCATCAAAGGCCATGAAGGCAGCATCCAGGAAAAAAGAAAGCCCCACTGGTGATCCGGCTATGGCCAAGAGATCCCATTCCATCAACACCCCTGGCTGAGGTGAGGTTGAGCTCATCTGTTTAACCTCGTACTTCAGTTATGGTAAAGAGGGAGTGGTGACCATGAAGCATTGTAGTTGTGCCATCATCAGCACCACCACAACAAGTCTTGGAGATAGCAGCAGTAGAGGGACAAGGAGATAGTACCACTGTCCTCATGGCCATAGATCTTCCTAGGAGTACCACTCCACCCAAATCTGGTGACATTCAGGAGCATCAATCCTTCAGTGAGCATAGTCCTCACAAGATTAGCTCTCCAATAGTAAGGGAGGTTAGATGTCTCTGTGTTCATGACAGTGATCCTACCACCGGTCAGCCACGATCATTTGTGCCCACATAGTTGGACCATTCCCTAGATGATATTGTAGCATAATATCTTATGAAAAAGAAGAAAATTCTAGGATATGATTAGTCTAATTTAGAGGAGGAGAAGGTCAATTTTGATCATAATGAAGATGATATGTTAGAGGACTCAGCCGAGGTGCATGTGGTAGACACCAAGGGTTCCCTTCTTCGGGATCAGCAGAGTTTGGAAGGTGTTGTGGCCGAACAAGATGACACAGCTCATTCGACCCAACACCTCCTTCAATAACTAAAATAAAAGGATGAACAGATAGATAGGATGGGAAAGAGGCTTGAAGACTTACTAGTAGTAGTTTTGGCACTTCATAACCAAGCCCCAACAGTGCATCCAACTATTGCAGAGATCGGCCAGCCTGAGTTGTTGCATTTTTTAGATCAAGCCAAGACTTCATCTCCAGAAGAGCAGGGTAGCACTAGCTTGTATAGGAAGGTAGTGGATAGTACCTCTGTACAAGAAAAGGATATTAAACTCATGGTTGAGCAGTAAGTGAGAGATACGCTGGCACAAGCCTGAGGAGGATCATCGGTTCCAAAGGGTAGACCCTAGATAGAAGAATTTGATGTCATCCAGTATCTAAGGGTTTTATGCCACTTCTTTCAAGAGCTTTGATGGCAGCGGGAACCCACAACATCACATAGCTCACTTCAGGGCTAGCTGTTGCAACGGTGGTGGCAACGATGCACTATTATTTTTTCTTTTTGTCAGCAGTTTAGCAGGCATAGCCTTTGATTGGTATGTTGAACTCCCCAACAGTTCAGTGAAGACTTTTACTGAGTTAGAGCAACTCTTCATTAAAAGGTTTGCTGGAGCTCAACAAAGGGTAACTGTGGGCGATCTCATTATATCATAACAACACCCGAGTGAGTCTAGTTGATTATATTCTCAGATGGTAAAATTTGAGTTTGAAATGTAAACCATAACTGTCTGAATAACATGCCATTGAAATTATACTAAAGAATATTCATGGTCCGGTCATCTTCATGCTCAAAGATTTTACCATCAAGATATTTGTGAAGCTAATCAACAAGGCGATTACAGGAGAAGCCAAATAATTACCTTTTCCAAATCAGTCAGCAAAGCCAAAGCTGCAGAAAGCTTGTGAGAAGAAGCTAGGGGCAGTAGTAGTGTTGGCAAGGGGAAGCAACTGGCTAGAGATCAGCATGATGAGACCTTGAGCTCCATAGCTGTCGCTTCCACCTCCTTTATCACCACCAAGGCATCCTACCGACTACCATAACAACCTCCATGACCATCGTCGCCTCTTCCTCAGCCATACTCACAACAGTGGTACACATACCCACTAGGTAGCTACCATCCATCTACTCTTTTGGATAAACTAAACAAACCTTATTCATTTAAGAGGGAGGTAATCAAGAAAATCCTTAAGAATTTCTTAAAGAAACTGATTTTTAGCTACCCGAGCCTAGGAAATTAGAAAAAGTGGGCAGGAGCAATGATCCTAACTTTTCCCCACCACCGCATGCTAGGCCATGTTTTGGGGGATTGCTTTACTTTTAAAGACTGGCTTGAGCATATCTACAAGACTGGCGCCATAGTCATGCCTAAGGAATACCTAGTGGAACAACCATCCAGTTATGTTAGGGTAATCTTTGTGGATACATGCGATCCTCTCAAAGCAGAAGAAGGTTAGGATATTTTTTTATCCCGAACCTCTAAAAAGATTATTTTAAAAATAAAGAAACTTTCCTTGCAGGTGCCCGAGGCAGCTCGAACCTCGAACATCAAGGAAGGTTTGCAAGTTGCCAAATACAACTTAGGAAAAGTAGGAGCTCAGTAGTAGCAGCAGCCCACACTAGCCCGGGATAGCTGTGGTGAAAATTTTCATTAATTTTCTTTTTAGAGAATAAGATATATACTTCCATCTTCACTCTATGCAGAATAAAATAAAGATGGAAATATACAACTACTTCTCTTTATGAATTTTGACATCACGTAGATCCATAGATGTTCTTATTGAGGGTGATCAGAAATGACATTGAGGGGAGGTGTACTATCTCGAAAGATAAAAGTCATCACCCTACAATGGACTTAATCACCTCAATAAGGACTCCTAAGGACAATGAGTCTATATATGTACCAAAGATTCTTCTCCTACTTTACATGAAAATGTAAAGTAAGGTTTATTTTAAATCGGGCTCATTAAGTTCCCTATAGGCAAGCCCTTATAGTTAATTACATCCTAAGAGATGGGATCCCTTAGGAATACTCTCAATTAAGGTAAATGTTCATTATCTCCAAAGATTTTAATAGGTAGGACTATCAATCAATTATCTTATTTTAAAATATCAAATGAGATTGATCAACAAGAGAGAGTTATTATCAAAGCCAAAGGAAGATAAGTAGGAGATGCCCACGATGCTAGGAAACCGAGCATCTTTAAACTTTTCTATTATTGGGCTTTACATTTTTGAAATTGATTTAATTTGTTTGAGTTGAATTTTTCATTAGAAATTTAAGGCTTATGATTCCATAACACAAGATCATGGAAATGCTTAAGAGGTGAGGATTTATGCTTATAGCCCACAAAGGGGAGAAGCAACCTCAGAACCTAAATCTAGGGAGCTTTGGCGAGGGACAAAAGCATAACCTAAATCTAAGATAAAATGGGTATTTAGTTTGCCTCCACAAGGGAGGACAAACCACCAAACTGCTTGGACTTACAACCGCTTGGGGGTGGCCAACTAACTCCTCCTATGGTTTTAAATTCATGTAGGCAAGTCATATGCTTTATGGAAGCTAGCTAGTTATTTATTTAGAAAGAGACTAATTCCTTAAACTCACTCCCTAAAGAGACTAGATCATGTAAGGGTATGCTTCAAATGACCTAAATCTATGTTGTAATTAAGATTTTATTTTATCTTTATTTTTGGACAATCATTTTGACTCAAGAAAATAAGATTCATATGCCTAATACATGAGAAATAAGATTATTGGCCAAAATCAGCGAGAAGGGAGGAGGTGTGTTTCCACCATGGCTCTCAAAGGTTAAGCCAAGTTTCTCTCGCAAAGGTGGAAGCCCTCCAATCAAGAGTGAAAATAATATGCAATTATGCATGATGTTATAAAAGAAGTACTCATCCAGCTAAGGGGTTACCAATTCTTTTATCTTGATTTTAGCCTAAGCTTTAGGTGAGGTTATGAGTTCTTTATTTTTAGTTTTAAATTGTTATATTTGGTAAAAAAATTATTTTTTCTTAAGAGCCTAATCCACATCCATGCCATACATAAAGTAAGGAAGAAACTAGAAAAGGCTGCCACTTAATGCACAAGATAAATAAATCATCAATTAATTTATAAAGCTAATTGTAAAAGAATAAGAGGCCATTGTGGTCAGGTACCACTGCACAAACCCAAAAATAAATTGGGTAGTCGAGCTCCACCCTTATACAACCCGGATTATAAATAAGTTAAATATAATTAAGTAAGTAACTCATTATTATGGGGTCTTCAAGCTTCATTTCTTCATTATTCTTTTCTTCTTTCTTCTTTGGTTCCTTCTTTTGGATGGTTGGAAGGTGGATGCTCCAAAGGCTTCACATGATGCATAAGATGAGATCTTATTACAAATGTTCATCCTAATCCCCATAACAATCATTCCAAAATTTTAATTACAAAAATTACATAAAAAGGAAAAGTAAATCTAGCTAACACCTGCAAAATAGAGATTAACTAAACAAACCACATAAATCCCAAGCATGTATATTGGACTTATCACCCTACACATGATGACTAAGTCCACCTAGCCTATTGGATTATGTTTAGGGGTATACACACCTGCACAACAAAAGCATTTATATTTTTATTTATTACAGTGCCCCTTAAGCACAATTCCCTGCAGAAGACAATGGTTAACCTAAGATCGCCCTACCATTCATTCTATGCACATACATCCTAACATCCAGACTAAAATATATATCATAAAATAAAAGCAAGCATCAAACTATGCACCACCCTAGCCTAAAGCTAGAAGTGGTGACTTAGCCTAATGTGTGTTTAGAGATTTGTGTGGTATGCTTACTATAGATTTAAGTTAGAATTTACTAAGTGTGAAGCATATTTAACTTAGAGGAGGATTTCATTTAAGTGATTTAATTATTTTGGGTTGATTTTATTTTATGTTTTGATTGGGTTTAAGTGAATCCTACAATTAATTATTAAGTTATAAAGAGAGGGAAAGAGAAGATAACTTCTCTTTCCTTCTATAACCTAAGTAATTTTAAAGTGGATTCATGTTTTAATTTGTTTAATGAATGTTTTAATTAAGTGTTTTAATTAATCCTAAGTTTAGATGAACTCTAAATAAAATATTCAAAAGAAAGGCATTTTAAGATTAAGTAAAATGAACTAAATTCATAAAATATACATCACTTCATTTCTTTCCCAACATGTATAACATGCATATGAATGAGTCCTAAGAATATATATACATACAAATGATAATGTTTAACACACTTTATGATGCATGCTAAGTAATTTATTTAAAAAAATTTGAAAGTTTATGATGCATGATTTTCATTAAGTAGCAAAAGGGTTTTTTATCCAACTTTCACATGCACATATGAATGTATGAAAGGCATAAGTGAGTACGATGCCATTGTTAACCAGGGGTGTAAGGTACAAGACCTACTTAGGGCTATTTAAAGCCTCGCAACCCTAGGATTTTCAGACTAATATACCACTTTCCTCAAATACAAGTATGTATACAAAAGAAATGAATGGAAAAGAAAGAATGTAAAAGTTGGTGTTAGTTGAATTATTTTTGTTTATGCAATTTATATGTGCAAGCATATGTATCCTTCTTAAGTGATAGTATAGGAATGAATAGGATATAAAATTAAGCAAGTGTTAGGTTCTTTTCAAATGAACCATACACCTTGCCAAATCCTATTCAAAACTATACTAAGAGAGAATAGAAGGAAAACCTACACTAAGCACATCCTTATATTTCACTCACATGTAAACTTATATGTAAGATATAAGTAACACACTTTTAGTTTTGATAATTGATTCATGTATTTTGAAAATAATTTGAATTTAATAATAGCCACTCATATTCTTACTTTAGCCAACACATGCAATTTGACATAAAGGAAATATTTTTATTTTAAATTTGATTTTTGAAAAGCATGGATGCATGAAACCATATGACACACATATTTAGCATATTGGGGAAGAACTAAAGTAATGCAAGCATGTAAATACATTCACTGTAATTAAATCCTAAAGACAATCTTATGAAATAAGAAAGCTTAAAGTAAATCAAAGTTTATTTAATATGATTTTTGTTAGATTTTGAATTTGATTTAATTTTGAAAATATGAAGTGAGTTTACTATTCCTAACCCATTCCCACATGTGTTTAATTTTTTTTTTCAATTTTTAGATGATTAGATTCATTTTATATTTGATTAGGTTAAGGTATGAATTTAGCATGTTAATTAACCCTTACCTATACCACCTTAGCATAGTTAATCAAATAATTATGAGCCAATGTGATGACATAAAACCTCACAAGGAATTTAAATTTGTAATACACCTAGGAGGAAAGGGGCCTAATGTAATTTGGCTCATGATTAATGATTAATTAAGCTAAGGGATTTAACTTAAGTAATTTCAAAACACCCCGCAGACATATGAGTTGAATTTTGATTTTATTAATTAAACTTAGACTCTTGAACACCTAAGCATCTACCTCAAGTTGATTAATTATGTTATGAAAAGTTTTAGAATTTTAAGACATTAATTAAGAGGGTAATTAGTGAATTAGCCCTTAATTAAGAGAGGATTAAGAAAGAAAAGGGGGGTTTAAGGAATAGCTTAGGGGAAATGCCCCAAAAATTATTTCCTATTCACTGAAATAGACCTTAATCAACTTCAACAATGGGTTAAACCACTAATCAAACCCTTAATTAACCTTAATTACATTAAGAGAGGATTAGGAAATGAATTAGTAATTTTCCCAATTAAGCCACCAATAAATTCCAAGAAAATTAGGGGAGGTAGAAGTCATCTCCCAAAATACACTCAAGAAGTGAGATTAATCAGTGGAATAATTAGGGAGTAATTAATAAATTAAGATTTCGATAAAACCTAAAACCAGATAAAGATGCTATTCAAAATCAATTAAAATCAATTTTAGAATATTCTAGGTTGAATTATATTTCAATGGCAATTTACCTCATATTTTTGATTTTTCTTCAGAGAGATATGAATTTTAGAAGTTTAGGTAATTAATTAGAATTATTTAAATCTTGATTAATTCCCTAATCCTACTGCGTGACATGCATGCGGCTGTCGTGGCTGCACTTTACACATCACTCTGGCGGTCACTTAAACATCACATCGTACACACGCGTGGTGGCCACGCTGTTTCGATCGATCATCGAGATTAAAGCTACCATTTAGAGGGGATAAAATAGGATATAAAATGTGAGTTAATCTTAGTTGTCCATCCAAAATGCATAGATGGATGGCCAGAGATCACCCGTGTTCTTCTGTGTGGAGAAATGGAGACCGTCCACTTTCATAGAGAAGATCCGAGCTCAGATTGAATTGAAAATCAACCCACACCATCTAAATCTAATGTCAAGCATATCTAATGGTCAAAATTCCATGGGATCAAAATTTCTTTCATAAAGATCCACACCACATTGAGTTTAATGGTCAGAAAATGGCATACCTCATCGGAGGTGATCACGATGCTCAATTCCCTTGGAGAAGCTTCGTCTAGTTGAGATGAAGCTTTGGTGAAAGTTTTAGCTCTTGAGGTTGAGTGGATAGCTCTATGGACCAACTCCTCCTCCTAGTGAGCTTGGCTTTGATTGAAGTGTATCTCCCCTTGCTTCAAGAACTTAGAAGAGAGCTTAGGCAAGCTCGATTGGGTTCTCTGATGGAGTGTGCAAAGGGAATTTGGTTGAATTTGAGTGTAGTGGAAGTTGAGGGGAGCTCCCCATTTTTCAGGAAAATTGAGAAATGGCCAATTCAATCTCCCTCTAGAGAGCTTAGGATCACTTACAAATGGCTCCTATGACTCTCCCTTACTCAATCGACAATGACGCTGTGAAGTTTCAAATAAATTAGGGGGAGTATATCTCCCCCTTTGACAATCAAATGACCAAGAAGGGATGAGTCATTTTGATCCAATTGAGCTTAGGCAGTGGGTTTTTTTAGGCTATTTAGGTTGTCCTTGAGTTTGTTTTAGGCTAGGGAGTGGATTAGTAGAGTGGCCATGTGCTCAAAACAAGTGGGAAGAGGTTTTCCATGTGCCCATTTCAAACCATGTGCTCGGTTTTGCCCTTGGGTCAAATTGGGCTGACCCAAACCCATTGGGTTGGGTGCACCACCCTTCCTAGGGTTTACTTGACCTATTAGGAGAGTATCAAGTAGGTATGAAGAGGAATTGACCAAATTTCGCATGGATTTGACCAAATTTTGTTATAGGGCCTAGGGATAAAATGGTCATTTGGCTTATTTTTGAATTTGGATGTGTTGGGTATGTTGAGAAAATAGGTTTGACCAAGTTTCATTATATTTGGAGTTCATTTGGTATGGTTTGGCTCATGTTGACCCATTTAGGTCAAAATGGGTCAACTTGGGTTAAGTTGACCAATTGGTCAAATTGGGTCAAACCAAAGGTTTGGTCAAGTTCATATGACCATTTCAAATATTTTGGTGGCTTTGGTTTGATTCAATTTGGTTTAGGTTTGAATTTGGTTCATATGACTTTATTTTGGTCAAATGAGTCAAGTTGACCAATTTGACCTATTTGACCTATTTGGGCTAGGTCATGGGTAGGTTTAGGTTTGGTTAGACATATGAAATGGATTGGTATCTTTATTTCCAATCAATTTTGGTTAAGTTTGAATTTGGCTCAATATGACCCTTTATGTCAAGTTGGGTTCAAGGTCAATTGGGCTAGGTTAGGTCTAGTTGGCCCATTGGTTTCAATCAATTTGGCTTAGATCAAGTTTTGATACTTTTTTACTTTTTAGGTCAAGTTGGATCAACTTGGGTCAAATGACCAATTGGGCTAGGTTAGGCTCAAATGTTGACTTGGTTAAGTTCAAATATTGGTCATGAATGAACTTAGATTAATGGTTTCAATCAATTTGGCCTATGGTGGATTTTGGCTATGTTAGGTTTCATTTTGGCTAAGTGTTGACTTGGTCAACCTTATGTTTGACTTGGTTTGACCCAATTTGGGTGATTGATCATCTCATGATGATTTAATCAGATGATGAGAGGCATAGGTGAGTTTGATTCAATCCAATTTAGTTAGGATTAGAATTTTGCTCATAAGGGTACTTTAGGTCACTTTGGGTCAAGTGCCTAAGTGGTCAAATGGCTTGATCAAAGCTTGATTTGAGTTTGATTGAACTTGTATATGGACTTATGAAAATATAAATCCATTTGCAAGTGGTTTGAAGTCAAATGGGTTTTGATTCATTTGACAATTTAAAGTTCAAAGGCGATGAAATGGGTTTTTCTTGATTTTGAATTGAGTTTTGATTAAGTGATTAAAGTTTGTATTTATATTTGGATTCATGATTGTCGGATTGATTGAATCATGAAGGAAAATCAAAAGTTTGGCTTGATTTGAAGTTGATTTGGCTAAGTTCAATATTTTGACTTGAAAGGCTTAGGTTGGATTTTTAATGGATTTGAGTTTGATTTTTGGAAGTGGTTTTGATTGTTTGAATTTATATATCATTTATATATATGAATATAAATGAGAATATAAATTGATTATGAGAAAATTTGATGAATTTGAAGTGATTTGATCATGATCTAGGCTAAGTATTTAAGAGGAAATTTAAAGGACTTAGAAAAGATTTGGAATTTTGAATTTAAATTTTGAGTTTAGTTTGATTGATTTGAATTTATATTTCATTTATATATGTTAATATAAATGAGAATATAAATGAGTTATGAGAAAATTTCATGAGTTTGAATTGATTTGAAGATGATTTTGGCTAAGTCTTTAAGAGGAAATTTAAAGGACTTAGGAAACTTTGGAGTTTCGGATTTGAGTTTTGAGTTTAGTTTGATTGATTTGAGTTTATATTTCATTTATATATATGAATATAAATGAGAATATAAATGAGCTATGAGAAAATCTCATGAGTTTGAATTTATTTGATGATGATTTTGTCTAAGTCCTTAAGAGAGGATTAAGGACTTAAGAAAAATTTGGAGTTTGAAATTTCATTCATGGGTTTCAATCATGGATTTCAATCATGTGGCATTGATTTGAGTTTGGAGAAAATAAAATAAGATTGATTTGGAGTTTGACTTGAAGGAAAGGAGGTGAGGAGTGGTTCAAGCTAAGGGTAAAAATTTTTTCCTAACACTCCTAAGGCATGACCTATTCCTATGGCTAACTCTTCTAAGTCTATAAGGCTAGGTTGAGTGTCCACCTAATCACTAGATATGTCTTATGACTAAGGATCCCTTAAAGTCTAAGAGGAGTCCTATGTCTAAGATGGAGGGGTTGAGAGCTCATTCTAAAAAAGAGGTCAATAAAGGGTGCCCAATAGGTGTGGTGTGACTAACAAGGAACACCGCACGTATTGGTGTTGTCCGAAATGATCAACAACACCAAACGATCACAAGCACTAACATAGATGCTCTACTCCTATCTGAGGTGTAGAAGGAATCTAGAACTCAATGCAATGTGGTTCTACTTATGTTAATGACATAAGAGAGGGAAGGGAAAATCCACTAGGGATAGAGTGTGAACCTTCCACTAGGGAAGCAGGTTCAAGTCATCCACAAAGAGATGAGAGGTTTGATTTGATTTAAGTTTCAGAGGTAAAATTTCAACTGGGAAAGAGGGTTGAATTTATTTAAATTTTTAAATTTAGATTTTGAGATGAACCATGTTGGTTTGTGATGGATCGCACTGAGTAGGAGCCACAGAGGCCTAATTCTAACTCAAATTTACCAATCCAAAGGGGTAGTCTACTAAACACATAGTAGGACTAGCCAACTAAATGGATGTGTTTCGGTATGCAACAACTGTACTAGGAAGAAAATGTAGTAGACATACATCCTCCAAAATAGAGACCTGTTGCTGGGGCAATCTATTGGCAAGGCAATAGATTGAACCCAACATAGGGCTGATTATTGAGTGAATGCTGCTGGGGGACTTAGATCAACTCAAAGATAGTCAAGATTAATTTGATTTTTAGTTTTATTTTGATGAATTCCATTAGTTTGCAAT
Source organism: Cymbidium sinense (assembly GCA_021442155.1). Lineage (NCBI taxonomy): Eukaryota > Viridiplantae > Streptophyta > Magnoliopsida > Asparagales > Orchidaceae > Cymbidium > Cymbidium sinense. The sequence continues at coordinate 17,393,417 of CM038227.1, forward strand.
GGAACACACTGAGAAGGAGCCTATATTAGCCTAGAACTATCTCAAATTTATTGAACCAAAGGGAGTAGTTTCCCGATGGGAGAGCTATCCGACCAAAGGAGTGCATTTCGATTTGCAATGATCAATCAAGGCAAGAAAGCTCGGGGACCCACATCTTCTACTAGAAAAGACCACTGGGGTGATTGCTTGCTTTGGGAAACAAATCAAACTTGACCTAGGGCTGCCCGTCATTTTATGACAGTCATACTAGAAAGAATGTGTCATAGTCTTACATCTTCCAAAGTGGAATGACTATCGGGGTAACCTACTTTTAATCAAAATAGATTGAACATAACCTAAGGGCGACTACAGAGTGAGTACTAACCTGGGGATTTATCTCATGACATTGCCCTAAAGATAGTATGCTTTCTTGGGAAAAGGGCCTTTTGGGGGCTTGAATTCCTAATCCACAAGTGAATTAATTTTGTTTATTTGTTTAGTTTGCTTATCGCAGACCATGTTAGTTTGCGAGGGATTAAACTGAGAAGGAGATTATATCAGCCTAAACCTATCTCAGATTTACTAAACCAAGAAAAAATTTGCACATCCGCTGAACAAATTCTCCAACCACAGGGGTTGCTACTAGGAAAGGGGGACTGTCCAATCCAAAAGTAACCCGGGTAGTGTCTAAATGGGGTCGCAAAGGATGTGATCCAAATAGAGTGCCCGCAGGAGATGGGGCCACTAAGGGCTTAATCCAAAACCCTGGAGAAGATGACATGGCTAATCATATATCAATTAGGTATTCTGTGTCTAACTCAAGGAGAAAGATCGGGGACTCACATCTACTAAGAGTGGTGTAGTGAGTCGCTATCAAGATAATAACATCAACCAACCTGTCTTTGCATAATCATCATAGGAAGAAAGCTCAGTCGACATCCTCCTATAGCCGAATCACATGGGATAGTCTCTTGACAGGTGCCATCGGGGCTACTAGTGATTGTCACTGAAGGACTTATATCACCTCAAATGTGATCAAGAGGAAAGAGCCTCTGGGGAACTTATCCTAGATCTCAAATATACTCTACCTAGTTAGATCATGATGATTAATTCAAGAAGAAAGCTCGGGGACTCACATATTCTTAAACAAAATCATCATAAGGTAGCTTACTAACTGGGCAGTGAAGTCTACCAAACTAATAAGACGCTTGTTGGTTTGCAATGGTCAAGTTAGGAAGAAAGCGTGGGGACTCACATCTTCTAAATAAGTGACCATTGGGGTGACATACTAGTGAGGTAGCATGTAGACCCGACCTAGAGCAGCTAATGAGTGAGTGCCATAGGGGCTTGCTCCCACATCAGAATAGCCCGAGATAAAAGATTTATGTTTGTTGTTGTGCATGTGTCAAAAGGAATAGGATGCCTCTGGGGGACTCTTACACCTACCTTAAACATGCTAGGGGATTTGATGAAATGGTGCCATATATGGCAAAATGGATTCCCACTAAGAAAGGATGCCGCTTGGGTTCTCTCACACCTAACTTAGTTGTGCTAATTGAAATAGGATGCCTATCGGGTTCTCTTAAACCTATTCTAATAGAATTGGGAGATTATGTTTGTGTTATGAAAGTGGGATAAGATGCCACTAAAGGACTCTTACACCTACCCTAAAAATGTCATGACAAGACAAGCAAAGAGCGCTTCAAAAGAAGAGAAGATTTGATGAATGTAATCTGATTTTTATTCTTTTTATAGAATTATTTTCAAACATGATTTGTTTCATGGGTAATATTTCTTTAGAGAGAGACCATTAATTGGAAGCATTAGGTGTTCCCATTTACAATTAATAAGTTGATAAGATCCTCCTTAGTAGGCCTTCTCTATGACATTGGGGCCTTCTTAAGTGGGTTCAAACTTGCCGCCAATCTTTTGATGGGAAACAATTGGTCTCCTTAGGACTAACAAAAGTTCTCATACTCAAAAAGACTTAGGGCGGACTAGCTGTTGTGAGCTTGAATCATTTTGGCCTTATACAACTCGAGGTTTTGGCACGCCCGTAGGCGACTCTCCTCCAAACCTTCGAGCGCTTCTAACTGCAACTTTGCATTCTTCTCTGTAGTGATCTTGCTACCCAATGTTATCCTTAGTGATGAGAGTTGAACTTCTAAAAGTAAAATGGCTTCGGACCCATACACTAAAGAAACTGGGGTAGATTGAGTTGGAGTTCAGTATATGGTGCGGTAGGCCCACAAGGCTTCAACCAACTGCTTGTTATCATCAAGAGTCTTCTTTATTATTTGGATGAGAGTTTTGTTGAATTCTTCTGCTAAGCCATTTGCTCTGGGGTAGTATCTCCAATCTATATCGTGTATTCTCGTGAAGTTGTTGATCTTCGTGCTTTTGAATGCGATTCATTATTGGAATTCATTGAGGCACCAACCTATATATATATTCTGAAAAATTGAAGCGCATGCTGAGTTGTGTCCTCTATGAGTGGGATGGCTTTCGCCCACTTGGAAAAGTAGTCAGTGGCAACTAAGATGAACCGATGCCCCTTGGAAGAAAGAAGATCAATCGGACCCACAATGTTGGTACCCTAACACTCAAATGGCCATGAGGCCAATGTAGGGTGCAGAATGTTGGGTGGTTGGTGGAGGACTACACCGTGTACCTGACATTAACGGTATCTCCTAGCTACATCCATGTAGTATGCAATCATCGAAGGCCAATAGTATCCTAGTCTCTTGATCTTCATCTTCATCTTTGGACCGGATTGATGTGCTCCGCATAGACCTAAATGTACTTCGATTACAATGGCATGGGCTTTATGTTTGTCTAAATAATGTAACCACATCTGGTCAAAGGACTAGCGGTACAGGGTGCCATCAACAAGAGCATAGGAGAGAGCTCTCTATTTCACATGATGGGCTTGTGACTTTTCTTGAGGTAGTGTTCAAATAGTCTATGAGCGGTTGCCTCTCCCAGCCTTGTCCTTAGGCAGACAACCTTCCCTTCAAGAGAAAGTATCTCGATGAGTTCAACATCAATAAAGGGATATGACTTGTCTATTTTGGACCCTTATTGAAATGGACTCATCTTCCGGACATGCCAATTCTTTGGCAAGTTTGGCCAAAGCATCCACTATTACATTCTCTGCTCCGGGAACCTTGTAGATGGTGACTTCGGGGATTTGGGCCAATAGTTTCATGGTATACTTGTTGACCTCATTTTAGAATGAGCTCTCAACCCCTCCATCTTAGACATAGGACTCCTCTTAGATTTTAAGAGTTTTTTAGTCTTAAGACACATCTAGTGATTAGGTGGACACTCAAACCTAGCCCTAGAAGACTTAGAAGAGTTAACCATAGGAATAGGTCATGCCTTAGGGGTGTTAGGAAAATCTCCTACCCTTAGCTTAAACCATTCCTCACCTCCTTCCTTCAATTTAAGCTCCAAATCAACTCTATTTGATTTTCACCAAACTCAAATCAACTCCATATGATTAAAATCCATGATTAAAATCTATGATTGAAACCCATGATCAAAATCCACCAAAAATTCCTAAGTCCAAAATTTTTGTAAGTCCAAAATTTTCCTAAGTCCTTAAGCCTCCTTTAAGGACTTAACCAAAATCATGATTCAAATCTATTCAAACCTTTGAGATTTTCTCATAATCCATTTATATTCTCATTTATATGCACATATATAAATGAAATATAAATTCAAATCAATCAAACTAAATTCAAAACTCCAAATCAATTCATGAAATTTTACTTAAATCCTTTAAATTCCCTTTAATGGTTTTAACCTAAATCTTGATAAAATCAATTCAAATCTTTGGGATTTTCTCAAAACTTATTTATATCCTCATTTATATTCTCATATATAAATGAAATATAAATATAAATCAATTAAATTCAATTCAAAAATTTAAATTCCAATTTAAAATTCTATTAAATCCTTTAAATTCCCTTTAATGAATTTAATCCAAACCTTGATCAAATCAATTCAAACTCATGGAATTTTCTCAAAACTTATTTGTATTCTCATTTATATTCTCATATATAAATGAAGAATAAATATAAATCAATCCAATCCAATTCAAAAATTAAATTTCAATTTTAAAAAATGTCCTTAAATCCTTTAAATTCCCTTTAATGGATTTAACCTAAAGTATATTTAAACCTCTTCAAATCCTTAGAATTTTCTCATGATCAATTTATATCCTTATTTTTATTCACATATATAAATGAAATATAAATTCAAACAATCAAAATCTATTCCAATTCTAAAACTAAAAATCCATTCAAAATCCAATCTAAGCCTTTCAAGTCAAAATCTTGAACTTAGCCAAATCACTTTCAAATCAAGCCTAACCCTTGATTTTCTCTCATGATTCAATCGGCCCTACAATCATGAGCTCATATATAAATCCAAACTCCAATAAATTAATGAAAACTTAGTCAAAAATCACCAAAACCATTTCATATTCTTCCTTTGAATATGAAATTTTCAAATGGATCAAAACCCATTTGACTTCAAACCACTTGTAAATGGATTTATATTTCAAACATGAGTCCATATACTAGATCAACCAACTTCAAATCAAGCTTTGACCAAGCCATTTGACCCACTTAGGCTCACTTGACCCAAAGTGACCTAAAGTACCCTTATGAGCCAACTTTTGATCCTAACCAAATTGGATCGAACCAAACTCATATTTCCCTCTCATCATGATCAACAATCATCATGTGATGATCAATCAATCAAATTGGGTCAAACCAAGTCAAACCTAAGGGTTGACCAAGTCAACACTTAACTTAAAATGAAACCTAACATAGCCAAATTCCACCATAGGCCAAATTGATTGAAACCATTGATCTAAGTTCACTCATGACCTATGTTTGAACTTGACCAAGCCAACATTTGAGACTAACCTAGCCCAATTGGTCAACTTGACCAAAGTAGACCCATTTTGACCTAAAGGGTCAAAATGTGTCAAACTGATCTAAGCCAAATTGATTGAAACCAATGGGTCAAGTCCATCCCAAATCACTTATGGAACTTGACCAAAGCCTCAATTGGCTAACTAGACCCAACCTAGCCCAATTGACTTAGACCCAACATGACTTAAAGGGTCATGTTGAGCCAAAATTGAACTTAGCCAAATTGATTGGAAACAAAGATACCAATCCACCCATATGACTAACCTAAACCTAACCTCAATCCTACTCAAATAGAACAAATGGGTCAAATAGGTCAACATGCATTTGACCTAAATGAAGTCTTATGAGCCAAAACCAAATATATACCAAATTGAATCAAACCAAAGCCACCAAAACATTTCAAATGGTCATATGAACTTGACCCAACCCTTGGTTTGACCCAATTTGACCTATTGGCCTTGACCAAGTTGACCCATTTTGACTTAAATGGGTCAACATGAGCCAAACCTTATCAAATGGATTCCAAATCCAATGAAACTTGGCCAAACCCAATTTCTCTACAAACCCAACATGCCCAAAGTAAAAAATAGCAAAATGACCATTCAACCCTTAGGCCATAGAAAATGTTTTGGCTTAACCTATGGGTAATTTTATCATACCCTCTTCACAATCATTAGAGACTTTCCTAAAAGCTCAAGGGGACTTAGTGATGAGTGGTGCAACCAACCCAATGGGTTTGGGTTAGCCCATTTGGTCATCAGACCAAACTCGACCCCTTAGCTCAAAATTGAAATTTCAAACTCCCTCTTAAGCTCAAATTAAAGCACATGGGAGGTTAGCAATCCAGTCCTTGGATCAAATCGACCATGTGCACACTCAAATAGATCAAACAACCCTCCCAATATGATCAATTGGTTCAAAATGGCAAGAGCATTGCCGATCGTCTGATCCTTCAAGGGGGAGATATGCTCCCCTTAATTCAATTCAATTCTCACTTGCCCTCTATCGATTGAAGCTAAGGAACTTAGAGCAATCATCAGAGAGCACTCCCAAGCTTCTTAGAGAGGATTAATTCCCCATTTCTCAATTTTGCACTGTGCAAAAATAGGGGAGCTCAATCCATTAGCCAACTTCTTTCACACTTCATTTCCTTCCAATTGCTCTTGCACACTTCATCTAGGAGCTAAGTCTAGTGCACCTAAGCTTCTATTGGAGTTCCCACAACAAGGAAGGATCCAATTCAATCCAAGCCGAAGCTCAAGCAAGGAGGAGTTGATCCATACATTGATCCACTTAACCTCAAGTGCTCCAAACTTCAATAAGGCTTGACGAAGCTTCTCCAAGGGAATAGAACACCGGTGATCACCTCCGGTGAGGTATGAGATTTTTTGATCACTAAACTCAATGTGGTGTGGAGCTTTGTGAAAGAAATTTTCTCTCCATTGATTTTTGATTGTTGGATTTTCCGATCTCTATCTTTAGATGGCGTGGGTTGAATTTGGTTTGATTCTATGCTATATCTAGCTTGGATCTTCCCCTTGATCATGGATGGTCTTTGTTGATCAAGTGAAAGAACTTGGATCATCTCAGTTGTCCATCCATGCATTTTAGATGGACGGCTAAGATTATTTAGCACATTTAAAAATCAATTTATCTGTTTTAAAATGCGGGGGAAGATCAGACGGTAGAAGCGTTGCCGCATCGTCATCATTTGTGAGGTGAAAACGCCTCACTGATGATGTGTGTAATGACGCCACCACGTGTCATGCCGTGAGCCAGGGATTAGTTAAATGCATTAATTAATTCCTAATTCACTTAGAGAACTTCAAAAATTTATAAATCTTGCTAGAAAATTTAGAAAAATATGAAATAAAATTCTATGGATAGATAATTAAACTTAGAACATTTTAAAATTAATTTTGATAGTTTTGAATTATGCTTTTCTCTAAATTTAAGTTTTATTAGAAAGTATATTTTGCTAATTACTTTTTAATTAGGCCTGTGATTAATCCCAAATTTCTTGGGTAAGTTCTAGGGGATGACCTCTACCTTTCCTAATTTTCTTGGGATTTATTGATGGCTTTATTAGAGTAATTGTATATGGTTTCCTCAAATACTCTTCTTATGTAATTAAATATAATTAGGGTATAATTAGTGATTCTAACCTGTGATTACGATTGATTAAGATTAGATCTAGTAAGTAGGAGGTTTATAAAATATTTTTGGGGATATTCCCCTAAGTTATTCCCTAAACCCCCTCTTTTCTCCTTAATATCCTCTTAATTAAGGGTTGATTCATTAATTATTCCCTTAATCAATTTCTAAAAAAATTTTAAAAAGTTCTAGAACTTAATTAATCTACCTTGGGTAGATACTTAGCTATTTAATAGCCTAAGCTCAATTAAGGAAATCAAAATCCCATTCATAAGTATGAAAGGGTGTTTTGAAATTACTTAAGCTAAGACCCTTAGCTTAATTAACTTTTAATTGTGAGCCAAATTGCATTTGGATTTTTCATTATTAGGTGCTTTACAAATTTAAATTCCTTATGGGTTTTATGTCATCTCATTGGCTCATAATTATTTAGTTAATTCTTCTAAGGTGGTGTAGGTAAGGGTTAATTAAGCTGCTTAATTCATACATTAAACTAATCAATGCATAAAAGTGGATCTAATTATCAAAAAATTAAACAAAAATATCAAATACATGTGAGAATGGTTTAGGAATAGCAAACACATCTCACCTTTTTAAAATTAAATCAAATTTCAAACTAAACAAAAATCACTTTGAATTCACTTTGATTTATTCTAAATTTTTTTATTCCATAAGAATGTCTTTAGTATTTAAGTAAAGTGAGTTTGTTTACATGCTTTTATTGCTTTTAATCTTTCCCCAACATGTTAAGTTGTATGCCATGTGATCTTATGCATTCATAATTTTGAAATTCAAATTTTAAAATGAAATTGTTTGCTTCATGTCAAATTTACATGTGTTGGCTAAAGTAGAAATATGAATAACTATTATCACTACTAAATCCAAATTATTTTCAAAATATATAAATCAAATACCAAATCTAAAAGTGTGCTACTTATACTTTAATTATAAGCTTGCATGTGATAGATTATAAGGTCATGCTTGGTATAGGTTTCCTTTCTTTCTTATGTTAACATAATTTTGAATAGGAGTTGGTAAGATGTAGGGTTCATTTGAAAAGAACCCAACACTTACTTAATTCTATACCATATTCATCCATATGCTATCACCTAAGAAGGGTGCCTATACTTGCATAAGATAAAATGAATCCATTAAACAACTTTTGCATTTCCTTTTCTTTTTCATTTATTTTATATACTTGTTTGTATTTAATGAAAATGGTATATTAGTGTGGACAACTCTGAGGTTGCAAGTATTTAAGTAGCCCTAAGTAGGTCTTGTACCTTACACCTTTGGTTAACAATGGCACTGTACTCACTAATGCCTTTCTTACTTTCATGTATGTATGTAAAAATTTGGATAAGGAAAACTCTTTCTACTTAATAAAAATAATACATTCAACTTCTACATTTTCTTAAATGGATTACTTAGCATGCATCATAAAGTGTGTCAAATACTCTCATTTGTATGTATAGATATGCTTATGGTTTATCCATATGCATGTTATATATATGGGGAATGAAATGAAGTGATGTGTGTTATGTGAATTTTGATTCATTTTATTTAATCTTAAAAAGCCTTTCTTTTTGAATAGGTTTGTTTAGAGTTTATCTAAACTTAGGATTAATTAAAAGATTTAATCAAAATATTCACTTAAATGAAACTAAAATGTGAATCTACTTGAGAAATTACTTAGGTTAGGGAAGGAAAGAGAGGTTCTCTTCTCTTCCGATCTTAATAACTTAATTAATTGTAAGTTAAACCAAATTAAAACATAAAATAAAACCAACCCAAAACACTTAAATAACTTAAATGAAACCCTCCTCTAAGTTGAACATGTTATTCATATTTAGAAGATTTAAACCTAAAGTCGTAGCTGACCATACCACACAAGCCTTCAAAACACACACATTAGCCTAAGTCACCACTTCTAGCTTTAGGTTAGGTTATGGTGTCTATTTTATTTTGTGATATATGTTTTAGACTGGATGTTAGGGTGTATGCTCATAGAATGAATGATAGGATGTTCTTAGTCTAATCTTTTCTAATTGTGGTGCTATCATAAATAAAAATATAAATGCTCTTGCTTGGGTGCTTCATACCCTACATAATACATAGGGTGGACTTAGTCACCCATGTGTGTGATAATTCCAATATACATGCTTGGAATTTGTGTGTGTGTTTTAATCTAATCTTTATTTTGCAGGTGTTAGTTAGATTTCCACTTTTCCTTTCATGTAAAAAATTATATAATTAGAATTTTGGAATGATTGTTATGAGGATTAGGATAAGCATTGGTCATAAGATCTCATCTTATACACCATATGAAGCCTTGGAGCATCCACCTCCAACCATCCAAAAGAAGGAACAAAAGAAAGAAAAGAAGAAGAAAGAAGAAAAGAAGAAGAATGAAGCTTGAAGACCTCTATAATAATGAATTCCTTGCTTAATTGTAATTTAATTCATTTGTAATCTAGGTTGTATAAGGGTATTCACTACCTAATTTGATATTTTGAGTTTGGAGTGCCACCACAATGACCATTTATTCTTTTTGCGATTAGCTTTGTAAATTGATTGATGATTTATTTAGCTTTTGCATTAAGTGTCATAATTTTGCTAATTTTTTCCTTGCTTTATGTATGGCTTGGATGCGGATTAGGCTCTTTAGGGAAAAATAAATCTTTTGCCCAACTTAACAACTCAAATGAAAATTAAACAACTCATAACCTCACCTAAAGCTTAGGTTTAAATTCAAGATAAAAGAATTAGAAACCCCTTAGCTGGATGAGCATATCTTTTGTGATATCATGTACAAATACATCTTATTTTACTCTTGATTGGAGATCTTTCACCTTTGCCAGAGAAATTTGGCTTGACCTTTGAGAGCCATGGTGGAAACTCACCTCTTCCCTTCTCACTGATTTTGGCCAATAACCTTCTTTCTCATGCATTAGTCATATGAATCCTATTAGCTTGAGTCAAAATAATTATCTAAAATAAAAATAAAAAAAATGAAATTTGAATTGCATTAGATTTAGGTCATTTGAAGCATGCCCTTTACATGATCTTCTCTCTTAAGGGAGTGAGTTTAAGGACTTAGACTCTTTCTAAATAAACAACATCATAGCTTTCTTGCATTAAATTTAGGTTCTGAGGTTGCTTCTCCCCTTTGTGGGCCATAAGTTTAATTTCTCACCTCTTAGACATTTCCTTAATCTTGTGTTTACAAATTTTAAGTCCTAAATTTCTAATGAAAAATGCAACACAAACAAACTAAATCAATTTCAAAAATATAAAATTCAACTATAAGATAGTTTGTGATTACTCGATAGGTTTCCTACCATTGTGAGCATCACCTACTTATTTCCCATTTTGGCTTCAATAATAACTCCCTCTTTTGATCAATCCCATTTGATCTTCAAACATAAACTAATCGATTGATAGTCCTTTCCTATTGAAATCTTCAAAGACAATGATCATTTACCTTAATCGAGAGTTTTCCTAAGGGATCCCGTCCCTTAGGATGTAATTATGGGGCTTGCCTAAAACTTAAAGAACTGATGATTAAACCCTACTTTTCCATGTAAAGTAGGGGAAGAATCTCTAGTACATATGCCAGCCCATAGTCCTTAGGAGTCCTTATTGAGGTGATTAGGTTCATTAAAGGGTAGTGAATTTTATCTTAAGACATAGTACACTATTTCCTTGATGATGTACCCGATCAACTGAATAAGTACATCTGTGGATCTGCATGACATCCTAAAAAGATGAATTTTTATAAGGGTCTTGTCTTCTTTCATTTCTCACCAACATATTTGAAAGGCGATCATCCCTTATTAGGAATTTTTCTCCACAGATTTTTCTGGTGACTCTACTGGGGATGTTTTTCTCTCCATATTTGGTAAATGATCATTGCCTTTGAGTATTGATAGTGGGTTTATACTTTGGTATGAATCCAAGACTATCCTTCTTTCTGTTGGCACTTAGATCATTTCATTCTTGAGTTGAGTTAGGCAACATGTTTAGGTTTTAGTACTGCATTCTTTGTTGGTCTTAAAACCCCTGTTGGATCCTCCAATGGGTAAAATAAAAAGATTTAAGTAAAAATAAAACATCTTTAAGACTTCCTCCTTACCATTTTCATGATAAGGAAAGGTTCATCCTAAAATAATAAATCTTCCATAAAGAATTTTGCTTTTTCAAAAGCATCTTTTAGATATGCACTTAATAAAATATTTTCCACAAATGTTTGTCACCCTCATTTAACAATTCCCATAATTGTTACATGTAGGGATTTTCAAAAATAAAATTTACAATATTTTCCAAAAGCACAAATGAACATCTCCCTTTCAATTCACTTTAATGGAGACTTCATTTTCAAAATAAAATGAACAATCATCTTTTTCAAAAATCACAATCATAATCATACAATTTTCAAAAAAAAGCACATGACTTTTTCTATTCAATACACTCACACTTATTGAATAGAAAGTTCATTTGTAAACAAAATTAAAATTTTCAAAAAAAGCACACATGAATATCTTCACCTAATATATTCAAATTTATTAAATGAAGATTTCATTCCCAACTAAAAAAAAAAATATCATTCAGGAAATCCCACTTAAATGTATCTCACATATGTTTTAAGTTGGAATTTCTCCCTTTCAAAAAAGCAACAATCACACATAAAAATTTCATATTTCAGAAATAAGATTGATCTCCATTCTACATACCTACATTTGTTGAATGGAGGTCCCCTTTTTTTTTCAAAAATTAAAACTTCAATAATCATATTGCAAAAAAGTTTCAAACATATATTTTGGAATCTCATTTAGCATAATCAAATTTTCTAAGTGAAGTTTCCAAATCCAAAATTAAAATCAACAATTATATTTCAAAATTTTCAAATAATATTTTGAACTTAATTTAACATACCCAAATTTGTTAAGTGAAGTCTCCAAATCCCAAAATTCAAAAAATTTTCAAGTACATTTGGAATTTCATTTAGCATAATCAAATTTGCTAAGTGAAAATTCCAAATCCGAAATCCAAAATCAACAATCATATTTCAAAAAATTTCAAAGAACATTTTGGAACCTCACTTAACATACCCAAATTTGTTAAGTAAAGTCTCCAAATCCAAAAATTCAAAATTTAAAACTTATTGGGAACTTCATTTTAGACCCAAATTTGCTAAGTGAAGTGTCCAAATCCAAAATCAAACATTTTTCAAAACATTTTTTTGGAACTTCACCTAATACTCAAATTTCCAAAGTCAAACACCTTTTGGAACTTCTTCCCTTAGCATACCAAATTTGCTAAGGAGAAGTCTCCTTTTTTTAAAACCAAAAATGAAATCAAAATTTTAAATACACCATTTGGAATTTCATTTAGCATACTCAAATTTGTTAAGTGAAATTTCCATTTTACAAAACCAAGTGGGATTTCATTTTAGCATACCAAATTTGCTAAAGTTAGGTCTCCATTTTCAATCACCTCAAAAATAAAACAAAGCACTTAGGATTTCCTTAGCATACCAAATTTTCTAAGAAGGGTACCCTTTTCAAAATAATAATAATAATAATAATAATAATCAAAACATTCCAAATAAATGAAACACTTAGGATTTTCTTACCATACCTAAATTTGCTAAGAAACATATTTTCAAAAAATAAAATAAAATACACTTGGGTTCTTCACTTTGCATACCTGAATTTGCTAAGTTGGAATTCCAAAATTTTCACAAAAAAAAAAATCAAAACAAAGCAAAACTCACAAAAAAGAAACAATCACTTTTACTTTACTTGGCATACCTAAATTTGCTAAGTAAAATTCCAAAACAATCAAATGAAAACAACATCATTTGACCCTTACTTTAACATACCTAAATTTGTTAAAGGAGAGGGAGGGTCCTACAAAACACAAAATTTAAATTCAAAACAAAAGTGAACTTATGGAAGCATCCTTATAAAAAATTTGGAATCCATATTTCAACATACCTAAATTTGTTGGAGTTGGATTCATATTCAAATTCCTCTTTCAATCAATTTTTTTAAATCCATTTGAACCCCACTTTGCACTTCCAAGTTTTTGGATGTGGGTTCAAATTTTCAAAATTCAAAATTCAAAAAAATCTATGGAGATAGAAATCTGATACAAGTTCATTTCTCATTGCATATTCTTTAGAGTCAGTATAGTACAGTTTAGTTTCATTCTACTACAGTTTTGGAAATGGCCAGTTCCTAGAAATTTATCTTCACCTTCCTCCATGGTATGGATCTAGCTTTAGATCAGGTTGACTTCCCCTGTCGAGACCATACCCACCTAATTCACTTTGGCTCGAGATTTGAGCGGGCCAGGATCACTTGTGAGGGTATTCCCCTCACCACAGTCAGTAGGATGAAGGTGACCGAGTAGAAGACGGTCATCAAGATAGAATTACCATCCGATTATGATGTCTCCTCACTAAAGAGGAAAGCTGTGGTAGTACCACGACTTCCTTCTGAGCTCTAGTAGACTGGGTACTAGCTCCAGCGCTCATCCCGAGTTTCCCATGTTACTCAAGGGCTACCACCATATGTACCTCCTGTGCTCTCCCTAGTTTCTTGCTTCCCCAAAATTTGAGTATGGGTCTAGCTGCACTCCTCTCATCCCACCCTGCCTAGTAGTGTAGGAATAAAATCATATGATAAAATAGAGCTGGAGAAGCTAGATCAACCATGGATGAGTCTCCCATGATCACTTCACCACCGGTTATAGAAAACTAGCTTCATCCTCTCTCTGGATCAGACAGAGAGGATGCCAAGAGGATTTGTTCATCACCTCCTATAGTGGTGCACTTATATTTAACCATTTCTAGGAGTAGGAGGTCATACGCCAGCCTTCAATCTATTCTGCATAGGTGCGGCACCGAGTGCAGGACATAGTTTGATCTTCAATGTTATCCCGTAGGGAGGCAGATTCATCGAGAGAGGCCAAGTATCACACATTACTGAGAGCAATGGAGGTTCAACCATCGACCGCTCGCTTAATCCAAGCTACTGCCGACATACCATAAAGCATTCTTCGCCACCATGGAGGGTAGTTCCAGAGGTAATACATAGTCGGTGGTGTCTCCACCCCTCTACCTCTCATCCCACCGTAGTGTGTGTTTTCAACATCTCCCATTCCATCCAAGGCCATGAAGGCTGCATCCAGGGAAAAATGTACCTCATTGGTGATCCAGCTACGACCAAGGGATCCTACTCCTCCTACACCACCCATTATGGTGGGGACGAGCTCTCCTGCTCAACCTTCTGCCCTAATGGTGGTGTGGAAGGAGTGGCGACCCCAAAGCATCGTGGTCATTCCTTCACCAACTCCACCCATACAGCCGGATGCAGAGATTGTGACAGTTATCACAGATATTCTAGATGAGTTCAATTGCAGCAATGGTAGAGGATCATCCTAGGATTGTTACCTCTATTATATAATAGAAGTATCATTCATCTAGTGAGTTCACAGATTGACTCCCGTGACATGCGAGGTCTAGTGCCTCTCGCATGATAGTGATCACTCACTAAACGCATTAAGTTAGATCGTTCCTTAGATGAGATAGTTGCAAACAATTTCATGGAGAAGAAAGAGATCTTAGGGTATTCCTGGTCTAATGAAGAGAAAGTCAGCTTCGATCCCAACGAAGATGACTTGATGTGGGATTCAGCTGGAGTATGCATGGTTGATACTAGAGGATTTCTTCTTAGGGAGCAACATGCCATGGAAGGTGATGAGGTTGATCAAGAAGATATCACAAAATCAACCCAACACATCTAACTTCAGTTGAGGCAGAAGGATGAGTAGATTGATAGGATGACACGTCAAGACTTGTAGTAGTGTCAGTTTCGTAAATAAGCCTCCCATTACCAATAATCCTGAGCTAGTGCATGTCTCAGACATAATTAATACTCTACCTCCCATTGAGCAAGGTAGCACTAGCATGTATAGGAAGGTAGTGGACAATACCTCCATACAAGAAAAAGATCTAAAATCCATGGTTGAGCAATAGGTGAAGGAAGCTTTGGCTCAAGCCCAGGGAGAATCATCAATTTCAAAGGGTAGACCCTACCTAGAGGAATTCGATGCTATCCAATATCCCAAGGGTTTTGTGCCTCCTTCTTTCAAAAGCTTTGATAGCAATGGGAATCCGAGGCAGTATATAGCTCACTTCAGAGCCAGTTATTACAATGTAGGTGGCAACGACGCTTTACTCTTTAGACTCTTTATTTGTAGCCTAGCGGGTATTACTTTTGATTGGTATGCTGAACTGCCCAATAGTTCAGTAAAGACATTTGCTAAGTTATAGCAACTCTTTATCAAGAGATTTGCTGGAGCTCAACAAAGGGTTACTGTATGTGATCTCGTTGTAGCACAACAACACTCCAGTGAATCACTTGTTTATTATATTCTCCGATGGTGTAACCTGAGTATGAAGTGTGAACCATAGCTATTTGAACATGATGCCGTTGAGATTCTCTTGAAGAATATCCATGGCCTGGTCTCCTTCATGCTTAAGGGCTTCACTATCAAGACATTTGAAAAGCTAATCAACAAGGCGGCTAGTCTATAAAGAGAGGCCAAATAGTTGCCTTTTCTGGATGCAAGAAATCCCAAAAGGTCTATGAGAAAAACCAGAGCGAGGTGGTTGAAGCAGACAACTAAGATTAATCCTAGAGACCATGACCTCAGCAGCCTCCACCTCCTTTGCCACCACCGAGGCAACCATACCGGCCTCCACCGCAGCCTCCATGGCCAGCACAACCACCACCTTAGCTATTCCACTGTAGCGGCATGTATACCCGCCGCCAGGTAGTTATGGTCCACCTACTCTTTTATGTAAGTTAAATGAACCTTATTCTTTTAAGAAAGAGATAATCAAAAATCTTTAAGAATCTCTTAAAGAAACCTGATTGTTAGCTACCCAAGCCTAGGAGACCAAAGGAAGTAGGCAAAAGTCATGATCCAAACTTTTGCCCTTACCAGCGTATGCTAGGCCACATTTTGGAGGATTTCTTTACATCTAAGGACTAGCTTGAAAATAGTTTCAAGATCGGTGCTGTCATTATCCCAAAGGAATACCTTGTGGAACAACCTTCCCATTCCATTAGGGTAATCCTTGAGGATACAAGTGATCCTACAAAACCAAAGAAGGTTGGGACATTTCTTTGTCTAAAACCTCTAAGTAAATAATTTAGAAGATCAAGAAGCTTTCCTTGCAGGTGCCTGAGTTAGCTCAAACCTCCAACACCAAGGAAGGTTTCAAGTTGCTAGTGCCAACTCTAGAAAAGTGGGACCTCAATAGCAGCAGCATGTGTTAGCCTGGGATAGCCCCTTAACACAGCCACCAACCATGTCTAGCCTCCAACCTTAGTTGTAACTTCCACATTGATGACTTCTACCATTTCAGCTAGCTCTTCTATTTCTTCTACTAGTAAAACTCTTATGTCAGTGGATAAGGGCATCAAATCCCTTACTCCAATCACTCTACTTGACTTCTACTTTATACCCCCAAATAATTCTAAGAAATTGAAGAATAAAGCTAGTTTGAATTACATCTGTGTCTATTCTGATTAGTTATCTTCTTCTATTCCTAATGATAACTGTTCAATTTTAATTAACTATAATAATTCTGATCTTCCTCTCTCGAGAGTTGAACTTTCCGCCTAATACTATGGGTTCACCTCTTGAATCATCTGATTCCAAGAGTCCCATAAGAGAAGTTGTAGGTGAGCCTGAAGTGAAAGTAGAACCTTCCACCTTGCCTCAATAGATTACTGAAGTCAACAGCTGTAGTGGCAAGTTTCTACCTTATGGGACAGCACCTCTAAATAGAGGAAAATAAGTCATTGGTACTGAAGATTGAGAAGCCCTTTCACATGATGCTCCACCCTTGGATATGCTTATGGAAGACCAACTGAAGGTGGAATACAACATCCTTTCTCATCTAAGAAAGTTATCATCTAAGCTAAGCATATATGATGCCCTTGTCTTATCCAAAGAGATGAGGGAATCACTAATCAAGGCCCTTCTTGATCCTGAAATATGCTTAGCTCAGCTAATCGCTATTGGTGAGGAAGCACATTATGCAAAAGAAGCCCAAGGGATCACCTTCACAGATGAAGACCTTCTACTGGAGGACTTGGAGCACAACTATCCCCTCTACATTACAGTCAACATGGACAGGTTTAGACTGCTAGGGTTATCATGGATTCAAGTGCATCGGTGAATATTATGAGTCTAAAGACCCATGCCTATTTGAAGATTGACATCTCTACACTCCAAGGAGATATGATGATTGTTATGAAAAATTCCTATAAAGGAGTCACCTTTCAAATATGTGGGAGAAAAGAAAGAAGAGCCCTTACAAAAATTCATCTTGGTAAGATGCCATGCAGATCCGCATATATACTTATTCAGGTGATCAGATACATCATCAAGGTATAGTGTACTATCTCGAAAGATATAAGTCACTACTATATAATGGAACCAATCACCTCAATAAGGACTACTAAGGATGATGCATATGTAGTGAGATTCTTCTCTACTTTACATAGAAAAGTAAAGGGTTTATTTTAAATTGGGTTCATTGTTCACAGCTAGCTAGTCATAGTTACATCCTAAGGGAGATCCCTTAGGAAAATTCTTAATT
Source organism: Cymbidium sinense (assembly GCA_021442155.1). Lineage (NCBI taxonomy): Eukaryota > Viridiplantae > Streptophyta > Magnoliopsida > Asparagales > Orchidaceae > Cymbidium > Cymbidium sinense. The sequence continues at coordinate 17,411,180 of CM038227.1, forward strand.
AAGTTAAATGATCATTGTCTCTGAAAATTTCAATAGGGAAGGTATCAATCGATTGGTTTTATATTTGAAGATCAAATGGGATTAATCAAAAGACGGAGTTATTATCGAAGCCAAAATAGAAGATAAGTAGGAGATACCCACGATGCTAGGAAACCTAGCGAGCATATCAAACTATCATAAAATTGGGCTTTATATTTTGAAAATTGATTTGGTTTGTTGGAGTTGCATTTTTCATTAGAAATTTAGGACTTAAGATTTCTTAACACAAGGTTAAGGAAATGCCTAAGAGGTGAGGAATTATGCTTATGGCCCACAAAGGGGAGAAGCAATCTTAGAACTTAAATCTAGGGAGCTTCGTCCAGGTCCGAAAGCCCAACCTAAATCTAAGGTGAAAAATGAGTAATTAGTTTTCCTCCATAAGAGAGGACAAACCACTCGAAAGTTTGGACTTACAACTACATGTGGGTGGCCGCCAACTAACTCCTCCTATGATTTTAAATACATGTAGGCAAGTCTTTATACTTATGCAAGATAGCTGAGCTATTTTTATTTAGAAAGAAGCTAAGTCCTCAAACTCACTCCCCAAAGAGACTAGATCATGTAAAGGGATATGCTTCAAATGACCTAAATCAAATGCAATAAAAATTTCATTTTTATTTCCATTTTTGGACAATCCTTTTGACTTAGGCTAATAGAATTTTTTATGACAAATGCATGAGAAATCAGATTATTGGCCAAAATTAGCGAGAAGGTATGAGGTGAGTTTCCAGTACGATCCTCAAAGGTCAAGCCGGGTTCTCTCACAAAGGTGGAAGCCCTCCAATCGTGTGAAATAAGATGTATTTGTGCATGATATTATAAAGAAATGCTCATCTAGCTAAGGGGTTACTAATTTTTTTATCTCGATTTTTTTAATCCTAAGCTTTAGGTGAGGTTATGAGTTGTTTACTTCTAATTTGAGTTATTAAGTTGGGTTAGATATTTATTTCTCTCTAAAGAGCCTAATCCACATCCAGGCCATACATAAAGTAAGGAAAAAATTAGGAAAAGCATGCCACTTAATGCAAAAGTTAAACAAATCATCAATCAATTTATAAAGCTAGTTGCAAAAAGAATAAATGGCCATTTGTGGTCAGGCACCACCGCATAAACTCAAAAATATCAAATGTGGGTAGCTGAGATCCACCCTTATACAACCCGGATTATAAATGAATTGAATTATAATTTAAGCAAATGAATTCATTATTATGGGGGTCTTCAAGCTTTACTCTTCTTTCTTTTCTTTTCTTCTTTTTTTCTTTGGTTCCTCCTTTGGAAGGTTGGAAGGTTGATGCACCAAGGCTTCACATGGTGCATAAGATAGAATCTTAAGACTAATTATCATCCTAATCCCTATAACAAATCATTCCAAAATCCTACTTATAAAAATTTTTTCATGAAAAGGAAAAAGTAGAAATATAACTAACACGTGTAAAATAAAGGTTAGTTAAATCACACCATACAAATTCCAAGCATGTATATTGGACTTATCACCCCGCACATGGGTGACTAAGTCCACCTGACCTATGGATTATGCTTAGGGATATAAAGCACCTGCAAGCAAGAAGCATTTTTATTTTTATTTATGATAGCGCTCCTTTAGCACAATCCCCTGCAGAAAAGAACAGTTAGACTAAGCACATCCTACCATTCATTCTACGAGCATATACAATAACATCCAGTCTAAAAACATATATCATAAAATAAAATATAACAACAAATCTTGCACTGACCTAACTTAAGGCTATTTGGTGTGCTAAAGGTGTGTAACTTAAGGAAATATAAACTTAAGAATGTGTGAGGAATTTAAGTTTTGTTTAAGTGTTTTGAGGTCATTTTATTTCATGTTTAATGTTTAAAGAACCTAAGTTATGAAGAGGGAAAGAGAGAGAGCCCCTAACCTAAGTAATTTTAAGTAATTAAAAGTAGGTTAATATTTTAGTTTAATGAATAATTAAATCCAACAAACCTATTCAAAAGAAAGGGAATTTTAATATTAAATAAAAAATAAAATCATTCACATAACACACATTACTTCATTTCTTTCCCAACATATATAACATGCATATGGATGGACCTTAAGCATATCTATACATGCAAATGAGAACAATTAACACACTTTATGATTCATTCTAAGTAATTCATTTAAGAAAATTTAGAAGTTGAATATGCATGATTTTTCTTAAGTAGAAAAGGTTTATCTTATCCAAAATTTTCACATACATACATGAAAGTAGGAAAGGAATAAGTGAGTACAGTGCCATTATTAACCAGAGGTGTAAGGTACAATACCTACTTAGGGCTACTTAAAGTCTCGCAATCTCAGGGTTGTCCAGACTAATATACCACTTTCCTTAAATACACACATGCATATAAAAGAAATAAAATGGAAAATGAATATGCAAAAGTTGTTTAATAGATTTGTTTTGTTTATGCAATTTATGTATGTAAGTGTAGGCAACCCTCCTTAGGTGAGAGCATAAGGATGAATAGGGTATGGAATTGAGTAAGTGCTCGGTTCTTTTCAAATGAACCCTACATCTTACTAACTCCTATTCAAAACTATGCTAACATAAAAAAAAAGAAACCTATACTAAGCATACCTTTATAATATTTCACATGCAAGCTTATAATTAAAGTATAAGCAGCATACTTTCATATTTGATATTTTATTTATAAGTTTTGAAAATATTTTTGGATTTAGTAGTGATTATAGTTACTCATATTTTACTTTAGCCAACACATGTACATTTGACATAAAGTAAACAATTTTATTTTAAAATTTTGAAACATGAAATTATGAATGCATGAATCACATGACATACAACTTAACATATTGGGAAAGATCCAAAACAATGAAATCATGTAAACAAACTCACTTTACTTAAATCCTAAAGACATTCTTAAAGAATAAGAAAATTTAGAATAAATCTAAGTGAATTTCAAAATGATTTTTGTTTAGTTTGAAGTTTGATTTAATTTTGAAAAGGTGAGATAAGTTTGCTATTCCTAACCCATTCTCACATGTGTTATATATATATATTTTAAATTTTCAGATAATTAAATTCATTTTAAGTATTGATTAGGTTAAGGTATAAAAGTGGTTTAATTAACCCTTACCTACACACCACCTTAGAAAAAATAACTAAGTATTAGAGCCAATGAGATGACAAAAAACCCACAAGGTATTTAGATTTGCAATGTAATAATGAAAAGGCCTAATGCAATTTAGCTCACAAGTTAATTAAGCTAAGGTTAAGTTTAGCTAATTTCAAAACACCCTTTCATACTTATGAAAGGGGTTTTAATTTCCTTAATTAAAGTTAGGCTATTAAAGCATCTAAAGGTAGATTAATTAAGTTTGAACTTTAGAATTTTTTGAAATTGATTAAATGGATAATTAATGAGTTATCCCTTAATTAAGAGGGGATTAAAGATAGAAAAGGGGGTTTAGAGAATAGCTTAGGGGAAATACCCCAAAATTATTTCATAAAACCCCTACTCACTGGATCTGACCTTAATCAAACTTAATCATAGGATAAATCCACCAATCACACCTTAATTTTCCTTAATTACATGAAAGGGGTAATTAGGAAATGAAATAGCAATTTTCCTAATTCTGCCCTCAATAAATCTCAAGAAAATTAGTGGAGGTAGAGGTCATCTCCTAAAATGAACTCTAGAAATTTGAGATTAATTGATAAACTAATTAAAGGATAATTAGCTAATTAAGATTTCCAAAGAAACCCAAATTCAGAGAAAAGGGTAATTCAAAATACTTTGAAATTATTTTTAAATATTTTAGATGAAATTATCTTTCCATTGCATTTTTCTTTTTCTTTTTCTAATTTTTCTATGAATAATTATGAATTTTATAAGTTCTATTGATTAATTAGGAATTAATTAGGCATTTAACAAATCCCCACTTAATCCTCAGCTCACGGCGCGATGCATGGCGGTGGCGGTCAATGCGCTTTTCATGCACCATGCCATGTGGGTGTGACTTAAACATCACATTCCAAATGGCGACGGTGGTGCACACGTTAATATCCTCGGCCATCCAATCAAAGATCAGACGGCTAAGGATTCATCCGCGATTTTAAAAGGATAATGGATTTACTAAATGTGCTAAATAATCTCAGCTGACCATCTAAAATGTGCGGATGGACTGCTAAGATGAGCTAAGTTCTTCCCTTAGGATCAATGGAGATCATCCATGATCCAAGGGGAGATCCGAGCGATCTAGCATGGAATCATACAAAACTCAACACACCATCTCATCTAATCTATCCAATAAATGATTTCATGTCATGAATATTTCTTGCAAAAAGGACCTACACCTATCAAGCTAAGTGGTCAAAAAATTACATACCTCACCGGTGCTTGAGCTCGTTGAGGTAGCTTTGTCTGGTGAAGATGAAGCCCTGTTGAAATTTCTAGGTCTTGGTATTGAGTGGATCAATGGGTAGACCAACTCCACTTCACTTGAGCTTCGTCTTTGATTGAATTGATCCTATCCTTGCTATGGGAACTTCAATGTGAGCTTGAGTGAGCTCGGATTGGTCCTTAGATGAAGAGTGTATAAGGAATTTGGAGGAAATCAAGTGTAGAGGAAGTTGGCTAATGGATGGAGCTCCCCTATTTTGCATTGTGAAAAATTGAGAATTAGGGAATTCAAATCCTATCTAAGAAGCTTAGGAAGGCTCTGAGATGGTTGCTCTGGGTTCCTAGGCTCTAATCGACAATGAGTGAAGTGAAATGTCATTGAATTAGGGGGAGTATATCTCCCCCTATGATAATCGGACGACCGAGCATAAGCTTGCTATTTTGAACCAATTGACCAGATTGGAGGGGGTGTTTTGATGGTTTTGAGTGTGCACATGGTTGGTTTGATCTCTTGAGTGGATTGCCAACTTCCCATGTGCTGAAATTGAGCTTAGAGAGAATTTGAAAACTCAATTTCAAGCTATGTGGTGAGTTTGGTCCATGGGTCGAATGGGCTGAACCAAACCCTTTGGGTTGGTGCACCACTTATCACTAATTACGCTTGAGCTTTTAAGAAAGCCTTAAGTGATTGTGAAGAGGATATGACCAAAATACCCATGGGCTAGGCCAAAATTTATTCTATGGCCTAGGGGTAAAATGGTCATTTTTTATTTTTTATTTTCACTTTGAGTATGCTTAGTATGTTGAGAAAATAGGCTTGGCCAAGTTTTATTGGATTTGGAATCCATTTGATAGGGTTTGGCTCATGTTGATCCATTTAGGTCAAATTGGGTCAACTTGGGTCAAGTTGACCAATTGGTCAAATTAGATCAAACCAAGGGTTGGGACAAGTTGGTATGACTATTTGAAATATTTTGGTTCCTATGGTTTGGTTCAATTTGGTATATGTTTGGTTTTGGCTCATATGACTTCATTTAGGTCAAATGGGTTTGACCCATTTGACGAGGAGGTCAGGTAGGGTTTAGGTTAGGTTAGTCATATGGAGTGGATTGGTATCTTTTTTTTTCTAATCAATTTGGGTTAGGTTCAATTTTGGCTCAACATGACCCCTTTAAGTCATGTCAATTGGGCTTTGGGTCTAAATATTGAGGCTTTGGTCAAGTTCCACAAGTGATTTGGAATGGACTTGACTCATTGGTTTTCAATTTGGCTTAGATCAAGTTTTGACACATTTTGGCCCTTAGGTCAAGATGGCCAATGCCAGTAGTTAGGCTCAAATGTTGACTTGGTCAAGTTCAAACATAGGTCATGAGTGAACTTGGATCAATGGTTTCAATCAATTTGGCCTATCGTGGAATTTGGCTATGTTAGGTTTTATTTTGGGTTAATTGTTGACTTGGTCAACCCTTAGGTTTGACTTGGTTTGACCCAATTTGATTGATTGATCATTGATGATCATGAGAGGGATATATGAGTTTGGTTCAATCCAATTTGGTTGGGATCAAAAGTTAGCTCATAAGGTACTTTAAATCACTTTGGGTCAAGAAATAAATGATTGAAATGACTTATTGAAATGAATCCATTTACAAGTGGTTTGAAGTTTGAATTTTGATCCATTTGAAAATTTCATATTCAAAGGAAGAATATGAGGGGGTCTTGGGTTTGATTTTTTGATTTGGGTTTTGATTGAGGTTTGGATTTATATATGGACTCACGATTGTAGGATTGATTGAACCATGAGAGAAAATCAAGGATTTGGCTTGATTTGAAGATGATTTGACTAAGTTCAAGATTTTGACTTGAAAGGCTTAGATTTGATCTTGAGTGGAATTGAGTTTGATTTTTAGAGTTGATTTTGATTGTTTGAATTTATATTTCAATTATATATGAGAATATAAATGAGAATATAAATTTATCATGAGAAAATTTCAAGGATTTGAAGTGTTTTAATCATGATTTGGGGTAAATCCATTAATGGGAATTTAAAGGATTTAAAGAAATTTTTAATTTGAAATTTAATTTTTGAATTGGATTTGATTGATTTATATTTATATTTATATTTCATTTATATATGAGAATATAAATAAGAATACAAATAAGTTTTGAGAAAATCTGATGAGTTTGAATAGGATTGATCAAAGTTTTGGTTAAATCCATTAATGGAGAATTAAGGGATTTAAAGGAATTTCAAGGATTTTAAATTTTGAATTTAATTTGATGGTTTGATTTGAATGATTTATATTTATATTTAATTTATATATGAGAATATAAATGAGAATATAAATAAGTTTTGAGAAAATCTCATGAGTTTGAATAGGTTTGGTCAATATTTAGAGTTGATTTCGGCTAAGTCCTTTAATGGAAAATTAAAGGGACTTGAGAAAATTTTCATGAATTGGTTTGGAATTTTTAATTTGATTTGATGGGTTAGAATTTATATTTCATTTATATATGGAAATATAAATGAGAATATAAATGGATCATGAGAAAATCTCAAAGATTTGAGTAGGTTTTGATCATAATTTTGGCTAAGTCCTTAAGGGAGGCTTAAGGACTTAGAAAATTTGAACTTAGAAATTTTTGATGGATTTTGATCATGAATTTCAATCATAGAGTTCAATCATGGAATTGAATCATGGAATTGAATTTAGTTTGGAGAAAATCAAATAGAATTGATTTGGAGTTTGGAGAAAATCAAATAGATTTTATTTGGAGTTTGACTTGAAGAAAAAAGTGAGGTAAGAAATTTAATAACCTAAAGTATGAATCCCTGGCTAACTCTAGTTCTAGGGAGTGTCCACCTAATCACTAGATGTGTCTTAAGATTAAGGAACTCTTAAAGTCTAAGAGAAATTCTAAGTCTAAGATGGAGGGGTTGAGAGCTCATTCTAAAAATGAGGTCGCAATGATGTCGACATGATTCAATGATCAAGGTGAGTGGGCTTTAAGTTCTATAGTGTTACCATTGGAGATTAGATCCGAAAGCTGAAGTTCTACATCACATTTGAATACTTCATTCATTTCTTTGCTTGGCGCCTTGGATACACGAACAAGATCATTCCATCCTCCCTTCATCAATGCATGGAACTGAAAGATATGTCAACAGAGATGAAAAGCTATTTTAGTTAGAGAGGTTGAGATCTTTGAGGATGCAACCTATTATCTTCCTCAAAACACCCTTTCTCATGAACCTGGATAAAATTCAAATGTAAAAGAAAAAGAAAATGAAGCAAAAGAAAAGATAAAAAAAATGAAAAGAAAAATAAAAGTCCATCTATATCACATTCCTCCCACAGTTCATTCATATGGACATGTGGGTATGATGGCTCAACCTGTAGAGAGGAATAAAGAGAGGTTGAGGTGGAGGACCACCTGGCCTTTGGCCTAATAAAGGTCATGTTCATGGGAGTACCCTTACTATTCACATAGACTTGAACAAGATGAGTCCAATGTGATTAGTATACTGCTAACCCCTCTCGCCTAGTTCCATTGGAGGTGACTTTTGATCCAGAAGGCCAGCCTCTAAAGCAAAGTATTCAAATCTGGTTTATGTAAAACTATTAGGCAGCAAGTGGGAGCCTTAGCTCTAACATCACTTACATCTCAAAAAGTTGAAGGTTTAATAGTTAAGGAAGTCCTAAGTCTTTTAATGACATGAAGCAGAAGAGGTTCTTTTTAGGTTTATCATCCTCAAGTCCAGAGCTTGATGTAGGACTTGAGGAAGATACTTTTAAAGAATTAATTGAATTACCTTTTGACTTTTACTCACCTTGTGTTCAAAATATTATACAGAAAGGTTTAGTTCCTTACACATGGTCCAAGCAAAGGTCAGAATATTTTAAAAAGCTAAGGAACAATACAGGCAGGGAAACACAATCAAGAGAAGGACTAGGATTCAGTACAGTGGGTCCGATCGATGATGAAGACTATTACATAGTTGTTACCAACCAATTAGAGTCTGATAGGTTCTTCTCACACATCCTTAACTCTTATGAGAATGTGTGTTTAGAAACTTTAGATGACCTAGATGATCTCCAAGTTAAAGAGGCACCATCAGAATTTGAGGAGGAGATTCATTCAACAATCGACAAGCTTAAAGGAATCAACCTCAAGATAGAAGAAAATCCTCGTTTGACATACATCAGTTCATTGTTGAATGAAGAAGAAACTAATGACTTAGTTAAGCTATTAACTAAGTTTAAAGACTACTTCACATAGAGTTATGAAGAACTGCCTGGATTATCTCCTGACGTAGCTGTCCACATGGTAGAAATAGACCTTAATGTTACTCCTATCAAGCAAGCTCCTAGATGCATGCGATTAGAAATTGAATACATAACATTTTTGAAGTCAAGAAACTGATCGATGCAAGTTTCATCAGGGAAGAAAAATATCCTACCTACTTTGCTAGTTTCTTCCCAATTAACTTAAACAAGGCATGTCTTAAGGATGATTTTCCTCTTCTAATACCAGAATTAATGGTGGACATTGCCTCATCTCATGTAGTCTTCTCTTCCATGGATGGGTAATCTAGCTATAACCAAATCAAGATGTCTCCTGAAGATGAAAGAAACATTACTTTTTGAACTCCGATCAAAATCTTTTGTTATACGGTCATGCCTTTCGGCTTTAAAAATGTTAGTGATGAATACCAACTAGCCAATGGATCAGATCTTCAATGAACTCATCCATCATCAGGTTGAGTGCTACGTTGATGAGCTAGTAGTTTAAAGCTTAGAAAAGGAAGACCACCTCTTTGATTTGAGAGTAATTTTTGAATGGTTAAGAAAATATAACCTCAAAATGAATCCCCTGAAGTGTGCATTTGGAGTTACTTTAGGGAAATTCCTTAGGTTTATTGTTTGACACTAGGGAATAGAAATAGACCCTGAAAAGATCAAAGCTATCTTAGAAATGCCACATCCTAAGAGTGTAACTCAACGCAGATCCTTTCAAGAATGGCTGGAATATCTAAGATGCTTTATCCCAAACTTATCAGGGAGATGCAAATTATTCTCAACACTTGTCAAAAAGGATGCCAAGTTCAAGTGGGATGATAAGTGCTAGCATGCTTTTGAATACATTAAAGAATATTTTGGTGAAGCCACCAACAAATGTTCTATCCCTGCAGAGATATCATTGCATTATTAGACACTCTCAGTGATCTATTGGCCTAAGCCAACGACGAGGGAAAGGAAAGCGCTCTTTGCTACCTTAGCCGTCTTTTGATCCCTGCTGAAGCAAACTATCCACCTATTGAGAAATATTGTCTAGATTTGATCTTTGCATGGTGAACTTGATCTCCCGAACCAATCCGCTGCAATATCTCATGACATGATCAACACTTTTTGGATGTTTGGCTCATCGGTCCATGATTCTTTTGTAGTTTGATATCACATTTGTACCCCCTCCATACGGTAAAAGGATATGCATTAATGAATTTCTTAGCAGCACACCCACTTCCTGCTGATTCCCCGCTTAATGACACTCTCCCTGATGAACAAATCATGAACCTAGGGGAGGCTGACAACTGCGATGGGAGATGTATTTTGATGGCGCTGCTTCTTTTCTTAAAGGTGAAGCACCATGATCTATGCTCCCAAAAAAAGGGGTAAAAATAGTTCTTCTAACTCCAAACTACGATGTGATGAGATTCTCATACTATCTTTTCAACCCCTACACTAACAACGAAGTTAAGTATGAGGCTTTGATTGCTGGTCTGGAGTTAGCCATCACTATCAGTGTCAAGAGCATCAACATCTTTGGGGATTCTCCATTGGTCATCAACCAGATTGTCAGGTCCTACTAGGTTCTCAAACCCAAGCTTCGTCATTACTACGAGTATACCATGAAGTTGTTGGCCCAGATCCCTGAAGTTACCATCTACAAGGTTCTTGAGCAGAGAATGTATTAGCAGATGCCATGGAAAAACTTGCCAAAGAATTGGCATGTCCGAAAAATGAGTCCATTTCAATAAAGGTCCAAAATAGACAAGTCTTATCCCTTATTGATGCTGAACTCATCAAGAGACTTTCTCTTGAAGGGGAGGTTATCGTTGCTAAAATGAACAAGGAGTTGAATTGGAGGCAACCATTCATAGATTACTTGAACACTGGCAAACTACCTCAAGAGAAATCACAAGCCCATTAGGTAAAAAAAAAAAGCTCTCTCCTATGCCGATTAATTGTAGATGGTCCTTTGATCTGTGGTTATGGTTATATTGTTTAGACAAACATGAAACCCATGGCATTATAAATGAAGTACACTCAGATCTATGTGGAGCTCATCAATCTGGTCCGAAGATGAAGAAAAAGATCAAAAGACTTGGATACTACTGGCCTTCTATGATCACATAATTCATGGATGTAGCTAGGAGATGCCATCAGTGTTAGGTGCACGGTGTGGTCCTCCACCAACTACCCAACATTCTACACCCTACATTGGCTTCATGGCCATTTGAGTGTTGGGGTATCAACATTGTAGGTCTGATCGATCCTCCTTCCAAGGGGCACCACTTCATCTTAGCTGCTACCGACTACTTTTCCAAGTGGGTGGAAGCCATACCACTCAGAGAGGTCATAGTTCACCATGTACTTCAATTTTTTAGGAACCATATCGTATATATGTTCGGGGTGCCTCAACGAATTATATCCGATAATGGTACTGCATTCAAAAGCACGTAGATCAACAGCTTCGCCAGAAGAAATGATATAGATTAGAAATACTCCACCATCTACTACCCTAGAGCTAATGGTTTTAATAGAAGCATTCAACAAAACTTTTACCCATATACTAAAGAAGACTCTTGATGACAATAAACGATAGTGGAACGAGTAGTTGGTTGAAGCCTTGTGAGCCTACCGCACCACATACCGAACTCCAACTCAGTATACCCCATTTTTCTTAGTGTATGGGTCTGAAGCCATTCTTCCCTTAGAAGTTCAACTCCCTTGATTGAGGATAACATTGGGTAACAACATCACTACATAGCATAATACAAAGTTGCGGTTAGAAGGACACAAAGGTTTGGAAGAGAGTTGCCTACAGGTGTGCCAAAACCTCTAATTGTACAAGGCCAAAATGATTCAAGCTCACAACATGGTGGTCCGCCCTAAATATTTTCAAGTAGGAGAACTTGTGTTAGTCCTAAGGAGACCAATTGTTGCCCATCGAATGATGGGAGACAAGTTTGAACCCACTTGGGAAGGCCCCTATATCATAGAGAAGGCCTACCAAGGAGGATCTTATCAGCTTATTGATTGTAAAGGGGAACACCCGATGCTTCTAATTAATGGGATTTATTTTAAAAAATATTACCCATGAAATAAATCATGTTTCAAAATAATCATTAATAAAAAGAATAAAAATTTGATTCCATTCATCAAATCTTCTCTTCTTTTGAATGTTGTTTGCTTGTCTTGCAAATCTGCCGTCGTGACGTGTTTAGGGTAGGTGTAAGAGTCTCCCAGTGGCATCCTATCTCTCTTTCAAAACATAAACATAATCTCCTGACACTATTAGAATAAGTTTGAGAGAACCCGAGAGGCATCCTATTTTGATTAGCATGACTAAGTTAGGTGTGAGAGAACCCAAGCGGCATCCTTTCTTAGTGGGAATTCTTGTTGCCATCCGTGGCATCATCTCATAATTCCCCAACATGTTTTAAGGTAGGTGTAAGAGTCCCCCAGAGGCATCCTATTCCTTTTAACACATGCACAAAATAAACACAAATCTTTTATCTTGAGCTATTTTGATATGGGAGCAAGCCCCTGTGGCACTCACTCATTAGCTGCTCTAGGTCAGGTCTACATGCTACCTCGCTAGTATGTCATCCTAGTGGTCATTTATTTGAAAGATGTGAGTCCCCAAGCTTTCTTCCTAATTTGATCATTGTAAACCAACGAGCACCTTGTTAGTATGGTAGTCTTCACTGCCTCGCTAGTAAGCTATATCATGTTGACTTTATTTAAGAAGATGTGGGTCCCCGTGCTTTCTTCTTGAACTAGCCATCATGTTCTAACTAGGTCAAGTATATTTTTGAGATTTAGGATAAGTCCCTTAGAGGCTCCTCTCCTCTTGACTACTTTAAGTGATATAAGTCCCCCAGTGGAATTCACTCAGTAGTCACCCTAGGTCGGATTGCACAGAAATAAGATATCTATCCAAATCAGTTACATAGAGAATGTGAGTCCCTGAGCTTTCTTCCTAGACTGATTATTGCAAATTGACGGGCACCTTAGATTGGTTGTTATTCATTATGCTAGCAGCGACTCACTCGGTGAGTACACCACTCTTGGCAGATATGAGTCCCCGTGCTTTCTCCCTGAGTTGGACACTGAATACCTATTAAATTTATGACTAGCCATGTCATCTTTTCTAGGGTGTTGGATGAAGCCCTTACTGGTCCCATACCTTATGCACTTTATTTGGATCAAGCCCTTTACGACCCCATTTAGTCACTACCTGGGTTACTTTTGCATCAGACAACCCCGCTTTCCTAGTAGCCACCCCTGTGGTTGGAAAATTTATTCAACAGATGCACAAATTCTCCCTTGGTTTAGTAAATCTGAGATAGGTCTATGCTGATATAAACTCTTTCTCAGTTTGATCCCTCACAAACTAGCAGGTTCCATGATAAATAAACAAAAATTAATTCACTTGTGGATTAGGAATTCAAGCTCCAAAGGCCCCTTCTCCCAAGCAGGCATCCTATCTTTAGGATAGTGTCAGTAGAACTCCCTATAGGAATTGCTTGACTACCTGAGTTGAGATAAATCCTTGGGTCGGTACTCATTCCGTTGTCGCCATTAGGTCAGGTTCAATCTATCTTTCCACAAGCAGGTTACCCCTGCAGTCATTCCACTTTGGAATATGTAAAACTATGATGCATTCTTTCTAGCATGTTATTGCAAATCGACGAGCAGTCCTAGGTTGGGTTCGATTTGTTTCCTAAAGCAATCAATCCCCCAAGTGATATTTTTAGTGGAAGATGTGAGTTCCTGAGCTTTCTTCCCTTAAATTGATCATTGCAAACTGAAAGGCACTCCTTATGTTGGATAGTTCTCCCATCGGCCGGGATGCTACTTCCTTTGGTTCAGTAAATCTGAGATAAGTCTAGGATTCTATAAGCTCCTTCTCAGTATGATCCATCGCAAACCAATGAAACCTATCAAAACAAATCTAAAAATGAAATCTCTCTTGATTATTCTTGAGTTGATTTAAGTCCCCCCAATGGCATTCACTCAATAATCAGCCCTAGGTCGGGTTTGATTTGTTGCCTAAAGCAACTGATCACCCCAATGGTTCCTTATTTCTAGAAGATATGATTCACCATGCTTTATTCTTAAGACTTGACAATTGCATACCAAAAGGCATTTCTCCTTGGTTGGATAGTCCTACCTTGTGATTGGTAGACTACTCCCTTTGAATCGATAAATTTGAGTTAGGTTTAGGCTTCCATGGCCCCTACTTGTTCATCGCAAACCTATGGGATCCATCATAATATAAATAAATAAACTAAAAATGAAATTAATTTTGACTATCTTTGAGTTGATCTAAGTCTTCCAGCAGTATTCACTCAATAATCAGCCCTAGGTTGGGTTTTCAATATGTTGCCTTTTCAATAGATTACCCCGGCAACTGGTCCTTACTTGGAGGATGTAAGTCAACTATGCTTTTCTTCCTAGTACAATGGTTGTATATCGAAAGGCATTTTCCCCTTTGGTTGGCTAGTCCTACTATATGTTTAGTAAACTACTCCTTTGGATTTGTAAATCTGAGTTAGGTTTTAGCCTCCAAGGCTCCTACTTAGTGCGATCCATCGCAAACCAATAGGGTTCATCCTAAAAATTCAAACCTAACAAAAATTAAAATAAATTCAACACACTTCCCCAATGAAACAATCAATTTTTTTTCTCCTTAGTGAGAATCAAATCAAACCTTTCATCCCCTTATGGATGACTTGAACTTGCTTCCCTAGTGGAAGGTTCACACTCTATCCCTTAATGGATTTCTTCCCTCTCTCTTATATCTTGGGCATAAGTAAAGCCACATTGCACTAAGCTCTGGATTCTTTATTTTCTTTGGGTTAAAGATAGATTTTTTTTAGTGCTTGTGATCTCTCGGCGTTGTTGACTATTTCGGTCAACACCAATATGTGCGGTATTCCCTGTTAGTCACACCACACCTATTGGGCGCCCTTTGTTGACCTCATTTTTAGAATGAGCTCTCAACCCGTCCATCTTAGACATAGGACTCCTCTTAGATTTTAAGAGTTCCTTAGTCTTAAGACACATCTAGTGATTAGTTGGACACTCAAACCTAGCCCTAGAAGACTTAGAAGAGTTAGCCATAAGAATAGGTGTTAGAAAAATCTCTTACCCTTAGCTTAAACCATTCCTCACCTTCCTTCCTTCATGTTAAACTCCAAATCAACTCTATTTAATTTTCTCCAAACTCAAATCAACTCCATATGATTGAAATCCATGATTAAAATCTATGATTGAAACCCATGATCAAAATCAAATTAATCAAACTAAACACAAAACTCCAAATCAATTCATGAAATTCTCCTTAAATCCTCTAAATTCCCTTTAATGGATTTAACCTAAATTTTGATCAAATCAATTCAAATCTTGGGATTTTCTCAAAACTTATTTATATCCTCATTTATATTCTCATATATAAATGAAATATAAATATAAATCAATTAAATCCAATTTAAAATTCCCTTAAATCTTTTAAATTCCCTTTAATGAATTTAATCAAAATCTTAATCAAATCAATTCAAACTCATGGAATTTTCTGAAAACTTATTTGTATTCTCATTTATATTCTCATATATAAATGAAGTATAAATATAAATCAATCCAATCCAATTCAAAAATTAAATTTCAATTAAAAAATATCCTTAAATCCTTTAAATTCCCTTTAATGGATTTAACCTAAATCAAGATTAAACCACTTCAAATCCTTGAAATTTTCTCATGAACAATTTATATCCTCATTTATATTCACATATATAAATGAAATATAAATTCAAACAATCAAAACCTATTCCAAAAATCAAACTCAAAATCCATTCAAAATCCAATCTAAGCCTTTCAAGTCAAAATCTTGAACTTAGCCAAATCAATTTCAAATCAAGCCAAACCTTGATTTTCTCTTATGATTCAATCAACCCTACAATCATGAGTTCATATATAAATCCAAACTCCAATCACTCAATCAAAACTTAAGTCAAAAATCAAACCCAAAACCCCTTTCATATTCTCCTTTGAATATGAAATTTTCAAATGGATCAAAACCCATTTGACTTCAAACCACTTGTAAATGGATTTATATTTCAATCATGAGTCCATATACAAGATCAACCAACTTCAAATCAAGCTTTGACCAAACCATTTGACCCACTTAGGCTCACTTGACCCAAAGTGACCTAAAGTACCCTTATGAGCCAACTTTTGATCCTAATCAAATTGGATTGAACCAAACTCATATTTCCCTTTCATCATGATCAACAATCATCATGGGATGATTAATCAATCAAATTGGGTCAAACCAAGTCAAACCTAAGGGTTGACCAAGTCAATGCTTAAGTTAAAATGAAACCTAACATAGTCAAATTCCACCATATGCCATATTGATTGAAACCATTAATCTAAGTTCACTCATGACCTATGTTTGAACTTGACCAAGCCAACATTTGAGCCTAACCTAGCCCAATTTGTCAACTTGACCCAAGTTGACCCATTTTGACCTAAAGGGTCAAAATGTATCAAAACTTGATCTAAGCCAAATTGATTGGAACCAATGGGTCAAGTCCATCCCAAATCACTTATGGAACTTGACCAAAGCCTCAATTGGCTAACTAGACCCAACTAGCCCAATTGACCTTAGACCCAACATGACTTAAAGGGGTCATGTTGAGCCAAAATTGAACTTAGCCAAAATTGATTGGAAACAAAGATACCAATCCACTCCATATGACTAACCTAACCTAAACCTATCCTTGACCCACTCAAATAGAACAAATGGGTCAAATAGGTCAACTTGACGCATTTGACCTAAATGAAGTCTTATGAGCCAAAACCAAATATATACCAAATTGAATCAAACCAAAGCCACCAAAACATTTCAAATGGTCATATGAACTTGACCCAACCCTTGGTTTGACCTAATTTGACCTATTAGTCAACTTGACCCAAGTTAACCCATTTTGACCTAAATGGGTCAACATGAGCCAAACCCTATCAAATGGATTTCAAATCTAATGAAACTTGGCCAAACCCAGTTTCTCCACATACCCAATATGTTCAAAGTGAAAAAAAATAGCAAAATGACCATCCTACCCCTAGGCCATATAAAAATTTTGGCTTAGCCTATAGATAATTTGGTCATACCCTGTTCACAATCACTTGAGAATTTCCTAAAAGCTAAAGGGGACTTAACGATGAGTGGTGCACCTAACCCAATGGGTTTGGGTCTGCCCATTTGGTCACTAGACCAAATCCTCACCCTTAGCTCAAAATTGAAATTTTAAACCTCCCTCCTAAGCTCAAATTAAGGCAAATGGGAGGTTAGCAATCCACTTCTTGGATCAAACCGACCATATGCACACTCAAAATTGATCAAATAGCCCTCCTAATATGATAAATTGGATCAAAATGGCAAGAGCATTGCCGACCATCCGATCCTTCAAGGGGAAGATATACTCCCCCTAATTCAATTCAATTCTCACTTGCCCTCTGTCGATTGAAGCTAAGGAACTCAGAGCAATCATCAAAGAGCACTCCCAAGCTTCTTAGAGAGGAATATAATTCCCCATTTCTCAGTTTTGCATAGTGTAGAAATAGCGGAGTTCAATCCATTAGCCAACTTCTTCCATACTTCATTTCCTTCCAATTGCTCTTGCACACTTCATCTAGGAACTAAGTCGAGTGCACCTAAGGTTCTATTGAGTTCTCACAACAAGAAAAGATCCAATTCGATCAAAGCCAAAGTTCAAGCAAGAAGGAGTTGGTCCATACAATTATCCAGTAAACCTCAAGTGCTCCAAACTTTAGCAAGGCTTCATCTCAACCAAACAAAGCTTCTCCAAGAGAATCGAGTGCGGGTGATCACCTCCGATAAGGTATGGGATTTTTTTATCACTAAAATCAATGTGGTGTGGAAGAAATTTTACCCCATTGATTTTTGATCATTGGATTTGTCGTTCTCTATCTTTAGATGGTGTGGATTGAATTTGGTTTGATTCCATGCTAGATCTAGCTTGGATCTTCCCCTTGATCATGCACAGCCTCTATTGATCAAGGGGAAGAACTTGGATCATCTCAGCTATCCATCCACACATTTTAAATGGATGACTAAGATTATTTAGCACATTTAGAAATTAGTTTATCCATTTTAAAATGTGGGGGAGATTCTTAGCTGTCCGATCTTTGATCGGAGGGCAAAGGATTTAAGCGCCATTTGTGAGGTGACAACTTAAGTTACCCCCTCATAGCATGATGCATGTAAAGCACGATAACCGCCATCCCCATGCATCACGCCGTGAGCTAGGGATTAGCCAGGGATTAGTTAAATGCATTAATTAATTCCTAATTCACTTTGAGAACTTCAAAAATTTATAACTCTTGCTAAAAATTTCAGAAAAACATAAAATAAAATTTTATGCATAGATAATTAAAGCTAGAACATTTTAAAATTAATTTTGATAAGTTTTGAATTATGCTTTTCTCTAAATTTGGGTACTTCGTTCCGGTTACGTATTGCTTACTCTTCAATTAAGCCTCTGATTAATTCCAAATTTCTTGGATAAGTTCTAGGGGATGACTGCTGCCTTCCCTAATTTTCTTAGTATTTATTGAAGTCTTGATTAGATTAATTGCATATGGTTTCCTTAATTAACCTTCTTATATAATTAAGCATAATTAGGGTATAATTTGTGATTCTAACCTATGATTAGGGTTGATTAAGGTCAAATCAAGTAAGTAGGAGGTTTATGGAATATTTTTGTGGACATTTCCCCTAAACCCCCTCTTCTCTCCTTAATCTCCTCTTAATTAAGGGTTAATTCATTAATTATCCCTTAATCAATTTCTAAAAAATTTAAAAGTTTGAGAACTTAATTAATCTATCTTGGGTAGATACTTAGGTGTTTAATAGCTTAAGCTCAATTAAGGAAATTAAAATCCCATTCATAAGTATGAAAGGGTGTTTTGGAATTACTTAAGCTAAGCCCCTTAGCTTAATTAACTTTTAATTGTGAGCCAAATTGCATTAGGCCTTTTTATTATTAGAAAATTTAAATTTCTTGTGAGTTTTATGTCATTTCATTGGCTCATAATTATTTAGTTAATTCTTCTAAGGTGGTGTAGGTAAGGGTTAATTAGGCTACTTAATTCATACCTTAACCTAATCAATGCATAAAAATGGATCTAATTATCTAAAAATTAATTAAAAATATGAAACACATGTGAGAATGGGTTAGGAACTGCAAACTCATCTTACCTTTTCAAAATTAAATGAAATTTCAAACTAAAGAAAAATCACTTTGAATTCACTTTAATTTATTCTAAATTTTCTTATTCAATAAGAATGTCTTTAGGATTTAAGTAAAGTGAGTTTGTTTACATGCTTTCATTGCTTTGAATCTTTCCCCAACATGTTAAGTTGTATTCCATGTGATTTCATGCATTCATAATTTTGAAATTCAAATTTTAAAATAAAATTGTTTACTTTATGTCAAATTTGTATGTCTTAGCTAAAGTAGAAATATGAATGGCTATTATCACTACTAAATCCAAATTATTTTCAAGATGCATAAATAAAATACCAAATCTAAAAGTGTGCTACTTATACTTTAATTATAAGCTTGCATGTGATAGATTATAAAGTCAAGCTTAGTGTAGGTTTCCTTTCTTTCTTATGTTAGCATAGTTTTGAATATGAGTTGGTAAGATGCATGATTCATTTGAAAAGAACCTAACACTTACTTAGTTCTATACCCTATTCATCCCTATGCTATCACCTAAGAAGGGTTGCCTATACTTCTATACATAAATTGCAAAAGATAAAATGAATACATTAAACAACTTTTGCATTTTCCTTTTCTATTTCATTTCTTTTATATACATGTTTGTATTTAAGGAAAGTGGTATATTAGTCTGGACAACCCCAAGGTTGCGAGGCTTTAAGTAGCCCTAAGTAGGTCTTATACCTTACACCTTTGGTTAACAATGACACTGTACTCACTTATGCCTTTCTTACTTTTATGTATGTATGTGAAAATTTGGATAAGAAAAACTCTTTCTACTTAAGAAAAATCATGCATTCAACTTCTATATTTTCTTAAATGGATTACTTAGTATGCATCATAAAGTGTGTCAAATACTCTCATATGCATATAGATATGCTTAGGGTTTATCCATATGCATGTTATATATGTGGGGAAAGAAATGAAGTGATGTGAGTTTTGTGAATTTTGATTCATTTTATTTAATCTTAAAATGCCTTTCTTTTTGAATAGGTTTTTTAGAGGTTATCTAAACTTAGGATTAATTAAAAGATTTAATCAAAACATTCACTAAATGAAACTAAAATGTGAATCTACTTTAGAAATTACTTAGGTTAGGGAAGGAAAGAGAGGTTCTCTTCTCTTTCCCTTAATTGTAGGTTTCATTTAAACCAAATTAAAATATGAAATAAAACCAACCCAAAATACTTAAACAACTTAAATGAAACCCTCCTCTAAGTTGAACATGTTCTTCACACTTAGAAAATTTAAACCTAAAGTCATAGCTAAGCATATCACACAAGCCTTCAAAATACACGCATTAGCCTAAGTCACCACCTCTAGCTTTATGTTAGGTCAGTGCATGGTTTGATGTTTATTTTATTTTGTGATATATGAGACTAGATGTTAGGGTGTATGCTCGTAGAATGAATGGTAGGATGTTCTTAGTCTTACTGTTCTTTTCTGTAGGGGATTGTGCTCAAGGGACTCTATCATAAATAAAAACATAAATGCTTTTGCTTGCAGGTGATTTATTCCCCTAAGCATAATCCATAGGAACATGTGAACTTTATCACCCATGTGTGGGGTGATAAGTCCAATATACATGCTTGGGATTTGTGTGGTGTGTTTTAGTTAACCTTTATTTTGCAGGTGTTAGTTAGATTTCCACTTTTCCTTTTCATGTAAAAATTTGTATAATTAGGATTTTGGAATGATTGTTATGAGGATTAGGATGAGCATTGGTCATAAGATCCCATCTTATACGCCATGTGAAGCCTTGGAGCATTCACCTTCCAACCATTCAAAAGAAGGAACCAAAGAAAGAAAAGAAGAAGAAAGAAGAAAAGAAGAAGATTAAAGCTTGAAGACCCCCATAACAATGAATTTCTTGCTTAATTGTAATTTAATTCATTTGTAATCTGGGTTGTATAAGGGTAGAGCTCGCCTACCCAATTTGATATTTTTGGGTCTGTGTAGTGGTGCCGACCACAATGACCATTTATTCTTTTGGCGATTAGCTTTATAAATTGATTGATGATTTGTTTAGCTTTTGCATTAAGTGGCATGATTTTTCTAGTTTCTTCCTTACTTTATGTATGACCTGGATGTGGATTAGGCTCTTTAGGAAAAATAAATCTTTTACCCAACTTAAGAACTCAAATGAAAATTAAATAACTCATAACCTCACCTAAAGCTTAAATTTAAAATCAAGATAAAAGAATTAGCAACCCCTTAGCTAGATGAGCATTTCTTTTATAATATCATGCACAAATGCATCTTATTTCACTCTTGATTGGAGGGCTTCCACCTTTGCCAGAGAAACTTGGCTTGACCTTTGAGAGTTATGGTGGAAACTCACCTCCTCCCTTATCATAAATTTTGGTCAATAACCTTCTTTCTCATGCATTAGTCATATGAATCCTATTAGCTTAAATCAAAATAATTGTCTAAAATGAAAATAAAATGAAATTTGAATTGCATTAGATTTAGGTCATTTGAAGCATGCCCTTTACATGATCAAGACTTTTTAAGGAGTGAGTTTAAGGACTTAGTCTCTTTCTAAATAAACAACAGCCTAGCTATTTTGCATAAGCATAAAGACTTTCCTACATGTATTTAAAATCATAGGAGGAGTTAGCTGGCAGGCCACCCCTAGGCGGTTGTAAGTCCAAGCTGTTGGGTGGTTTGTCCTCTCTTTTGGAGGCAAACCAAATATCTATTTTACCTTAGATTTATGTTGTGCTTTCGGCCCTCGCCAAAACTCCCTAGATTTAGGTTCTGAGGTTGCTTCTCCCCTTTGTGGGCCATAAGGTTAATTCCTCACCTCTTAGGCATTTCTTTAATCTTGTGTTAAGAATCTTAAGTCCTAAATTTCTAATAAAAAATGAAACTCAAATAAACTAAATCAATTTCAAAAATGTAAAGCCCAACTATAGGATAGTTTGAGATTGCTCGCTAACTTTCCTAGCATTGTGAGCATCTCATATTTTTTTCCATTTTAGCTTGATAATAACTCACTCTTTTGATCAATCCCATTTGATCTTCAAACATAAGCTAATCGATTGATAGTCCTTTCCCTATTGAAATATTCAAAGATAATGATCATTTACCTCAATTGAGTTTTCCTAAGGAACCGTCCATTAGGATGTAATTAACTGTGGGGCCTTTCCCCTGTAGGAAACTTAATAAACTTGATTTAAAATAAACCCTACTTTACTTTTTCATGTAAAGCAGACCCATCATCCTTAGGAGTCCTTATTGAGGTGATTAGGTCCATTAAAGGGTAGTGACTTCTGTCTTTCGAGATAGTACACTATTTCCTTGATGATGTACCCAATCACCTGAATAAGTACATCTACGAAACTGCATGGCATCCTAAAAAGATGAATTTCTATAAGGGTCTTGTCCTTTTTCATTTCTCGCCAACAAATTTGAAAGGCAACTTCGATCATTCCTTATTAGGAATTTTTCTCCACAATACTCATGGTAATGATGAAGCTTGAGTTTGAGAACCTCGTAGGACCCGACAATCTGATTGATGATCAACTGAGAATCCCTAAAGATGTTGATGCTCTTGACACTGATAGTGATGGATAACTCTAGATTGGCAATCAAAGCCTCATACTCAGCTTCGTTGTTGGTGCAGGGGTTGGAAAGATAGTATGAGAATCTCATCACATCTGGAGTTAAGAGAACTATCCCTACCCCTGCCTTTCCTTGGAGAATAGATCATGGTGCTCCCCTTTATGAAGAAGCTGTACCATAAAAATATATCTCCCATTGGTGGTTGCTAGCCTCCCCTAAGTTCATGATTTTTTCATCAGGGAGATCTTCACTAAGCGGAGAATCAACACGAAGTGGGTGTGTTGCTAAGAAATTCACTAGTGCATGTATTTTTACTGCACGGATGGGTATGAATGTGATATCAAACTGCAATAGGATCATGGTCCATCGTGCCAAACATCAGATAGCATTAGTAGTGTGATGAGGTACTGCAGTGGATTTGTTCTGGAGATCAAGTTCACCTTATGAGAAAGCATGTAGCGTCATAGCTTTTGAGAGGCAAAGAGCAAAGCTGGGCAATATTTTTCAATAATGGATAGTTTGCTTCAGTAGGAATAATATGACAGCTGAGATAGTAGAGAGTGTTCTCCTTCCCTTCATCATTGGCTTGGGCCAATAGAGTGCCAAGAGAGTCGTCCAATGTAGTAGTGTAGAGAATGAGTGGCCTGCCCGGGATAGGGGCTGCTAAAACTAGTGGCTTCACCAAATACTGCTTGATATCTTCAAAGGCATGTTGACACTTATCGTCCCACTTGAACTTGGCATCCTTTTTCACAGGTGCTGAGAATGGATTGCATCTTCCCAATAAGTTGGAGATAAAGCATCTTAGATACGCCAGCCATCCTTGGAAGGATTTGAGTTGAGTAAACTCTTAGGAGGTGACATTTATAAGATAACTTTGATCCTTTCTTGATCTAATTCTATTCCCCAGTGTTGAACAACAAACCCAATTTCCCCGAAGCTACTCCGAATGCACACTTCAGGGGATTCATCTTAACCGTTCAAAAACTACTCTCAAGTCAAAGAGACAACCTTCCTTTTCTCTGCTCTTGACTACTAGATCATCAACATAGCACTCAACCTGATTGTGGATGAGTTCGTTGAAGATCTAAGGCATGGCCCATTGGTATATAGCACCAGCATTTTTAAGGCCGAAAGGCATGAGCCTATAACAGAAGATTTTGATCGGGGTTCAAAAAGTAATATTTCTTTCATCTTCAAAAGATATCTTGATTTGGTTGTAGCTAGATGACCCATCAATGAAATAGAAGACTGCATGAGATGAGGCTAGGTCCACCATTAATTCTGGTATAAGAAGAGGAAACTCATCCTTAGGACATGCCTTATTTAAGTCCTTGAAATTGATGCAAATGTGAATTTAGTTATTCTTCTTCTTAACTGGGATGACATTGGCTAACTAGGTAGGATATTTTTCTTTCCTGATGAAACCAACATCTTTCAGTTTCTTGACTTTAGAAATGACCTGTTGTTCGATTTCTAATCACATGCATCTAGGAGCTTGCTTAATAGGGGTAGTGTTAGGATTTATTGCTAGCTTGTGGACTGCTATGTCATGAGATAATTTGGGCATCTCTTCATAACTCCATGTGAAGTAGACTTTAAACTCAATCAATAACTTAACTAAGTCATTGGTTTCTTCTTCATTCAACAATGAACTGATGTACGTTAGGCGTGAATTTTCTTCTATCCCAAGGTTGATTTCTTTAAGCTTGTCAATCGTTGAATGAATCTCATCTTCAAATTCTGGTGGTGCCTCTTTGATTTGGAGATCATCTGGATCATCTGATGTTTCTACCACACATTCTCATAAGAGTTGGTGTTGTGTGAAAAGAACCAATCAGATTCCAAATGAGTTGGTTTGGTTACTGAATCCAAGTCTACTCTTGATTGTGCTTCCCTACCTGTATTGTTCCACAACTTCTCAAAATACTTTGACCTGTGCCTAGACCATGTATGAGTAACCAAACCTTTCTGTATAAGATTATGAACAGAAGGTGAGTAAAAGTCAAATGGTAATTCCATTAATTCTTTAAATGTATCCTCCTCAAATTCTACATCAACTTTAGAACTTGAGGATGATGATTCCAAAAAGAATCTCTTCATCTTCATCTCACTGGAAGACTCAGGGACTTCCTTAACTATTAAACCTTCAACTTTTTGAGATGTAAGTGAGGTTAGAGCTAAGGTTCCCAGCTGCTACCTAATAGTTTCACATAAACCTAATTTGAATACTTTACTTTGTCTGGAGGCCTGGTCTTCATCTCTATCTGGATCAAAGTCACCTCTAATGGAACCCACTGAGAGGGATTGACTGGTATACTAATCACATTAGACTCATCCTCTGAACTGGATTCCAAGTCTATGTGAATAGTAAGGGTACTTCTATGAACTGGAACATAACCTCTATCGGCTGATGGCCAACCAGGGGATCTTCCACCTCTAGAACTGCCTCTATTCCTGCCTCTGTCTCTGCCTAATGGAGGTTGAGCCATCCAACCCACATGTCCATATGATCGAATGAACTGTGGGTGGAATGTGATATGTGGATCAATTTCTTCCTCAATTTTCCTTTCTTGTCCACTTAGATTTTTATTTTTCTTTTCTTTTTCTTTAACTCTTTCTTTTTCTTCATTTTTTTGCTTTTACTTTTGAATTTGAATTTTTTCCATGTTCAGGAGAAAGGGTGTTTTAGGAAGATAGTAGGTCACATCCTCATAAATCTCAACCTCTCTAACTGAAAATGACTTTTCATCCCCATTGACACGGTATTCAATCCCATCTTTTCTGAACTTGATGCACTGATGAAGGGAGGATGTAATTATCTTATTCTGATGTATCCAAGGCCTATCAAACAAAGTAGTGAACGAAGTATTTGAATCAATGATGTAAAACTTAGCTTTAGTCTTCCAATCACCTATCTCCAAAGGTAACACTATGGAACCTAAAGCTCACTCATCTTATTCATTGAATCCTCTCAACATCATCCGATCTCCTCGGAGTGTGGAGATGTTGATCCTCAAATAGGCAAGGGTCTTTAGACTCATAATGTTCACCGATGCACTTGGATTCACAAGAACTCTGGCAAGTCTGAACATGTCCATGTTAATTATGATGTAGAGGGGGCAATTGTGCTCCAAGTCCCCCAGAAGACGGTCTTCATCTATGAAGGTGATCCCCTGAGCTTCTTTTGTATAATGTGCCTCCTCACCTATAGCAGTCTACTAAGCTAAGTATATTTCAAGATCAAGGAGAGCCTTGATTAGTGATTCCCTCATCTCTTTGGATAAGATAAGGGCATTATATATGCTTAGCTTAGATGACAACTTTCTTATATGAGAAAGGACATTGTAGTCGGGCTGATCCTCCATAAGCATATCCAAAAGTGGAGCATCCTGTAGAGGGACTTCTCAATCCTTTATACTAATGACTTGTTTCCCTCTATCTTGAGGTGCTATCTTAGGAGGTAAAATCTTGCCACTATGGAGGTTGACTTCGGTGATCTCTTGTGGCAGGGTAATGGAAGATTCTACCTGCACGTTAGGTTCACCTACGGCTTCTACTATGGGACCCTAAGAATTAGATGATTCCAAGTCTATCTCAAGAGGCGAACCCATAATATTAGAAGTAGGAAAGTCCAACTCTAAATTAGAAAGAGGAAGATTAGAATTATTATAGTTATTTTGACTTAAAGAGTTATCATTAAGAATAGAAGTCAACAACCCATTAGAAGTGGCATAGATGTAATTCAAGCTAGCTTTATTCATCAATTTCTTGGATTTGTTTCAAGGTAAGAAGTAGAAATTAAGTAAAGTGAGTGGGGTAAGGGATTTGATGCCCTTATCCATCAATACAAGAGTTTTACTAGTAGAAGAAGAAGAATTAGCTGAAGTGGAGGAAGTCGTCAACATGGAAGTTGTAAATGTAGGCTGGAGGCTGGAATCGGTTGGTGGTTGCGCTACTAGGCTATCCCGGGCTGACACATGCTGCTACTACTGAACTCCCCCATTCCCTGAGTTGGCACTGGCAACATGCAAACCTTCCTTGATGTTGGAGGTTTGAGCTGACTCAGGCACCTACAAGGAAAGCTTCTTGATCTTCTGGATGATCTTTTTATATATTTTGGATAAAGAGATATTTCAACCTTCTTTGGTTTTGGTAGGATCACATGTATCCCCAAGGATTACCCTAATGGGCTGATTGGGCTATATCTTCTTGATCAACATCATCACCTTCCATGGCCTATTGCTCCTTGAGGAGAGATCCTCTGGTATCTACCATATAGACCTTGGCTTAGTCTCCCAATAAATCATCTTCATTGAGATCAAAGTTGATCTTTTCCTTATTTGATAAGTCATTCCCTAATTTCTTCTTTTACAAGATAATGTGCTACTATCTCCTTGAGAGAACGATCAATCTGAATGGGAACAAATGATTTTGACTGACCGGTGTGATCACTGTCATGCTCTAAGAGGCACCGAACCTTGCTTGCTGCTGGAGAGTCAATCCTATGAGGACTATACTAACTAGAAGAGACAAACTCCTGACTATCACTAGCTATGAAAGGGATGACATTCCTAGGAGGTTCCACTATCATCGGTGCAGCTGGGATATCATCTGCTCCTTTTGTAATAGCTGCTACTATCTCCATATCCCGCTGAACTGGTGGAGTTGGTGAAGGGACGACCACTATACTTTGGGGTCGCCACTCCCTCCACACCACCACTAGGGCAGAAGGTCGAGCAGGAGAGCTTGGCCTCACCACAATAGGCAGTGTAGATAAAGTAGGATCCCTCGACCATAGCGGGATCACCAACGGGGTACACTTCTCCCCGGATATGGACTTCATGGCCTTCTGTGGAATTGGAGATGCTGTGACGTGAACTAGTGACGTCGAATGAGGGGTAGAGCGGTGTGGTGGATACACCACTAACTCTCTATGAACAGGAGTTGTCCTCCTGTGATGATTAGTTCCAGTAAGTAGGATGCTATATGTATGGTCGGCGCAGGTAACACACCGAGCAGGAAAATCGATGAGTAAAGAAGCTACCGATTGGCGACTGAACCTCCGCCTCTCCCTACTGGTGATATGAATGGATGTATGGGTCTCTCGCCCTCCTATTGAATATGTTTCCCCACATTATGGGGGATGATGGATCTCAAATCAAATTGAGCTCCAGACTTTGAACGTCTATAAGCTCGCCAACCTGGCGTAAGATTGATCGAAGGCTAGCATACAACCTCCTGCTCTGGGTAACTGAGGGATAATGCAGAACCACTAATAGAGGTGAAGTACGAATCCTCCTAGCATCCTCTCTGTCTAACCCAGAGAGAGGATGAAATTGGTTTGCTATAATCAGTGGAGTGATCAAAGTAGTTTCCCCAATTCAGTATACAGCAATTCATTTGTATGTAAGAACTACCTTAAAGGCTAGGGAGGCAATCTTTGGAATCAGAGGAGCCTAACCCTTAGAGGGTGCCAAAGAGTGGGTGCTAGCCCTTAATGGGGCAATATAGGAAACCATGGGGTGCACAGGTGCTATCACTATCATTGCTGAAACTCATGGGACTGCAACTGCTTTCCTCTTTAATGAGGAGATATCAGAATTTGAAGGTATATCGATCCGATGACCGCTGCAATCACGGCTGAGGGACACATGTAATCCTCACTACCTCAAATCCCCTGTCAAAATGGATAAGGTGGGTATGATCCACTTGGGGGAAATTGGCCTGGTCCAAGGCCAAGTCCATGCCATGAGAGAAAGTGAACACAAACTTCTATGAACCTACCCATTCAAACCAACTTCCAAAAATTGAAAGACTGAACTGTAACTATAGCTATGACTGATGCTGAGAATCTACAATATAAGAAATGAGCTTGGATCAGATTTTTGTTTTCAATGATTTTTGAATTTGAATTGAAAATTTGAACCCACATCCAACATCTTGGAAGTGTTAAGTGGGCTTCAAATGGATTAAAGAAGATTTAAAATTTGATTGGAAAGAGGAATTTTTGAATATGAATCCAACTTCAACATATATATATTAAGAAGGATGCTTCCATATGTTCATGTTTGTTTGAATTTAGATTTTGATTTGAGGACCCTTTCCTTTAACAAATTTGGGTATGTTAAAGTAAGGGTCAATTAATTTTATTTTTGATTCAAAATTTTACTTGGCAAATTTGGGTATGCTAAATAAAGTGTTTGAAAATAATTATTCCTTTTTTGTGAATTGTTGTTGATTTTGAAAATTGAATTCCCACTTAGCAAATTTATGTATGTTAAGTGAGGAACCCAAATGTGTTTTGTTTGATTCTTTGAAAATAGGATCCTTAGCAAATTTGGGTATGTTAAGAAAATCCTAATGTGTTTCCTTTTGGTTTTGATTTATTTTTTTTGATTAAAAGTGGAGACTTTACTTTAGAAAATATGGTATGCTAAAGATGAAGTTCCACTTAATTTTTGTGAAATGAAAATTTCACTTAGAAAATTTGAGTATGCTAAATGAAATTCTAAAAGATGTGTCCAAACTTTTTTGTGTTTTGGTTTTGTTTTGAAAATGGAAACTTCTCTTTAGCAAATTTGGTATGCTAAAGAATGAAGTTACAAAAGTGCTTGAAAATTTTTGGTTTTGAATTTAGAGACTTCACTTAACAAATTTGAGTATGCTAAATGAAGTTCCAAATGTGCTTGAAAATTTTTTTATTTTGAATTTAGAGACTTCACTTAGCAAATTTGAGTATGCTAAATGAAGTTCCAAATGTATTTGAATTTTTTTTAATTATTTTTTGTTTTGAATTTGGAGACTTCACTTAGAAAATTTGAGTATGCTAAATGAAGTTCCAAATGTGTTTTGAATTTTGAAAAATATGATTGTTAAGTTTTTATTTTTTTGAAAAGTAGACTTCCATTTAACAAATTTGGGTATGTAGGAATGGAAATCAATCTTATTTTTTGCAAATGTGAAAATTTTATTTTGCATGTGATTATTGCTTTTTGAAAGAGGGATTTCCAACTTAATCATATATGGGATAAATTTAAGTGGGATTTCCAAATGATATTATTTTTATTTGGGAATGAAATCTTCATTCAATAAATTTGGGTATATTGAATGGAGATGTTCATATGTGCTTTTACAAAATTTAGTTTTGTTTGGAAATGAAACTTCCATTCAATAGATGTGAGTGTATTGAATGGAAAGGTTCATATGTGCTTTTTGAAAATCTTATTTTTGATTTTGATTTTGACTTTTGGAAAGATGATTGTTCATTTTATTTTTAGAATGAAATCTTCATCAAAATGAGTTGAAGGAAGATGTTTATTTGTGTTTTTGGAAAAGATTTTTAGAAGAGGGTGATTTAAGAAAATTTTGTGGAAAATATTTTATTATGTGCATTTTTTGAAAGAGTGCTTTTTGAAAAGAAAGATTTTAATGAAAAATTTATTTTGTCTTCATTATTTTAGAATGAACCTTTTCTTATCATAAAAATCATAAGGATGAAGTCTTTAAATGTTTTCTTTTTTATTTAGATTTTTTTTATTTTTACCCATTGGAGAACCCAACGGGGGTTTTAAGACCAACACGGGGTGAGGTCCTAAAACCTAAAGATGTTGGCTAGCTTAACTTAAAAATGAAATAAGCTAAGTGCCAATGGAAAGAAACATAATCTTACATTCATACCAAAGTACAAACCCACTATCAATACTTGAAGACGACAATAATTTACCAAACATGGAGAGAGGAATCATCCATAATGGAGTCATCGAAAAACTCTGTGGTGAAAATTTTCATCAATTTTCTTTTAGAGAATAAGATATATACTTCCATCTTCACTTTATGGATAAAATGAGGATGAAAATATACATCTACTTCTTTTTATGCATTTTGACACCACGTAGATCCACAAATGTTCTTATTGAGGGTGATCGGGTATAACATTAAGGAGAGGTGTACTATCTCAAAAGATAGAAGTCACCACCCTACAATGGACCTAATCACCTCAATAAGGACTCCTAAGGACAATGGGTCTATATATGTACTAAAGATTCTTCCCCTACTTTTCATGGAAAAGTAAAGTAAGGTTTATTTTAAATTAAGTCCGTTAAGTTCCCTACAGGGGCAAACCCCCATAGTTAATTACATCCTAAGAGATGGGATCTTTTAGGAATACTCTTAATTAAGGTAAATGATTGTTGTCTCTAAAGATTTCAATAGGTAGGACTATCAATCGATTAGCTTATTTAGGAAGATCAAATGGGATTGATCAACGAGAGGGAGTTATTATCGAGGCCAAAGGAAGATAAGTAGGAGATGCCCATGATACTAGGAAACCTAGCGAGTATCTTCAAAATTTCCTATTGTTGGGCTTTACATTTTTGAAATTGATTTAATTTATTTGAGTTGAATTTTTCATTAGAAATTTAGGGCTTATGATTCCTAACACAAGATCATGGAAATGCCTTAGAGGTGAGGATTTATGCTTATGGTCCACAAAGGAGAGAAGCAACCTCAGAACTTAAATCTAGGGAGCTTTGGCAAGGGCCGAAAGCATAACCTAAATCTAAGGCAAAAATGGGTATTTGGTTTGCCTCCACAAAGGAGGACAAACCACCAAACTGCTTGGACTTACAACTACTTGGGGGTGGCTGCCAACTAACTCATCCTACATTTTAAATTCTTGTAGGTAAGTCATATATTTTATGGAAGCTAGCTAGGCTGTTAATTATTTAGAAAGAGACTAAGTCCTTAAACCCACTCCCTAAAGAGACTAGATCATGTAAGGGTATGCTTCAAATGACCTAAATCATGCGATATCATTTATCTTTATTTTTGGACAATCATTTTGACTCAGGATAATATGATTCATATGCCTAATGCATGAGAAATAAAATTATTGGCCAAAATCAGTGAGAAGGGAGGAGGTGTGTTTCCACCATGGCTCTCAAAGTTCAAGCCAAGTTTCTCTGGCAAAGGTGGAAGCCCTCCAATCAAGAGTCAAAATAATATGCATTTATGCATGATGTTATAAAAGAAGTACTCATCCAGCTAAGGGGTTACTAATTCTTTTATCTTTATTTTAGCCTAAGCTTTAGGTGAGGTTATGAGTTCTTTATTTTTAGTTTTAAATTGTTAGATTTGGTAAAAAATTTATTTTTCCTTAAGAGCTTAATCCACATACAGGCCATACATAAAGTAAGGAAGAAACTAGGAAAAGGTTGCCACTTAATGCATAAGCTAAACAAATCATCAATCAATTTATAAAGCTAATTGCAAAAAGAATAAGAGGCCATTGTGGTCGGGTACCACCGTACAAACCCGAAAATAAATTGTGTACTCTATCCCCATTATAATAAGTTAAAATTAAGCAAGTAAATCATTATTATGGGGTCTTCAAGCTTCATTTCTTCATTTTCTTCTTTCTTCTTTCTTTGGTTCCTTCTTTTGGATGGTTGGAAGGTGGATGCTAAAGGTTCATATATGGTGCATAAGATGACATCTTATGACCAATGTTCATCTTAATCCCCATAACAATCATTCCAAAATCCTAATTACAAAAATTACATGAAAAGGAAAAGTAAATCTAGCTAACACCTGTAAAACAGAGATTAACTAAACAAATCACACAAATCCCAAGCATGTATATTGGACTTATCACCGTACACATGATGACTAAGTCCACCTGGCCTATTGGATTATGTTTAGGGATATAAGTACCTGCACAACAAAAACATTTATATTTTTATTTATCAAGTGCCCCTTAAGTACAATCCCCTGCAGAAGATGATGGTTAGATTAAGATCGCCCTACCATTCATTCGACACACATACATCCTAACATCTAGACTAAAACATATATCACAAAATAAAAGTAAGCATCAAACCATGCACCCCTAACCTAAAGCTAGAAGTGGTGACTTAGCCTAATGTGTGTGCTTTAGAGGTTTGTGTGGTATGTTTAGCTATGGCCTTAAGTTAGAATTTTCTAGGTGTGAAGCATATTCAACTTATAGGAGGATTTCATTTAAGCGATTTAATTATTTTTGGTTGATTTTATTTTATGTTTTGATTGGGTTTAAGTGAATTCTACAATTAATTAATAAGTTATAAAGAGAGGAAAAAAGAAGAGAACTTCTCTTTCCTTCTCTAACCTAAGTAATTTCTAAAGTTTATACATATTTTAGTTTGTTTAATGAATGTTTTAATTAAGTTTTAATTAATCCTAAGTTTATATGAACTCAAAACAAACTATTCAAAAGAAAGGTATTTTAAGATTAAGTAAAATGAACTAAATTCACAAAATATACATCACTTCATTTCTTTCCCAACATGTATAATGTGCATATGAATGAGTCCTATGCATATCTATACATACAAATGAGAATATTTAACACACTTTATGATGCATGCTAAGTAATTCATTTAAGAAAATTTGAAAGTTTATTATGCATGATTTTCATTAAGTAGCAAAAGTGTTTCTTATCCAACTTTCACATGCACATATGAATGTATGAAAGACATAAGTGAGTATGAAGCCATTGGTAACCAAGGGTGTAAGGTACAAGACCAACTTAGGGCTACTTAAAGCCTCACAATCCTGGGATATTTCAGACTAATACACCACTTTCCTTAAATACAAGCATGTATATAAAAAGAAATGAATGGAAAAGAAAGAATGCAAAAGTTGGTGTCAGTTGATTTATTTTTGTTTATGTAATTTATATGTGCAAGCATAGCTATCCTTATTAAGTGATAGTATAGGAATGAATAGAATATGAAATTAGGCAAGTGTTAGGTTCTTTTCAAATGAACCATACATCTTGCCAAATCCTATTAAAAACTATACTAGGAGAGAAGAGAAGGAAAACCTACACTAAGCACATCCTTATATTTTACTCACATGAAAACTTATAAGTAAGATATAAGTAACACACTCTTAGTTTTGATAATTGATTCATATATTTTGAAAATAATTTGAATTTAATGGTGATAATAGCCACTCATATTCTTACTTTAGCCAACACATGCAATTTGACATAAAGGAAACATTTTTAGTTTAAATTTGATTTTTGAAAAGCATGGATGCATGAAACCATATGACACATATTTAGCATGTTGGGGAAGAACGAAAGTAATGAAAGCATGTAAACACATTCACTTTAATTAAATCCTAAAGATAATCTTATGAAATAAGAAAACTTAAAGTAAATCAAAGTTTATTTAATATTATTTTTGTTTGATTTTGAATTTGATTTAATTTTGAAAATATGAAGTGAGTTTGTTGTTCCTAACCCATTCCCACATGTGTTTAATATATATTTTTTTTTCAATTTTTAGATGATTAGATTCATTTTATATATTAGTTAAGGTATGAATTAACATGTTAATTACCCTTAATACCACCTTAGCATAATTAATCAAATAATTATGAGCCAATGATGACATAAAATCTCACAAGAATTTAAATTTATAATGCACCTAGGAAGAAAGGGACCTAATGCAATTTGGCTCATGATTAATGATTAATTAAGCTAAGAGGTTTAACTTAAGTAATTTCAAAACACCTCTCACACATATGAGTTGAATTTTGATTTCCTTAATTGAACTTAGGCTCTTGAACACCTAAGCATCTACCCCAAGTAGATTAATTAAGTTTTAGTAAAGTTTTAGAATTTTAAGAAATTAATTAAGAGAGTAATTAGTGAATTAGTCCTTAATTGAGAAAGGATTAAGAAAGAAATAGGGGTTTAAGGAATAGTTTAGGGGAAATGCCCCAAAACTTATTCCCTAAACCTCCTATTTACTGAAACAAACCTTAATCAACGTCAACAAATGGTTAAACTGCTAATCAAACCCTTAATTAACCTTAATTACATTAAGGGGGAATTAGGAAATGAATTAGTAATTTTCCCAATTAAGCCACCAATAAATCCTAAGAAAATTATGGGAGGTAGAAGTCATCCCAAAATACACTCAAGAAGTTTGAGATTAATCAGTGAAATAATTAAGGAGTAATTAACAAATTAAAATTTCTAATTAAACTTAAAATCAGAGAAGGACACTATTCAAAATCTATTAAAACCAATTTTGGAATATTCTAGGTTGAATTATCTTCGTAATTTACTCATATTTTTGATTTTCTTCTGAGAGATAAATTTTAGAAGTTTAGGTAATTAGAATTATTTAAACATAATCCCTAATTACTGACATGCTACCCATTGCACTTTACACGTCATGAAACCCACTTAAACATCACATGTAGTACACATGGTGGAAACACGCTTTTTTAGTCCGATCAACAATCGGATGGTTGAGATTAAAGCTACCATTCAGAGGGGATAAAATAGGATATAAAATGTGATTTAATCTCAGTTGTCCATCCAAAATGTGCGGATGGATAGTGAGAGATCACCCCTATTATTCCCGGTGGAGAAATGGAGACCATCCACTTTTGAAAAGTAGATCCGAGCTCGATCGAGCTCGGATTGGATTGAAAATCAACACACACCATTTAAACCTAATGGCAAGCATATCTAACAGTGAAAATTCCATGGGATCAAAATTTCTTTCGCAAAGCTCCATGCCACATTAAGTTTAATGGTTGAAAAATGGCATACCTCCTCAGAGGTGATCATCGCCGATTCTCAGAAGCTTCTGAGATAAGCTTTGGTGAAAGTTTTAGCTGAGGTTGAGTGGATAGCTTATGGACCAAATCCTCCTCCTAGTGAGCTCGACTTTGATTGTGGATCTCCACTCAAGAACTTGAGAGCTTGGCAAGCTCGAGGGTCCCATGGAGTGTGCAAAGGAATTGGTTTAATTGAGTGAGTGGAAGTTGAGAAATCAAGCTCCCCTAGCCACTTAAGGAAACCAAGAAATGGCTAATTCAATCTCCCTAGGAGCTTAGGATCACTTGTAAATGGATCATGACTCCCATCAATCAATAAATGAGGTGGAAGTTTCAAATAAATTGGGGAGTATATCCCTTGAAATGGTCAAGAGGAGGAGCCTTGATCCAATTGCCATAAATTTATTTGATGTATAGGCTATTCCTTGAGTTCATTTTAGCCTAGGGAGTGGATTAGTGGGGTGGCCATATGCTCAAAACAAGTGAGAAGAGGTTTGCCATGTGCCCATTTCAAGCCATGTGTTATATTTGGCCCTTGGGTCAAGTTGGTCTAACCCAAACCCATTGGATTGGGTGCACCACCCTCCCTAGGGTTTACTTGACCTATTAGGAGAGTACCAAGTATGTATGAAGAGGAATTGACCAAATTTCCCATGGATTTGACCAAATTCAATGGCCTAGGGTTAAAATAGTCATTTGGCTAATTTTGAAGATATGTTTGTTGAGAAATAGGTTTGGCCAAGTTTCATTGGATTTGGAGTTCATTTGATATGGTTTGGCTCATATGTTGACCCATTTAGGTCAAAATGGGTCAACTTGTCAAGTTGACCAATTGGTCAAATTGGGTCAAGTTCGTATGATCATTTGAAATGTTTTGGTGGCTTTGGTTTGATTCAATTTGGTTTAGGTGTGAATTTGGTTCATATGACTTTATTTTGGTCAAATGGGTCAAGTTGACAAATTTGACCTATTTGACCTATTTGGGCTAGGTCTTGAGTAGGTTTAGGTTTGGTTAGTCATATGAAGTGGATTGGTATCCTTATTTTAAATCAATTTTGGTTAAGTTTGAATTTGGCTCAACATGACCCTTTAAGTCAAGTTAGGTTTAAGGTCAATTGGGCTAGGTTAGGTCTAGTTGGCCAATTGAGGCTTTGGTCAAGCTCAACAAGTGATTTGGAATTAACTTGACCCATTGGTTTCAATCAATTTGGCTTATATCAAGTTTTGACACATTTTGACTTTTTAGGTCAAGTTGGGTCAACTTGGGTCAAGTGACCAATTGGGCTAGGTTAAGCTCAAATGTTGACTTGGTCAAGTTCAAACATTGGTCATGAATGAACTTAGATTAATGGTTTCAATCAATTTGGCCTATGATGGATTTTGGCTATGTTAGTTTCATTTTGGCTAAGTGTTGACTTGGTCAACTTAGGTTTGACCCAATTTGGATTGATCATCTCATGATGATTGTTAATGATGAGAGGCATAGGGAGTTTTATTCAATCCAATTTAGTTAGGATTAGAATTTTGCTCATAAGGGTACTTTAGGTCACTTTGGGTCAAGTGAGCCTAAGTGGGTCAAATGGCTTGGTCAAAGCTTGATTTGAGTTTGATTGAACTTGTATATAGACTTATGATTGAAATATAAATCCATTTGCAAGTGGTTTGAAGTCAAATGAGTTTTGATTTATTTGACAATTTCAAGTTCAAAGGGCAAACATGAAATGGATTTTGGCTTGATTTTTGAATTGAGTTTTGATTAAGTGATTAAAGTTTGTATTTATATTTGGATTCATGATTGTAGGATTGATTGAATCATGAAGGAACATCAAAAGTTTGGCTTGATTTGAAGTTGATTTGGCAAAGTTCAAGATTTTTACTTGAAAGGCTTAGGTTGGATTTTGATTTGATTTGAGTTTGATTTTAAAGTGGTTTGATTGTTTGAATTTATATATCATTTATATATATGAATATAAATGAGAAGGTAAATGGATTATGAGAAAATTTGATGAATTTGAAGTGATTTTATCATGATCTAGGCTAAGTCTTTAAGAGGAAATTTAAAGGACTCAGAAAAGATTTGGAATTTTGAATTTGAATTTTGAGTTTAGTTTGATTGATTTGAATTTATATTTCATTTATATATGTGAATATAAATGAGAATATAAATGAGAAAATTTCATGAGTTTGAAATGATTTGAAGATGATTTCAAGTCTTTAAGAGGAAATTTAAAGAACTTGGAAACTGAGTGATTTTGAGTTTTAGTGATTGATGAATTTATATTTATTTAGGTGAATATAATGATTGGAAAAAATTAAGGACTTAAGAAAAATTTGGAGTTTGAAATTTCATTCATGGGCTTCAATCATGGATTTCAATCACGTGGCATTGATTTTAGTTTGGAGAAAATCAAATAAGATTGATTTGGAGTTTGACTTGAAGGAAGGAAGGTGATGAGTGGTTCAAGCTAAGGGTGGGCAAATTCTCTTAACACCCCTAAGGCATGAGCTTTTCCTATGACTAAATCTTCTAAGTCTTTAGGGCTAGGTTGAGTGTCCACCTAATCACTAGATGTGAATTAAGACTAAGGATCCCTTAAAGTTTAAGAGGAGTCCTATGTCTAAGATGGAGGGGTTGAGAGCTCATTCAAAAAATGAGGTCAATAGCCAAGTGAAAATAAAGGATTATAAGATTATATTAATAATTTCTTCAAAGCTTCTTAGTAGATATCTTGAAATGGATGAGGGCATCAAATATCTTACTTCACTAGATTTGACAATGTACTTCCTTCAAAATCCAAGAAATTGAGGAATAAAGCTTTGAATTACATTTGATGGATTATTTAATTCTACTCTTATCAAAACTCTTCAAGTTTAAACATAATTATAACAATGATGACTAAATAATGGCATGATTTTGAAGATTATGAATAGCAATTGATTGAACTAACTCAATTTTTAGTGTAGGGTTTAAGTGTACCATTGAGAGTTCAATTGCTAACATCCTATCTTTAGGAAATAAGAAAACTCTTTATAGAATTTATATGCTTAAGTTGAGATAAGTCTTGGGTCAACTTTTGAATTTAGGTTGATGCTTTGCCATAAAGTTACCTGATAGTCATTATTTGGAAGATATGTCTATTATGCATTCTTTCTAGCATGATACAAAGAGAATCCTAAGTATGACATGTTACCTTGCTAATGTGTTGTCCCAATGCTCTTTTATATAGGAAATATGTGAGTCCCCATGCTTTCCTCCCTGAATTAATCATTGAAAATCGAAAGACACCCCTTCGGTTGGATAGTTATCCCATTGGTCGGGAAGTTACTTCCTTTGGATTTGTAAATCTAAGCTAGACAAAGGCCAACATGGCCCCTACTTAGTGCAATCCATCATAAACTGATGGGATCTATCAAAAATAAATTAAAAATGAAATTAACATTTACTATCTTCGAGTTGATTTAAGTCCCCCATAGGCATTCATGGAATAGTCAGTCCTAGCTTGAGTTCAATTGTGAATTAAATCACCCC
This sequence comes from Cymbidium sinense, assembly GCA_021442155.1. NCBI lineage: Eukaryota > Viridiplantae > Streptophyta > Magnoliopsida > Asparagales > Orchidaceae > Cymbidium > Cymbidium sinense. Next base: position 17,449,918 of record CM038227.1, read on the forward strand.
AAGGGTTCCTTATTTGGAAGATGTAGTCACTTGTTCTTTACTTGACCATTAAAAATGAAAGGCAACCCCTTTGGTTGGATAATCCTACTATGTGGTTGGTATACTACTCCTTTAGATTGGTAAACCTGAAGCAGACTAATGCTAACATGGCCCTTACTCTCCATCACAAACCACATCCATCAAAATCTATTAAAATAAAATTAATCTTGACTATCTTTGAGGTGATTTAAGAGAGGCATTCACCAATAGTCCCTATGCTTCGATTTATTGCACAAGCAAGATCACCCTAATGGTTCCTTATTTTTGGAAGATGTATCCTCGCTTAACTTGCCCATGCATTGAAAGGCAATTGTTGGATAGTCTACATGTGGTTGGTAGACTACTTCTCTTGGTAAATCAAGTAGATTAACCAACATCACCCATGAAACTAATAGGGTCCATCTCAATATTCAAAAAAAAATTGAAACAAATTCAACCCTCTTGCCCAGTGGAGTCCAACTAAACAAACAAAAAAAAATACAATCAACCTTCCTAGTGGAGTCAAATCAAAATAAATCAATCAGTTTCTCCTTAGTGAGATGCAAATCTTTCCAGTTCCCCTAGTGGAACAAATTCAATCCAACTTGAACTTGCTTTAGTGAAGATTTCACATTTTCATCCCCAGTAGATCCCAAATTCTAATCCCCCAGTGGATTTCATAATCTCATATTGTGGATAACTCAGCCTTTTAAAAGCTCACATAAATCTAGTGGATTCCTCCTTTGCTCTCTTATGTTTTTTTACAAGTAGAGTCATATTACATAAGATCTTGATTCCTTATGCACCTAAGTTTAGGAGATCATTCTATTACGCAGTGATGTCAACATTATTGATTATGCCAATACTAAGTATATGCCTTGCAACACCACACCTATTGGGCGCACATGTTGACCTCATTTTTTAATGAGGTTAATATTAAATTAAAATCAACAATTATGAGGTTCTAATTTTAATGAAACTTAATTCAAGACGTAGGATACTACACTTAGTGTCCTAGGGAATCAACTTAAAATTTCAATTTGGATTAACTCAAATCAAATCTAATTAATACAAATTGAAGTTTAATTGAAACAAAATTCAAAATAAATTAATTAAACTCTAAATCAATTAATCAATTCAAAATGATTAAAATAAACCAAATAATTTCAAATTTCTTTGAATTGATTTTGAATTGGTTCAAGTTTGAATCAATACATATGATTTGGACTGTCAAGTGATCAATTTGTTAACCAACTTGAGTGATCAATCTAGGTTAAATGTGATCAACCCAATTAAACTATTCATATGATCGATTTGGATTAACCAAAATAATTCAAATAAATTAAATTGAAATGAAAATCCAAACCAAACTTAAGAAAGAAAAATGGATCTACACAACCAATATATTCCATTAAATGAAAATTAATAATTTTGTTTTGCATAAGAAAGTTATTAACAATAATAGTCATTAATATTTATCACTAAATAAAGAGTAATTAAGCAATTGAAAAGTGCAAAATATAATCAAATCAAAAGAACAAACACATGCATCAAATCCAAAGGAAATTTCAAATTTATTTCAACCAATGCATATTGGATGGAGACTAACCTCTTAAGCCTTGCTAGGGACTACATTAATTAACTCATTAACAAGCCACTTAAAACCAAGTGACAAAACCAACATAACTAAAAAATTCAAAAGAAAGTTCCATTTGCTAACTATTCCATCTATTATTCTAAGGAGAACCTTCATGAACAAACCAAAGAAGCTTCCAAATCTTAGCATGGCCAACCAAAGGAGAGGATCAAATGCAAGGAAAGAGGCTCAAACCAAGTGATTAACTTGAGCCTTCCTCAAGCAAAAGAAATTCCATCACCTTCACTAGTGAAAGAAGGAAAATAACCTTCCCCACCTCCAAAGTCATAGCAACAACCACCAATGACCGAAGGTAGCAAGCCAAGCTCAGCATAATGAGCAATCTAGAGCAAAGTAATCCAATTCCATTCACATAGATTCTCTGAGTTCTTGATAATTAATTGACACATTTCATCAAGGTATGCCATTAACGATCCTTTTTTCTTTCAAGCTAATGTCATTTTCTAGGAAAACTTGATCTTAATCGAAATCACCTATATAGATTGATGGATTCTCCTCACCATCATTTCAATTGAAATGCTGATTTTGCCTAGATCAAGATATTAGTAAAATACCATGGATGGCTCTCCATAGATCAAAGATGAACACCATCTGTCTTCAATGATTGATGCTTGATTTTACCCTTAGAACCATATTGATCATCTTTGATTTGGTGATCATCGATAATCATGATGATTTATGCGGTCATGGAAATCCACATGTCAAGTGGTGCATCATGCCAAATGACATGGCCTGCAGAAGCCACTTAAAGTTCGTTAATTACCGTTAAATAACTTTTAATTATTTAAAAAATTGTAGAAAACTTCAAAATTTTAAAGAAAATCAAAGAAAAATCAAAAAAATGAAAATGAGGGTTCTATGGATTAGTCTTGATGAGAGGAATCCATAGAAATTAAAATCTCCAATTTTATTTGGTATTCCCCTTAATTTTAATTTAATTAAAAAATATTAAACCTTAATTACTCTTAAACCATTAACCTAATTAAAGTGAAACTTTGGGGAAATGAAATTGAGCATGAAATATACCAGAAATTTTCAATTTAATTCACTAAATTCAATGGAAATTGCAATTTCACATGTTTAATTCATTAATTAATGAAATTAATTAATCCCTAATGAAATAATTAAGAAATTTTAATCAAACAACCATAAATCAACCTAATGAACTTCAATAAACATTAAAGCATCACTAAAACTCAATTAAACCCAATAATCCTTATATTAACTTACTTAAGCAATTACATAAATTAAATAATCAATTAAATAACCTAAACTTAATTAAATTATAATTAATCAACCAATAATCCAAAAATTATGAATGAACCCTCATTAGAAACACATTTTAGGGAGAAATCTATGAAAAATATAATCCTTAACTGAAGCTCATTAAATTAGGCTTAATTTAGATTTTAATGAAATAATTAGAACCCTAATTACAAATCTAATCAAAATGAATCTTTGAACACATGAAATTGGCATGTAACCCCACTTACCAGAAAAATTTCAAAGCCAAATGATCTCTGGATTAGGAGTTGTTAAATTTTTAAACCCTTAGATCAATGTTAAACAATAATGGATTAAGGAAATTTATTAACCCATTTATTCTCATAATAATAATGAACCAACTTTTAATCAAATGTCAAAATACTTGGTAGTTCATCTAAACATCCTAAGTCAATTGAAGTGAGCAAATTCAATCTTAAGTTAATAAAATCAAACCCTCTAATACAATTATTAATCAACAAACATTAAACTTTGAATCGATAAATTTATGGAATAACTCATCTTAATTAAACAAAGAATGAATATAAAGATCAATTAAATCAGATTAAATAAGATTGATAATTAACCAAGTACTTGTAAGAATAATATGTGAACAAACCCAAGTCACAAATAAATCATTTAGAACTTAAACCTCAAGCTTCCAAATTCATAATTAAATAACTTAAATTAAAACAAATGTTTAAGAATCTCACACTTGAAATTGATCTAATTAAGAATAAATATAAAACCTTAATCAAGAATATTTTAACATAAAATGAATTAAATCAACTTAATAATTAATTAAAAGGGATAACATAAACCTCAAACATAATCCAAATAACAAACCAAATTAATTTTAAGTAAATTAATCCAAATGAAACTATACATAATCAACATAATATTATGTTAATCAAACCAAATCAACATTACCTTAAGATTTGAAATTAATAAATAAAGGATTATGTTGCAAACAAAATTACTAAAAAATTTTATAAGCTTAAGCTAAATCAAATGAAAATCTAACTAAACCTTAAGACAAAATGAACTCATAATCGAACTTGAATCAAATATAAGCATAAAGAATAAAAATAATTCAACTTAAAAGAAATAAAGAAACATGAATAATTAAAAATAAAGAAGCATGAACAATTAACCATATAACTTAATCAAATTAACATAAACATTGAATAATATCAAATAAAATCATAAATCAAATCAAATTAAATCAACATACTTAAACCTAATATAAAGATAAGTCAAAATTAATCAAATTTAAACAAAGTCAATATAAACCTTAAACTTAAACATTTTCAAGTAATCATAAATAAAACTAAATTAAATCAACATAATTAAACTTAATATAAAGATAAGACAAAAGTCAAAGTTTTAATAAAATTAAAAAAATTAACATAAATATTGAATAATGAATCATGTAATCATAAATTAAAAGTTAAGACATAAGTCAAACTTTAACTTAAACATTTTCAAATGATCATAAATCAAATTAAATGAAATCAACATAACTAAACTTAAGGTAAAGTTAAAACAAAAGTCAAACAAGAGAAAGGAACTACCCTAAATGAAATAAAGCTAACATACATTAAATTGAATAAATCAAAAATAAAAGAAATGAACCAGCCTAAATGAAATAAAACTAACATAAATCAAATTGAACTAATCAAAGTAAAAAGTGAACCAACTTAAGGAAATGAAATGAAATAATTAAACTCCAAACCAATAAAATTATAACTAAAACAAATAAGAGAAAACATCATAAAAAAAGAGTGTTAAATACCTTAAGTTAAAAGCTTAAAGGTTGATGAAACATTAAGAATCATTCAACTTTGATCTTATAAACTCATTAAAGATAATTGGAATTAAATCAATTAAAGTAAAACAAAGTCAACATAAAACTAAACAAAAGTAAGCCAAATCAAATAAAAAGAACAAACTAAATGAATTAAATCCAACTTAATTAAAAGAAAAGAAACAAAACCATTCCAAACATAAGTAACATAAAAAAATTAATTAAGATTCTTAAGATTATTAGACTTTTAAACATTAGATTTAATTAATAAAAGTGAGTTTCATTTAAAATAAAATTCATTAATTTCTCATTCTAAAAAATGACACTACTTAACCAAATAAAATGAACCTAAAAATGAAATTAACTCATTAAACCATTTGAATTGAAATCAACCAAATAAAAAAGTAAATAAATTCAAACTTCATATCAAAACTTGAACTTAAAGAGCCTAACAAAGAAATTAATAAACTCTTTTCACATAATACTAGGTCAAACCCTTTAATTAGTTTCAAATGTGATGTATGGTGTTGTTTTTTGTTTTATGATGTAATATTAACGATGTTATAATCATACAAATCAAATTAGCCTAATCATATCTTCTGTGGGTTGTGCTTAACATTATAATAAAATATAAATGCTTTTGTTGTAAATGTTTATATCTTAAGCATAACCCAAATTAATATGGACTTGGTTACCCATGTAGTGCTAAGTCAAATTATTCATATAATTGATATGGTGTGTTTAGCTAAATTTTTAATGTTAGATTTATTTTTCATTTTAATGTAATTTTGCAATTAAATTAGATTAGTGTTATAGATAACATAAAACTTAGTCTTTCTGATGCCTTTGAGTAAATCAAATCAAAAAAGAAAAAAGAAGGAAGAAATAAATAAATGAAGAAAAAGAAGACCTCCATAAAATGTATTATTTTGTAATCTGTATATAAAAATACATTTCTTTTAATAAATAAAAGCCTTTTATCTTTAATTTTATAAATTGATGATGTTTAATTTAACATTAGATGACATGATTTTCCTAATCTTAATGAAATGTAAAAGGATTAGACTCTTAGAAAAAATGAATTTATCCAATTAATCAACTCAAAATTAAAATTAATAACTCATAACCTCACAAAACTTAGACATAAATCAATATAATAAAAGATTTAGCAACTTAGATGTATATGTTTCACATCATGAATAAAATCATCTTGCTTCACTCTAATGGAACTTCACCTTAGAGAAAATGGTTGACCTTGAGAGCCATGGTGAAAACACAATCTTGATCCCATAACCATTCTCAAAAGTATCAATAAATTGTGCAAAAAAAATCAAAATAAAACTTAACAAAATTTGCATTAGATTTAGGTCTTTATTCATTCATTACATGATCTAGTCCCTTAGGGAGTGAGTTTAAGGTCTTAGACTCCTTTCTAAATAAACAAATTCCTAGCTATCTTGCAAAGCATAAGATTACATTAAAATTGTAGGAGGAGTTAGTTGGTACCATAAGTGAAAGTCCAATTTAGTTTTTTCTCTGGAGATAAACCATATACATATTTTCTTAGATTTAGTGATCCGCCAAAGCTCCCAAGATTTAACCATTTATTGTTTCTCAAATGCTACAAGCATAAATCCTCACCTCTTAACATTTCCTTAATATCATTTTGAGCCCTAGATTTTTAATAAAAATTCAACTCAAACTTATAATTCTCCTCAATTTTAAAAATATAAATCGAAACCATATGATAGTTTGGGATGCTCGCTAGGTTTACTAGCATCGTGAGCATCTCCTACTCATCACCCTTTGATTTCGATAATAACTCTCTCCTCTTGATCAATCCCACTTAATTTTCTAAAAATAACCAATTTATTGATAGTCCTATCTTTAAAATCTTTGGAGACAATGGTCAATTATCTTAATTGAGAGTATTCTTAAGGAATCTCTATGGGGCTTGCCTCCATAGAAAACTTAACAAACCTGATTTAAATAAACATTGCTTTACTTTTCCATGTAAAGTGATAAAGATCTCTTACATTCAAGACCCATTATCCTTGAGTCCCATGAGGTGAAGTCATTAGGATTTGACTTCTATCTGATAGTATACACATTTTAATATCATACATCATTAATGTGTACATCCGTGGATCTACATGGTGTCCAACTAGCATATTTTGTTTTCATTACTCAAGATGAAAATAAAACACCATCGATTTTTTCTAGCGACTCTATTGGGGATGGTTCCTCTCTCCATCTTTGGTAAATGATCATTGTCTTCAAGTATCGATAGTGGATTTATATTTCATAAAAGTCTGAGATTATCCTTTTTTTGTTGGCACTTAGTTTATTTCATCCTTAAGCTAAGTTAGCCAACATCCTTTAGGTTTTAGGACCTCACTCTGTGTGGGCTTAAAACCCCTGTTAGGTTCCTCAATAGGTAAAAATATAAATTTAATAAAAAGAAATAACTAAAGACTTCCTCTTTGCCATTTCTATGGCAAGGAAAGGTTCATTCCAAAAATAAAGAAAAAAATAAATCCTTTATAAAAACAATAATTTCCAAAAAGCGCTTTTCCAAAATGCACATAATAAAATATCTCAACCTCATCTAACAATCTTTAAGATTGTTACTTGTAGGATCATTTCAAAAATCAAAAATTAAAAATCATCTTTTCAAAATAAATCAATAATCATATTTTCAAAAAGCACAAATGAACATCCTCATTCAATTTATTGAATGAAGATTTCATTTTCAAATAAAAATCGACAACCATCATTTCAAAATCAAAATCAACAATCATCTTTTCAAAAATAAAATCAACATTCATCTTTTCAAAAACAAAATCAATAATCATCTTTTAAAAAAAAGCACAAATGAATATTCTCATTCAATTTATTGAATGAAGATTCATTTTCAAATAAAAATCAACAATCATCTTTTCAAAGAGCATAAATGAACATCCTTATTCAATTTTATTGAATGAAGATTTCATTTTCAAATCAAAATCAACAAACATTTTTAAAAAAAAATCATAAATGAACATCGCATTCAATTTATTGAATGAAGATTTTATTTTCAAAATAAAATCAAAAATCATATTTTCAAAAATAAAATCAATAATCATCTTTTCAAAAATAAAATCAACAATCATCTTTTCAGAAATAAAATCAACAATGATATTTTCATAAATAAAATCAATAATCATCTTTTCAAAAACAAAATCAACAATCATATTTTCAAAAATAAAATCAACAATCATCTTTTCAAAAATAAAATCAACAATCATCTTTTAAAAAATAAAATCAATAATCACCTTTTGAAAAAGCACATATTTGAAAATGAACATCCTTTTTCAATATACCCAAATTTATTGGAAGAAGATTTCATTTCCAAATAAAATTAAATCATAACATTGAAATTTCATTTCAACATATCTCACATATGTTGAAGTTAGAATTTATTTCTTTTTCCAAAAGCAATAATCACACACAAAACAAAATTGTATCAATGAAAATAAAACATAATTGACTCCCATTTGACATAACCAAAATTTTCAATTGAGAGTTTGATTTTTCAAAATAAATTTGAAACTTTATTTACCATACCCAAATTTGCTATATAAAGATCCCTCCTTTTCAAAAATAAAAACTTCAAAATAAAAAATACATTTGAATTTTATTTAGCATACACGAATTTGTTAAGTAAAGTTTTCATGTTTCAAATATCAAAATATCAAAATCAAAAGCATTATTGAATTTTATTTAGCATACAAAAATCTGCTAAGTAAAGTTCTCATTTTCAAAAAATCAAAAGAAAAATATCAAAATATGAAGCACATTTGGGATCCTTTATTTAGCATACCCAAAGTTGCTGAGTGAAGATCCTCTTTTCAAAAATCAAAAAAATTAAAACCCATTTGGATTCTTCATTTATCATATCCAAATTTGCTAAGTGAAGATCCTCTTTTCAAATAAAAAATTTCAAACACATTCGGATTCATCATTTAGCATACCCAAATTTGCTAAGTAGAGATTCTCTTTTCAAAAATCAAAAATCAAAACACATTTAGATTCTTCATTTAGCATACCCAAATTTGCTAAGTGAAGATCCTCTTTTCAAAATTTAAAAATTAAAACAAATTTGGATCTTTCATTTAGCATACCCAAATTTGCTAAATGAAGATCCTCTTTTCAAAATTAAAATCAAACACATTTGGATTCTTCATTTAGCATACCAAATTTGCTAAGTGAAGATTCTCTTTTCAAAAATCAAAACATCAAAACACAAAACACATTTGGGTTCTTCATTTAGCATACTTAAATTTGCTAAGTAAAGATCCTCTTTTCAAAAATAAAAAAAAATCAAAACACATTTGGATCTTTTATTTAGCATACCCAAATTTGCTAAGTAAATGCCCATCTTTCAAAAATAAAAAATCAAACACTTTTGGATTCTTCGTTTAGCATACCTAAATTTGCTAAGTAAATATCCTCTTTTCAAAAATCAAAATAAAAAACAAAATAAAAGAAAATATTTGGACTTTATTTAGCATACACAAATTTGTTAAAGGTTCCATTTTCAAATTCACATGATTCACAAACAAGCAAAAGAAGAAGAAAATTATTTTCAAACAACTCATTTAGCATACCCAAATTTGTTGAGCAATTTCAAACAAAATCAATTGACCCATTACTTTAATATACTCAAATTTGTTAAATAAAGGGCCCTCAAACACAAAAATCAAAATCAAATATGAACCAATGGAAGCATTAATCTCTTCAAAATATTTGAACCCATTTCCAACATACATAAATTTATTGAAAATGGATTCTAAATTAAAAAAAATCTCTCCTAAATTAAAGAGCCCCACTTAACATATCCAAATTATTGAGTGTGGGTTTAAATTCTAAAAGATAAATTAAAATAGAAATATGATTTGAGTTTATTTTCCAAAATTGTAGAATTTTAACTCAGTTTCAGTCAGCTTTCAATTCAGTTCAGTTCAATTTTAATGGAAGCTCAGAAGTATGTGTTTATTTTTCCTTTGGGATGGATTTGGCCTTGGATCGGGCCAGCCTCCCACAGTCTGACTTTGCCCATCTGATTCACTTTGGTTGAGGTTTTGAGGGGGGTAGGATCACTTGTGAGGGAACCACCCTCACAACCATCACAGTGTGGTGGCGTAAGCATCCATGTTGAGATGCCATCATTGATTTTTCACACCAAGAGGAAGGATGTGCGCACAAGCGCTTTAGTGCTAGTTCGCTCAGTGGTTCCCATTTTTGCTATAGTATGGGCTAGCACCCACTCATTGGCTTCTTCCAAGGGGAAGGCCCCCCTATCTTCATGGATAGTCTCCCCTACCTACGAGGTAGGGTTTAGTTCCCATACTTCTCCTCTAGTAGGACCCAACACTGCAATAGATGCCGCAAGATCAAGTGGCATTATGTGGGCATAGCTAAAGAGATAGAGGTAGCTGCTCAGTCAGCAGTAGAGGAGTTACCTAGGATAGTCTCTTCTCTGATCACAAAGAATAAGTTTCACCCCCTCTATGGTTCTAAAGGAGAGGAAGATATTAGGAGGATCTTAGTTTCACCTCCACCTGCAGTTCACTATGAGGCTCCTATCAGAGATAGGAGGAGGTTGTATGCCTGCCTTAGATTTTGTGCTGAGTAGGTGGGGATTACGGATGGTCAGAGTCTGGGGCCAAATTTGATTTATGATATTTTATCCCTTGTAGTGTAGGGGAGCACATCTGACAGGAGAGGGCTAGGGAGGCCCGTGTATCAGTGTATGTGACCAGCAGAGAGAGACGGAGGTACAACAGGCAGTCAACAGCCTTAGCCCTCATGGATTTTCTTAATCGACGTGCTACCTGCACTAGTCATACTGATAGTATTGTATTGATGGGTACTACCCATCACAGGAGAGGAGCTCCTACACAGAGAGAGTCAATGGTGCCTCCGCCACACTGCTCTACTCCATGCCCACCATCTCCAGTATAAGTCCCATATTCCACCATGAAGGCAACATCTGGGGAAAAGAGAGCCTCACTAGTGATCTGGCTACGACCAAGAGATCCCATTCCATCTACACTGCTGATTGAGGCAAGGTCGAGCTCTCTTGCTCGACCTACTGCTTCAGTTATGGTGAAGAGGGAGTGGCAACCACGGAGCATCATAGTTGTTCCATCACCACCACCACCATAGCAGATCTTGGAGATAGCAGCAATAGAGGGACAATGAGACAGTACCACTATCCCCATGGCCATAGATCCTCCCAGAAGTACCACTCCATGTAGATATAATGACAGTCAGGAGCATCTATCCTTCAGTGAGCGTAGTCCTCACAAGATTAGCTCTCTAGCAGCAGGGGAGGTTAGATGTCTCTCTATTGATGATAATGATCCTACCACCAGTCAGCCACGATCCTTGTGCCCGCATAGTTGGACCGTTCCCTAGATGATATTATAGCACAATATCTTATGGAAGAAAAGGAAATTCTAGGATATGATTGGTCTGATTTATAGGAGGATAAGGTCAATTTTGATTTTAATGAAGATGATATGTTAGAGAACTCAACTGAGGTGCATATGGTAGACACCATGGGTTCCCTTCTTTGGGATTAACAAAATTTGAAAGGTGTTGTGGCTGAATAGGATGACACAGCTCATTCGACCAAATACCTCCTTCAATAACTAAAATAAAAGGATGAACAGATAATTAGGATGGGAAAGAGGCTTGAAGACTTACCAGCAGCAGTTTTGGCATTTCAGAACTTAGCCCCAACAGTGCATCCTACTATTGTAGAGACCGATCAGCTTGAGTTATTACACGTCTTGGATCAAGCCAAGGCTTTACCTCAAGTAGAGCAGGGCAACACTAGCTTGTATAGGAAGGTAATGGATAATACCTCCATACAAGAAAAGGATATTAAACTCATGGTTGAGCAATAAGTGAGAGAAATGTTAGTGCAAGCCTGAGGAGGATCATCAATTCTAAAGGGTAGACCCTACCCAGAGGAATTTGATGCCATCCAGTATTCTAAGGGTTTTGTGCCATATTCATTCAAGAGCTTTGATGGCAGCGAGAACCCACGACAGCACATAGCGCACTTCAGGGCTAGCTATTGCAACATTGGTGGCAGCGATGCGCTATTGTTCCATTTTTTTATCAGCAGTTTAGCAGGCACCTTTGATTGGTACACTAAACTCTCCAACAATTCAGTGAAGACTTTTGCTAAGTTGGAATAACTCTTCATTAAGAGGTTTACTAGAGCTCATCAAAGAGTAGCTATAGGAGATCTCGTTGTAGCACAACAACACCGCGGTGAGTATCTAGTTGATTACATTCTTAGATGGCATAATTTGAGTATGAAATATGAACCACAACTGTCTGAACAGCATGTATTAAAATCCTACTAAAGATTATTCATGGCCCAATCTTCTTCATGCTCATAGGTTTTACCTTCAAGATATTTGAGAAGCTAATCGACAAGGCAGCTAGCTTACATGGAGAAGCCAAATAGTTGCCTTTTTTAGATTAGTCAGCAAAGCCAAAGTCATAGAAAGCTTATGAGAAGAAGCTGGGTAGTATAAACAAGGGGAAGCAACCGAGATGATGAGAGACCTCGAGCTCCACAGCCATCGCTTCCACCTCCTTTACCACCACCTAGGCCATCCTACTGGCCGCCATACCAGCCTCCACGCCCTTCCTTGCCTCCTCCTCAGCCATACTCACATCAGCAATACACATACCCACCGTTATGTAGCTACCATCCACCTACTCTTTTGGATAAACTAAACAAACCTTATTCATCTAAGAGAGAGTTAATCAGAAAAATCTTTAAGAATCTTTTAAAGAAATCTAATTTTAGCTACCCGACCTAGGAAGCTGGAAGAAGTGGGTAGGAGCAATGATCCTAACTTTTGCCCCTACCACCGTATGCTAGGCCATGTTTTGGAGGATTGCTTTACTTTTAAGGACTGACTTTAGCATAGCTACAAGATAGGTGCCATAGTCATCCCTAAGGAATACCTAGTGGAACAACCATACAGTTCTGTTAAGATAATTCTTGGGGATACATGTGATCCTCTCAAAATAAAAGAAGGTTGGGATATCTCCTTATCCCGAACCTCTAAAAAGATTATTTCAAAAATCAAGAAACTTTTCTTGTAGGTGCCTGAGGCAGCTCGAACCTCCAACATCAAGGAATGTTTGCAAGTTACCAAAGATAACTTGGAGAAAGTAGGAGCTTAGCAGCAGTAGCATCCCACACTAGCTCGGGATAGCCAAGTAGAGCAACCACCGACCAAGCCCAATCTCCATTCCACCATTGTTGCTACTACTTTAGCCGGCACTTCTACTTTAGCTAGCTCTTCTTCTAGTAGACATCTTATATCGGTGGATGAGGGCATCAAATCCCTCACCCTCTTATTTTATTAGATTTCTACTATGTACCTCCTTCAAAATCCAAGAAATCGAAGAATAAAGATAGTTTGAATTATATTTGTGTCACTTCTGATGGGTTGTCTAATTCTACTCTTATCAAAAACTCTTTAGGTCTAAATAATAATTATCACAACTCCAATCTTCATCTTTCTGATTCAGAGTTAGACTTTCCTTCTCTGAATACTACGGGTTCATCTCTTGAGATAGATTTGGAATCATCTGATTCTGAGGGTCCTATAGAGAAGCTGTAAGTATGCCTGATGAGCAGGTAGAATCTTTCACTAATTTTCAATAAGAGATCACCAAAGTTAACCTCAATAAAGTTCTACCTCCTAGGGCAGCACCTCAAGATAAGGGGAAATAAGTCATTGGTACTGATGAGCAAGAAGCCCCTCCACAAGATGCTCCACCCATGGATATGCTTATGGAGGATCAGCCCAAAGTGGATTACAATGTCCTCTCTCACCTAAGAAAGTTTCCATCTAAGTTAAGCATATATGACGCCCTTGTCTTATCCAAAGAGATGAGGGCATCATTAATCAAGGCCCTTCTTGGTTATGAGATATGCTTAGCTCAGCTGACCACTACTGGAGAGGAGGCACATTATTTCAGAGAAGCCCAAGGAGTCACTTTCACAAACGAAGACCTTCTTCTAGGGGCATGGAGCACAATCGTTCCCTCTATATTATAGTGGATATGGGCAGATTTAGACTTTTCAGGGTTCTTGTTATCCAGGTGCATTGTGACCATTATGAGTCTAAAGACCCTTACCTATTTGAGGATTTACATCTCTACACTCTGAGGAGATCAAATGATGATGATAGGATTCAATGAACAATGCGAGAGGGCTTTAGTTCCATAGTGTTGCCTTTGAAAATAGGTGACTGGAAGACTGAAGCCAAGTTTTATATAATTGATTTGAACACATCATTCACTGCTTTGCTCGATAGGCTTTGGATACATCAAAATAAGATGATTCCATCTTCCCTTTATCAGTGCATCAAGTTCAGAAGGGATGGAATTGAATACTATGTTAAAGGAGATGAAAAGTCATTTTCAATTAGAAAGGTTGAGATATATAAGGATGCGACCTACTATCTTTCTCAAAATCAAAGTGCATTTTCTCGTGAACTTGGTCAAAATGCAAATGCTAAAGAAAAAGAAGAAAAAAAGAAAAAAGAAAAATGAAAATACAAGTGAACAAGAAAAGGATATCAAGGAAGAAGTAGAGCCGCATGTCACATTCCACCAATAGTTCATTCCACCATATGGACATATGGGTAGGATGACTTGACCTCCACCAGGTAGAAGCAGAGGCAGATACATAAGCAATTTCAGAGATGGAAGACCCCCTGGTTGGCAGCCAGCCAATAGGGGCTATGTTTCAGTTCATAGGAGTACCCTTACTATTCACATAGACTTGGAATCTAGCTCGGAAGATGAGTTTAATGTGATTAACATACCAGCCAACCTCTCTTAGTGGGTTTCATTGGAGGTGACACTCGAGCAGGATAGTGATGAAGACCAGACCCCCAAGCAAAGCACAAATGTATTCGAATCAAGTTTATGTGAAACTATCAGGCAGCAGTTAGGAACCTTAGCTCTAGCCTCACTTTCCTCTTAAAAAGTTGAAAGTTTAGTAGTTAAGAAAGCCCCTCAATCTTCCATGGATGTCAAGCCAAAGAATTTCCATTGGGATCATCATCCTCAAGTTCAAAAGTTGATGTAGAACTTGAGGATAATTTATATAAAGAATTAATGGAATTTTCTTTTGATTGATACTCATCTTATGTTTTTAATCTTGCAAAGAATGGTTTGATTCCTCATACATGGTCCAAGTACAGGTCAGAGTACTTTGAGAAGCTGTGGAACAATAGAGGCAGGAATGCACAATCAAGATCAGGACTAGGATTCGGTACAGTGGGTCCAGTCGATGATAATTATTACTGCTTAGTTATCACCAATCATCTGGAGTCTGATATGTTCTTCTCAAACCACACTAACTCTTATGAGGAGGTATGTGTAGAAACTTCAGATGATCCGGATGATCTCCAAATTAAAGATGCACTGCCAAAATTTAAAGAGAAAATCCATTCAATAATTAACATGCTCAAAGAAATCAACCTCAGGACAGAAGAAAATCCACCTCTGACATACATCAGTTCATTGCTGAATGAAGAAGAAACTAATGACTTAGTTAGGCTATTGATTGAGTTCAAGAATTTTTTTGCATAGAGCTATGAAGAGATGCTCGGATTATCTCCTAATGTAGCATTCCACAAACTAGTAATAGACCCTAACGCTAACCCTATCAAGCAAGCTCCTAGATGCATGCAATTAGAAATCGAACAATAAGTCATTTCTAAAGTCAAGAAATTCATTGATATTAGTTTCATGGGAAGAAAAATACACTACCTAGTTAGCCAGTGTCATCCCAATTAAGAAAAGGAATGGCCAAATTCACATATGCATTGATTTCAGGGACTTAAATTAGGCATGTCCCAAGGATGAATTTCCTCTTCCTAAACTAGAATTAATGGTGGACATTGTCTCATCTCATGTAATATTCTCCTTTATGGATGGGTCATCTAGCTACAACCAAATTATGAGAGCCCTTGAGGATGAGAGAAACACTACTTTTGAACCCCGATCAGAATCTATTATTATAAGGTCATGCCTTTCGGCTTTAAAAATGCTGGTGTCACAAACCAATTGGCCATGACTCAGATCTTCAATGAACTCATTCATCATCAAGTTGAGTGCTATGTTAATGATCTAGTAGTCAAAAGTAAAGAAAAGGTAGATTATCTCTTTGACTTGAGAGTAGTTTTTGAATGGTTAAGATAATATAACCTCAAAATTAATCCCCTGAAGTGTGCATTCGGAGTAGCTTCAGTGAAGTTCCTTGGGTTTGTTATCAGACATCGGGGAATAGAAATAGACCCTGAGAAGATCAAAGCTATCTTATAAATGCCACCTCCCAAAAGTTTAACTCAGATCTATTCAAGGGTAGTTAACATATCTAAGACACTTTATCTCCAACCTATTGGGAAGATGCAAGCCATTTTTAACACTTATCAAAAAAGGATGTCAAGTTCAAGTGGGATGATGTGCAAGCATGCCTTTGAAGATATCAAGCAGTATTTGGTGAAGCTGCTAGTTATAACAGCCCCTATCCTAGGCAAGCCACTTATCCTCTACACTGCTGCATTGGATGACTCCCTTAGCATGTTGTTAGCTCAAGCCAATGATGAAGAGAAGGAGAATGCTCTCTACTACCTCAGTCATCGTTTGATCCCTGCTGAAGCGAACTACCCACCTATTGAGAAACATTATCTAGCTTTAATCTTTGCATCTCAAAATTTATGACACTATATGCTTTCTCATAAGGTGAACTTGATTTCAAGAACCAATCCACTATAGTATCTCATGACACGGATGACGTTATCCAGATGGTTGGCACGTTGGTCCATGATTATCTCGCAGTTTGATATTACATTTGTACCCCTTCATGCTATGAAAGGAAGCATTAGTAGATTTCTTAGTAGCACACACACTTCCTGCTGATTTCTTGCTTAGTGACGATCTCCTTGATGAATAAATCATGAACTTATGGGAGGATGACAACCACCATTGAGAGATATATTTTGATGGTGCGGCTTCCTTTCAAAAAGGAGAAGAACCACGATCTACTCTTCTAAGAAAGGCAGTGGTAGGAATAGTTCTTTTAACTTCAGACCACAATGTGATGAGATTCTCATACTTTCTCTCCAATCCATGCACCAACAATGAAGCCGAGTATAAGGCTTTGATTGCTAGTCTGGAGTTAGCCATTACAGTGTGTGTCAAAAGCATCAACATCTATGGGGATTCTCAGCTGGTCATCAACCAAATTACTGGGTCCTACAAGGTTCTCAAACCTAAGCTTTGTCACTACCAGGAGTGCACCATGAAGCTGTTGGCCCAAATCCTTGAGGTCACCATCTACAAGGTTCCTCGAGGAGAGAACGTAGTAGCAGATGGTTTGGCCAAACTTGCCAAGAATTGGCATGTCCGAAAGATGAGTCCATTCTAATAAGGGAAGGAAAGTCCTATCCCTTATTGACATTGAACTCATCGAGAGACTTTCTCTTGAAGAGGAGGTTATCATTGCCAATAAAGATGAGGAGCTAGATTTGAGGCAAACATTCATAGATTATTTGAACACAGGCAAACTACCTCAAGAGAAATCATAAGCCCATCAGATGAAGTAGAGAGCTCTCTCTTATGCTCTCGTAGATGGCACCTTGTACCAAAAGTTTTTCAATCAAATATGGTTACATTGTTTAAATAAATACAAAGCCCATAAGATCGTGACCAAGATACATTCAGGTATATGCAGAGCACATCAATCTGGTCTGAAGATAAAAGAAAAGATCAACCTTCGATGATTACAGACTGCATGAATGTGGCTATGAGATGCCATCAATGTCAGGTACACGGTGTGGTCCTACATCATGGACATTTGAGTGTTAGGGTACTGACATAGTGGGTCCTATCGATCCTCCTTCTTCCAAGGTTCATCGGTTCATCTTAGCTGCCACCAACTACTTTTTCAAGTGGGCAGAGGTAATCCCACTCAGAGAGATCACAGCTCAGCATGTGCTTTAATTTTTTAGGAGCCATATCGTATATAGGTTCAGGGTGCCTCGATGAATTATATTTGGTAATGGTACTGCATTTAAGTGCACCAAGATCAATAGCTTTGCTAAGAGACATGGTATAGATTGGAGATACTCCACCATCTACTATCTGGGAAAATGGCCTAACATAAGCATTCAATAAAACTCTCATCTACATACTAAAGAAGACACTCAATGACAACAAGCAGTGGCATGAGCAGTTGGTTGAAGTCTTGTGGGCATACCGCACCACATATAGAACTCCAACTCAATCTGCCCCATTCTTTTTAGTGTATGGGTTCAAAGTTGTTCTACCATTAGAAGTTCAACTTCCATCACTAAGGATAGCAATGGGTAGTAAAATCACTATAGAGCATAATGCAAAGTTGCGGTTAGAAGAGCTCGAAGGTTTGGAGGAGATGCCTATGGGCATGCCAGAACCTCGAGTTGTACAAGGACAAAATGATTCAAGCTCACAACAAGTTGGTCTGCCCTAGAACTTTTTAAGTAGGAGAGCTTCTTTTGGTTCTAAGGAGAGGCAAGTTTGAACAAACTTGGGAAAATCCTTTTATTATAGAGAAGGCCTACCAAGGAGGATCTTATCAGCTTATTGATTGTAAAGGGGAACACCCGATGCTTCCAATTAATGGGCTCTATTTGAAGAAATATTACACATAAAATCATGTTTGAAAATAATTATTATCAAAAGAATAAAATTTCATTCCAATTCATCAAAATCTTCTCTTCATTTGAAGCATTGTTATCTAGTATGTAAATCCACCATGATGTGTTTAGAATAGGTGTAAGAGAACCCAAGAGACATCTATCCCTCTTCCACAACATGAACACAATTAAACATAATTTCTCGGTGTTACTAGAATAAGTGTGAGAGAACCCAAGAGGCATTCTGTTTTGACTAGCACAACTAGATTAGTGTAAGAGAACCCAAGCGGCATCTTTTCTTAGTGGGATCATAATTACCATTCGTGACACCACTTCATCAATTCCCAATGTGTTTTAGGATAGGTGTAAGAGAACCCGAGAGGCATCCTATTCCTTTTGACGTAAACACAAACAAAAACATAAATAAATCTTTTATCTCGAGCTATTTTGATGTGGGAGCAATCCCCCTATGGCTCTCACTCATTAGCTGCTCTAGGTCAGGCTAACATGTTGTCTTGCTAGTATGTCACTCCAATGGTCTTTTTTTCTAGTGGATGTGAGTCCCTGTGCTTTCTTCCTAACTTGACGATGCAAACTGATGAGCATCTTATTAGTTTGGTAGGCCTCACTACGCAGCCAATAAGCTATGTCATTATGACTTTGTTTAAGAGGATGTAAGACGACATGCTTTCTTCTTGAACTAGCCATCATGCACTGACTAGGTCAAGTATATTTGAGGTTTAGGATAAGTCCCCCAGTGGCTCCTTTCCTCTTGACTACTCTTGAGTTAATATAAGTCCTCCAGTGACATTCACTCAATAGCCGAGGTCGGATAAGACCGGTCGAAGTCATTATAATGACTATCCCGATAATCTATGAAGGATGTGAGTCACTGATGCTCTCTTCCTAGGCTGATTATTGCAAATCGATGGGCACCTTAGGTTGGTTGATGTTCGCTATATTGACAATGACTCACTCGGTGGATACACCACTCCTGGTAGATGTGAGTCCTCACGCTTTCTTCTTGAGTTGGCCACCGAATATCTATTGATATTATCTTCTCCAAGGTTTTGGATAAAGCCCTTAGTGGCCCCTTCCCCTGGGGCACTCTATTTGGATCATATCCTTTGTGACCCCATTTAGACACTACCCGGATTACTCTTGGATTGGATAGTCCCCCTTTAATAGTAGCCACCCCTGTGGTTGGAGAATTTATTCAGCAGATGCGTAGATTCTCCCTTGATTCAGTAAATCTAAGATAGGACTAGGCTAATATAAGCTCCTTCTAAGTATGATCCCTCACAAACCAACAGGGTGCATAATAAACAAATAAATAAAACAAATAAATTTATTCGCTTGTACATTGGGAATTAAATCCTCCTCTTTCTAGTTCTATCTTTTAGGTCAAGAAACTCCCTATAGAATTTTCTACAAAAAGATAAAAGTCCTGGGTCAAGACTCTCAGTTTCTTAGGTCAAGTTCAAACTATTTTGCACAAATAGGTTACCTCGGTAGTAATTCCACTTTGAATGATATAAGTCTACTGCGCATTCTTTCTAGCATGACTGTCACAAACTGACATGCAGACCTAGGTCGGGTTGACATGTTACCATGCTAATGTGTCGCCCCAATGGTCTTTTATGCAAGAAAGATGTGAGCCCCCATGCTTTCTTCCCTGAATTAACCATTGCAAACCGAAAGGCAAGCCTTTGGTTGGATAATTCTAACCTCGGTCGGGAAGCTACTCCTTTGATTGGTAACTGAAGCTAGACAAGGCCGCTCCCCTACGCAGTATTTAAATCGATGAGATCTATCAAAAATTAATTAAAAAATAAAATTAATCTTGACTATCTTTGAGCTGATTTAAGTCCCTAGAGGCATTCACTCAATAATCACCCCTAGGTCGAGTTCAATTTGTTGCACAAGCAACCGATCACCTTAGTGATTTCTTATTTTAGAAAATGTAAGTCCCCGTGCTTTCTTCTTAACTTGACCATTGCAAACTGAAAGGCAACCCCTTTGGTTGGATAGTCCTACTATGTGGTTGGTAGACTACCCCTTTGGATTGGTAAACCTAAAGTAGATCAATGCTAATATGAGCCCTACTCCATGCATCCATTGCAAACCGGTGGGATCCATAAAAAATTAATTAAAAAATGAAATTAATCTTGACTATCTTCGAGCTGATTTA
The DNA here is from genome assembly GCA_021442155.1 of Cymbidium sinense. Taxonomy (NCBI): domain Eukaryota; kingdom Viridiplantae; phylum Streptophyta; class Magnoliopsida; order Asparagales; family Orchidaceae; genus Cymbidium; species Cymbidium sinense. Next base: position 17,470,629 of record CM038227.1, read on the forward strand.
AGTCTCCTAGAGACATTCACTCAATAGTCAGCCCTAGGTCGGGTTCGATTTATTGCACAAGCAATCGATCACCCTAGTGGTTCCTTATTTTGGAAGATGTAAGTCACTATGCTTTCTTCTTAAGTTGACCATTGCAAATCAAAAGGCAACCCATTTAGTTGAATAGTCCTACTATGTGGTTGGTAGACTACCCCTCTAGATTGATAAATCTGAAGTAGAGCCAACATGGCCCCTACTCAGTGCGGTCCATCACAAACCAATAGGGTCCATCTCAAAATTCAAAATTAAAAAAAAAATTGAAACAAATTCAACCCTCCTCCCCAGTAAACTACAACTAAACAAATAAAATAAGTCCAATCAATCTCCCTAGTGGAGTCAAATCAAATAAAATCAATTAGCTTCTCCTTAGTGAGATGCAAATCTTTCCAGTTCCCCAAGTGGAACCAATTCAATCCAACTTGAACTTGCTCCCCTGGTGGAGAGTTCACATTTTCAACCCCAATGGATCCTGAATTCTAATCCCCAATGGATTTCATAACCTCTTATCCCCAAGTGGATAACTTGAGCCTTTTCCCCTAGTGGAAAGCTCACATACTCAAATCCTAGTGGATTCCTCCTTTCTCTCTTATATTTTTTACATAAGTAGAGTCGCATTGCACTAAGATCTTAATTTCTTCTGCACCTCGGGTTTATGAGTGGATTATTTCTGTTAGTGCTTGTGATCGTTTGAATGTTGTTGATCGTCTCAGTCAACTCCAATATGTGCGGTATGCCTTGTCAGTCACACCACAACTATTCGACGCCCTTTATTGACCTTATTTTTTAATGAGGTTAATATTAACTTAAAATCTGTAATTAGGAGGTTCTAATTTCAATTAGAAATTTCTTAATTCAGTACTTAAGATACTACACTTAGTGTCCTAGGGAATCAACTTAAATTTTTAATTTGGATTAACTCAAATCAAATCCAATTAATTCAAATTGAAGTTTAATTGAAACAAAATTCAGAATCAATTAATTAAACTCTAAATCAATTAATCATTAATTCAAAATGATTAAAATCCAAATTAAATTTAATTTCAAATTCCTTTGAATTGATTTTGAATTGGTTCAAGTTTGAATCAATACATATGATTTGGACTCAAGTCAAGTGATCAATTTGAGTTAACCAACTCAAGTGATCAATCTAGGTTAACCAAGTGATCAACCTAAATTAAACTATTCATATGATCAATTTGGATTAACCAAAATAATTCAAATAAATTAAATTGAAATGAAAATCCAAACCAAACTTAAGAAAGCAAAATGGATCTACACAACCAATATATTCAATGAAATGAAAATTAATAATTTTCTTTTGCATAAGAAAGTTATTAACAATGAAAGTCATTAATATTTAGAACTAAATCAAGAGTAATTAAGCAATTGAAAAGTGCTAAATATAATCAAATCAAAAGAACAAACACATACATCAAATCCAAAGAAAATTTCAAATTTCTTTCAACTAATGCATATGGGATGGAGACTAACCCTCTTAAGCCTTGCTAATAAGGGAATTAAGCACTAATTAACCTCTCTAACTAAGCCACTTAAGGAACTAAGTGACAAAAAACCAAAATATACTAAAAATTTCACCAAGAGAAGTTCCATTTGCTAACTCCCCACCATTCCATCTATTATTCTAGAGAAGGCTGCCTTCAAGTGAAGGCAGCAAACCAATAAGCTTTCAAACTTCCCCATTAGCATGGACAACCAAAGGAGAGGATAAAATGCAAGGAAAGAGGCTCGGCCAAGTAAGGAATTTTAACTTAAAGCCTTCCTCAAGCAAAATAAACTCTTCCATCACCTTCACTAGTGAAAATGAAGGAAAATCGAACCTTCCCCCACCTCCCAAATCACTGGCAAGTACAAGAACCACCAAAGTCGAAGGTAGAAAGCTAAGCTCAGCCTAAGGAGCAATCTAGAGCAAAGTATCCAATTCCTTTGGGGCATAGTCTTTTCTTGGAGTTCTAAAGCTAATCGAATCAATTCTGAAGCCAAACGAGCGATGGATTGAGGTATGCCATTAACGACCCCCCTTTTTCCTTTGAAGCTTTCGGCCTAGGTCATTTTATAGGAAAACTTGATCTTAATCAAGATCAAGTCATATATATTGATAGGATTCTCCTCAACGATCTTTTTTCAATTGAAATCGTGTGATTTCGTTGCTAGATCGAAAGATGTTAACAAAATACCATGGACGGCTCTCGGCTCCCGCAAAGATCGGGGGAGACGAAATCGAGACCGTCTGTTCCTTCTAGGAACCGCGGGGTCAATCCGAACCGGTTTGATTTTCACCCTTAGGAACCGCGAGGTTGATCCAGACCATACGATCTTTGATCGAACGGTCCAGGATCGTCTCGCATAATCGCACAGGCCGACGCGGATGCCACACTGGTCCGCATGGACCATTCCACACGTGTCAGGTGGCGCATCACCCCACGTAGGCTGGTGATGCGACCCACGGCACCGCGCAGGACCCGCCACTTAAAATTCATTAATTACCGTTAAATAATAGTTTTAACTAATTAAAAAAGTATAAAACTTCAAAAATTTATAGAAAATAAAGGAAAAAATTAGAAAAATAAAAATGAGGGCTCTATGGATTTGTCTTGATGAGAGGAATCCATAGAAATTAAAATCCCCAATTTTATTTAGTATTTTCCCCTTAATTTGGGTCTAATTGAAAAACATTAAATCCTAATTACTCTTAAACTATTAACCTAATTAACGTGAAACTTTGGAGAAATGAAATTGAGCATGAAATATATCTTAGGAAAATTTTTCATGATTTAATTCAGCAAATTCAATGGAAATTGCAATTCTAGTTGCTTAATTCATTAATTAATGAAATTAATTAATCCCTAATGAAATAATTAGGGAATTTTAATCAAACAACCTTAAATCAACCTAATGAACTTCAGTAAACATTAAAACATCACTAAAACTCAATTAAACCCAATAATACTTAAATTGACTTAATTAAGCAATTAAAGGAATTAGATAATTCAACTAAATAACCTGAACTTAATCAAATCATAATAAATCAACCAATAATCCAAAAATTATGAATGAACCATCATTGGAAACATATTTCGGTGAGGAATCTATGAAAAATATAGTCCATAACTAAATATCATTGAATCAGGTTTGATTTTTGGTTTTAATGAAATAATTAAAACCCTAATTACTCCCTAATTACAAATCTAATCAAAATGAAACTTTGAACACATGAAATTGGCATGTAACCACACTAACCAAAAAATTTTCAAAGCCAAATAATTTCTAGATTAGGAGTTGTTAAATTTACAAATCCTTAGATCAATGTTAAACAATAATGGATTAAGGAAATTCATTAACACATTAAATGACATAATAATAACGAACCAACTTTAATCAAATGCTAGAAATACTTATAGTAGTTCATCTAAACATCCTAAGTCAATTGAAGTGAGCAAATTCAATCTTAAGTTAATAAAATAAAACCTTAGGCTAATAAAATTATTAATCAACTTAAACATTAAACTTTGAATCAATAAAATTTAATGGAATAACTCATCTTTAATTAAACAAATAATGAATCTAAAAATCAATTAAATCAAATTAAATAAGATTGATAATTAATCTAAGTATTTTAAGTTAAGAATAATCTGTGAACAAACCTAAGTCAAAAATACTAAATCATATTAATGAACTTAAACCTTAAGCTTACAAATCCATAATTAAATAACTTAAATTAAAGCAAATGTTTAATGAATCTCAACACTTGCAATTGATCTAATCTAAGAATACATATAAAATCTCAACCAAATAAAATAAGATTTAGGATGTGGAATAAAGTGAGTTTCACCTAAAAATGAAATTTATTCTATTTCTCATTCTCAAAAACCTAAACACTACTTTAACTAGATAAAATAAACATAAAATGGGAATTAACTCACTAAACCATTTGAATTGAAATCAACCAAAGGTAAAAAATTAAACAAATTCAAACTTCATATCAAATCTTGAACTTAAAGGAGCCTAACAAAGCCCAGCCACAAAAACCCCTCCTTTCACACAGTAGAATACTAGGTCACCGACCCTAGAATTAGGTTAGGTCGATGTGTTATGATGTATGATGTTGTATTTTATTTTTTGATGTAAAATTTTAGGTTGGATGTTAGGGTGAATGTGCATAGTCTAGATGGTAGGCCGTTATTAGCCTAATCATATTTTCTGCAGGGGGGTTGTGCTTAAGAGGCGTTATAATAAAAATATAAATGCTTTTACTGTGCAGATTGCTTATACCCCTAAGCATAACCCAAATTAGGACAGGTGGACTTGGTTAACTATGTGTGGGGTGCTAAGTCCAAATTATTCATATAATTGTTTGGGTTGTATGGTATGTTTAGCTAACATTTATTTTAGAGGTGTAGTTAGATTTACTTTTCATATTTTCAATGTAATTTTGTATTAGGAATTAGGATTAGTGTTATGGGTGATTAAGATGAGCAATGGCTAGAAGGCTTAGTCCTTGGAATGCCCTATAATGCCTTTGGAGCAAATCAAATCAAAAGAAAGAGAAGGACGCAATGAAGAAATGAAGAAATAAAGAAAAGAAGACACCCATAACATGTATTATTTTTATAATCTGGGTTGTATAAGGGCAAGGCTCGGCTACTCACATTTCTTTTCAGGTTGTACGGTGGTACTCAACTGCACCAGCCTTTGATTCTTTTGTGCTAATTTTATAAATTGATTGATATTTTGTTTATGATTGTGCAATTAAGATGATATGATTTTTCTAGTTTCTTAATTGCTTGATGATTGTTGAATGGCTTAGATGTGATTAGACTCAAAGGGAAAATTGAACTTTCTATCTAATTAATCAACTCAAAATTAAAATTAACAACTCATAACCTCACCTAAAGCCTAGGACTTAAATCAAGATAATAAAAGATTTAGCAACCCCTTAGCTAGATGTTGTATATTTCACATCATGCATAAAATTATATTACTTCACTCTTACTAATGGAGGACTTCCACCTTTGCTAGAGAAAATGGCTTGACATTTGAAAGCCATGGTGGAAACACACATCCTTCTTGCTGATTTCAGCCAATAACCAATTTCACATGCTTTAGACATATGAATCCCATAGCTTGTGTCAAATAAATTGTCCAAAAAAATCAAAATAAAACTTAACAAAATTTGCATTAGATTTAGGTTATTATTCATGCCTTATATGATCCAGTCTCTTAGGGAGTGTGTTTAATGACTTAGTCTCCTTTCTAAATAAACAACGACCAAGCTATCTTGCAAAATATAAGACTTGCCTACATGTATTTAAAATCATAGGAGGAGTTAGTTAGCAGCCACTCCTAGGCGGTTGTAAGTCCAACAATCGTGGTTTATTCTCTTTTCTGAAAGTAAACCATATACCCATTTTCACCTTAGATTTAGGTCATGCTTTGGCCCTCGCCAAAGCTCCCTAGATTTAGGATTTGAAATTATTTTTTCCCTTTGTGGGCTACAAGAATAAATCCTCATCTCTTAGGCATTTCCACGATCTTGTGTTGTGGAATTATAAGCCCTTAATTTCTAATAAAAATTTAACTCAAACATATAATTCTCCTCAATTTCAAAAATATAAAGCTCAACCATAAGATAGTTCGGGATACTCACTAGGTTTACTAGCATCGTGAGCATCCCCTACATATCTCCCTTTGATTTTGATAATAAATCTCTCCTCTTGATCAATCCCACTTGATTTTTAAAAAATAACCAATTTATTGATAGTCCTATTTTTGAAATCTTTGAAGATAACAATCAATTACCTTAATAGAGAGTATTCTTAAGGAATCTCATTTCTTAAGATGTAATTAACTATGGGGGCTTGCCTCTATAGGGAACTTAACGAACTCAATTTAAATAAATCTTGCTTTACTTTTTCATGTAATATGGGAAAGATCACTGGTACATTCGAAGACCCATTATCCTTAGGAGTCCTCATTAGGTGATTAGGTCCACTATAGGGTAGTGACTTCTAGCTCTCGAGATAGTACACTATTCCTTAATGTCGTATATGATCACCTTGATGAGTACATCTACAGATCTATGTGGTGTCCAACTAACGTATTTTATTTTCATTACTCAAGATGAAAATAAAATACCATGATAACACTTTGATAAACAACCTCAGATGGGTCAAAAATCTTGACGGATTCGATTCGATCTACTTCCATTCATGTCAATGTCATCAAGTAATACTTTGATTAACAATCTCAGATGGGTCAAAAATTCTTGGTGAATTCAGTTTGACCCCTTCCATACAGGTTAATTTTATCAAGTAACACTTTAACAAATAACCTCGGATGGGTCAAAAATCTTTGGCGGATTCAGTTCAACCCCTTCCATATTGGTTAATGTCATCAAGTAACACTTTCATAAACAATGTCGGACAGGTCAAAAATCCTTCACGGATTCGATTCAACCTTTTCCATACAGTTTAATGTCATCAAGTAGTTCTTTGATAAACAACCTCGGATGGGTCAAAAATTCTCAGCAGATTCGATTCGACCCCTTCCATACAGGTTAATGTCATCAAGTAACTCTTTGGCAAACAACCTCAGATAGGTCAAAAATCCTCGAAATTCAATTCAATCTCTTCCTTACAAATTAACATCATCAAGTAACATTTTGACAAACAACCTCAGACGGGTCAAAAATCCTTCATGGATTTGATTCGACCTTTTCCATACAAGTTAGTGTCATCAAGTAACACTTTGACAAACAACCTCGGACATGTCAAAAATCCTTTGTGGATTCGATTCAACCTTTCTTATATAAGTTAATGTCATCAAATAATACTTTGACAAATAATCTCTGATGGGTCAAAAATCCCCAGTGGATTTGATTCGACCCCTCCCATACAGATTAATGTCATCAAGTAACACTTTAACAAACAACCTCAGATGGGTCAAAAATCCTTAGTGGATTCAATTCAACCACTTCCATACAAATTAATGTCATCAAATAACACTTTGAGAAACAACCTCAGACGGGTCAAAAATCTCCAGCGGATTCGATTCAACCTCTTACATACATGTTAATTTCATCATATGATACTTTGACAAACAATCTCAGATGAGTCAAAAATATTTCACAGATTCTTTCAACTTCTTCCATACAAGTCAACATCATCAAGTAACATCATGAAAAATGACATTCTAAAATTATCTGTCAGAATTTATTAGTTTTTTTAAGAATGGTTTCTAATCAATGCTTTCTCACCACCTTGGCAGTTGTCAACTGTTGAACAATCTATTAGAGTTTCAAGAAAATCAATTTTTTATGAACTACGAGCCTTGATCGCCTCCAAACCCAATTGGTCCGACGAGGACAGTTGGCACCTTTTTTAGGGAAAATCGGAGCTTCACCGTATGAACTACAGATCTTGATCTTCTCCAAACACAGTCGGTCGGACAAGGACAGTTGACGCGTCTTTCGAGGGAAAACCGGAGCCTCTCCATATGAACTACGGGTCTTGATCACCTCCAAACCCAGACAGTTTGATGAGGATAGTTGACGCCTCTTTCGAGAGAAAACCGGAGCCTCGCCGTATGAACTACAGGTCTCAATCAATAAAGTAAATAACCTTCTTTGTAGAAGAAGGTCAAAGCCTTGCCGACAAAAAAGGAAAAAAATTTATTACCCTTAGCCCATGAACTTCTGCTAGATAATTTCTCATCTAACGTAGAAGAACATCAAAGCATATGGGAGAAAATTGTGTCTCCTTACTTGACCCCAAAGGAGGGGGGGTTATTGATCCACAATATGGGCAAAAGAGGAATAAATTTTGAGAAAAAATTTGAAAATATTTAAATCGATTTCAAAATTTCTACACTTAACTATATTTTTTTTCTTTTATAAAAGTGAAAAAAGGGAAGACAATAAGAAAATATCAAAAAATAAAAAAATAATAATAAAACCCAAAAATTCTGCTCATCGACGAGCATTTATGCGGGCGCAAGTCGTATGTTTGCACTCAAGGCACTACGCCTGTGGCTCACAAACCTGCATCGGCGAAAGACCGCCGCACCGCTTCGTGCCCTTTCTTGTATTCCGCAGCTCTCTCTATGCTCGTGACGCCTCGCTGGAACATAGTTTTGCGCACCCATAAAGATCTATTCTCTCAGACCATATGTGATACAAAGGTTAAGGAACCCACAAATTTTATTAATATTGAAAAAGTTATTATTTTTAATTATTTGACATATATTTTTGGATGATAGAGATAATGTCATCCAAAAATAGAGGGTGACTGATATGACATTGAAAATTCTACTAGAAGCGATCTTGAAGCAACTGACTCGAGTCAAGACTAACCTAGATCAAGTGCTTAAAATATAATTAAAAACTTTGGGATATTAGTCAGATCTCTAAATAGCTTCTAAATATGGAGTTTATAGTCAAATCAAGTGTCTTGATGAGCCGGATCTAACAAGTCTAATAACTCTTAATTCTAACTTCATTCGAGTATTCAAATACTTAAAATATCGATAATCAAAAGAATCATTTTGAGCCATCCCATGGAGTGGTTTGGATTTTGCATGTATTTACAGAAATGTTACTCATCTCATATATGTAAATAACACATCATTCTTCATATGAGAAGCCTTGAAGCAAAAGAGATGAGATACGAGGCTTGAAGAACTCAAAAGCATCACCTGGACGGCCGAATCATGCCCTACCGACCACCAACGCCGGTCCTCGCCTCCATCGACCACCACGGTCGCCGCTACCACCACCGCTGGCCACCGCTACCAACCACTGCACCATCGCCGCCAACAACCGCAGGGTTCTCGCTGGCACCACCGCCGGCCTCGCATTATCGACCACTGCTGCTCACACTACCGCCGACGGCCACCATCGCTGGTCATCGCTGCTGCCACACCGCTTATCACCACTATCACCGACACCATCGTTGACCACCGCTATTGCCGCCAACCACCGCTATTACTATTATTGTAATCCGGCCGTTGCCATTTCCACCACCGCTACCGCACCACCCGACAAATAGCCGTTTGCTATCGCCGAATCAATAATCGCTGAATCCAACTACCGCTACATACTGTTGCGCACTGATTTTGGGATTTGTCGCTTTCACATATAACTCTGTAATCCCATTATCATAAAAATTTAAACTTTGTACTCCAAAGCAGATATATAGTGGAACATTTTTACTAGGCTAAGCCCCGTGATTTTTTTCCCTATTTTCGGAGTTTTTTCACGTAAAAATCCTAGAGTTTCTTATTATCTCTTCAATATCTGTGTGCGTGCTAGATTTCTCAATAAGGCTAAGGCGTAAAATTTTATTCTATCTCAACTGGTGTTCTAACACGCAATAAGAAAAAATAAATATTCTAATAAATTATGTTGAAACAATGCATTTTGAAAATTAAAAGATAACACTCATAATTAAAATATGTTTGAATTTTAAGTTAATTTTGAATATATGTATATCAAATAACTGATTTGGTGAAATAGTTTTCAAGTTCATTAATTAGAAACACATATTAATAATTCAATGTTCATTATTTTGAAAGAATAGTATTAGACATAACCCACACATCTACTCTCTTTTTAAAAATAATTTATGATTTAATCAGAAATAAAACTTATATTACATCCTTTGTACTTTATTTATTCTATGAAATCTTAATATTATATTCAAAATAAAATGAGTTGTGAAAATGACCAGGATATTGGCTTTTATTTAGCTAAGGCTCTGTTCGAGGTGGCGATGGTTCTGCGATATGGTTCAGACTGCATTGTAGAGTCATTTATGTATTTCAACTACGTTTTGAGGAAGTTGTAGTGTGAGCTGAATTTTTCAATTTAATTTGGTAGAGTGAGCTGGCCGTCAAAGAAGCTATGATTTGAATTTTTTAAATAAAAAATTATAATACTACGAGTGCTTTCTAGATGACAATTTCTTCTGCATCATCATCATTACTTCTTCTGATAGATGTATCCCAAACATACAATATGAAAACTTTTGTCTTTTCACTTCGAAAAAAAGAAGAAGTCAATTTATTCATATGTAATTTCGATAATGATAAGTTCTTGAAAAAATAGATTTGTATTGCAAATTGGGTAATATATGTAGACTAGTTTACATTATACATATCTCAAAATAAAATGAATGATTTTGAGGCCCATTCCTTCAAAGAGTTATATCTGATTATTCTGAGCAATTTTTTTAATTTATTCTATTTTGCTACATCAGTTCCATTCAGTAATTTATCTCATTGTTATCGTTCTTTGCCTAATTATTAATGTCTATCAGTAGAAGATTTAGGCAAGTAGAAGCTTATACCATTAATCTTATTTGCCTTGCATGTTTTCAGTTTGTTGTTTCTCATTTTACCTTTTATAAATTAATTTTAACCCAAAATTATTTCTTTTGTAATTCATTTCTCTGATCATTTAATTTTTCAGCTTTTAAGTATTTGGAGAACTTTGGTTAAGGGATTTATTTTCTCATTTAAAACAACAATTAAACTCTCTAAATTAATAGATCCTACAAGCAGTAAGCTCAACAATCATTGATTACTAACAATACGGTGGAATGCCTAAACTACTTTGTAAAAATTGTGAATACGGCCGCAGCTACTGCTATGAAAGCTGCCGTAGCAGCAGAGTAAAGCCACTCCCTCCACTGCTTTCCACGCTCGCTCTCCTGCTCCATAGATTGAAGGCTTTCTTTCAGCTCCGCCAACTCTCTCTCCTTCGCATCCTTCTCTTTCACTAGAGCAAGCAGCTGATTTTCGGCAGCATTGATTTCCGCAAGAGCCGACTCAGTCTTATTTATCAGATCCCTCTCCCTCGCTGTAACTGCGGCCATCTCCGCTGCTCTGCGTGCGGCGGTTTCGCCGAGGCTAGAGGATAGGACGAGCTTGAAGACATCGCGTTCGATGCCATGAAAGATGTCATCGTCGGCGGCCATTGAAGAGAGCTGGAAGCGGAGTTGTTCTATCTGTTTCCGGCACTCCGCGGCTTCCTTCACTAGGCGAGTATTCACTGTTTTGAGATATTCCATCAGCCGGCTGTTACTTGAGCTTGCAGAAGCTGCAGCGGTAGCTTCGGCTGAGTTTCTGTTCTTCTTGCGCATTAGGGAGAGGACTAGAAGAGGATGAAAAGCACTTTTTTTTAATGGAAGCGAAGTGAGCAAAGACGGATTAGGGTTTGGAGTTCGGAGCGGTTGGCGTCTATTTAGTATTGATTCACTGTTCAAACGGTGCCTAATGGTTCGGGAGGGGGACCGATTAATAGGGGAGGTTTAGGCCCTTTCAGCAAAATAAATAATAATAATAAAACATATTATTTAAAAAATTTACATACATATCATATTTTATATATATATATATTTTTTTTTTCTATACATAAAATATGTTGCTTAGTTTAAAATTTTGATAGTAATATTTTTATGTGGTATTAAAGATATAAGTAAAATTTATATAAATATTAATACTTAGATTCTAGATATATAAATATATATAAGAATTATGTGATATATATATATATATATATATATATATATATATATATATATATTAATATTTATGAATAGATCTCTCTCTATATAAATATATTAATTATATAATATTTATTGATAGAGCTTTCTCTCTCTCTCTCTCTCTCAATATATATATATATATATATATATATATATATATATATATATATATATATATATATATATATATATATATATATATGAACTGTCAAAAGCTTTCATTAGTGGCATGTGGATAGTTTTTTTAACAAAATTATGGAAATATTAATTATATAATGGCAACTTTGTGATTAACTCTTTTTATAATTATAAGTTGGGAACCACTTTCTCAATTCTCAACCTAAATATATAAAAAATTAAAGCGAAGCCATAAAATATCTCCTAATTACTATTAAAAAAATACTTTATTTAAAAATCATGAAAGATTTACTTACATAACACACAATATTTATGTATTTACATATCTTACACCTAAATTTAATATTTATATTCCTAACATTTTGCCTATGAAAAGATATAATCATTTTGAAAGAGATAATAACAGAGATATTTTTAATGTAATTTTAAAGATTTAAGTGTCATATGCATGTAAATATCAAAGCTCGTGTGTTAGACATATAAAAATTTTATTACATGAATTTAAATTTTTCTAAAAAAATAATTGCAAATTTTTAATATAATAATTATATATATTTTCAATGATGAAGATACATATATGTTATAATCATCATTAATATAAAATTTTTATTATTAATATGACCGTGAAAATTCTACTAGTCGAAGCACGAATCTTGATGTTGAAAGAATCGATCAATCAAGACTAACTCATCAAACGCTATTATCAAATCGACTCTTAAACATTGAGTTTATAAGCAAATTGAGTATCTTGATGAGTGATCTAATGCTCAAGATCTCATAATTTTGACTTCATTTGAGCATTCAAATACAAAAAATACATCGATGATCAAGAATCATTTTGAGATGCTGATGAGTGGTTCGGTTTCTCGTGATGTATTATAAACGCTTTAATGAGAGCTCAGTTTGAAAATCCTCCAAAGATATCAGGTTACATTCGACGGCCGACCACCCCTGTCGGCCGCCAACCGCTGCCGCTGCTTGCCACCGCCACCGCGATCATCACTGCTGCCAGCTCAGCATCACTACTGCCGCTGACCATCGCTGATTATCTTCGCTGCCATTTTCATTTCGCTGACTACTGACGCTGCCGCTAATGCGGCCGACCATCGCACCGCCATTATCGCCACTACCATCAATCGTTGCCGTAACCATCGTTGCCGTTATCTCGCTGATCTTGCTGGCCATATCGCCCACTATCGCATCACCGCCGGCTACCGCTTCCAACTATCGCAACATCTCGATCACCCCACCGACGACGCCATCGCCGCCGCTGATTGCCTTTCACCATCATCTACTACCACAAGAATTACTCTAACCATGGCTATATATTGTTCCGACTGATTCTCATTTCGCCCTTCTCATATACAAATTTGTAATCCCGTTATCGGGAAAATTTTGTACTCTCAAATAGATACGTAGTGGAAGATTTTTATTGGGTTAGGTCCCGTGATTTTTTTCCCTCTTTTTGAGGTTTTTTAACGTAAAAATTATGGAGTTTTATCATTAATTCTTCAAGCATCTATGTGTGTGCTGGACTCCGCAACAAAGCTAAAGCGTAAACTTTTAATCTACCACAACTGATTTTCTAGCACGCAATAATTATGAATATTAAGCACATGTAATAATGTTTATATGAAAATGAATAATTTCAGTAACTTTTGATAATTACAAGAACTATATATTGAAGTGTGTCTAATTCAATGAGGTTTAATAAATCTTATAAATACAATTTCAATAATTGTTAAAATTTATTAAATTATAATAAATAATGTACAAAATATTTTTAAGATTTAAATGAAAGAAATAGAATTGCGAGGAAGAGTGGTTAAACTCTCAAAACTAACTTCCCATAGAATTTTCTAAATTCAGGATTTTGCCTAAAATTTAAATATTTAGGTTAGGATATCAAAGCCAATTCAGGAATTAGCCATAATATTCTTAATTTCAAATATTATATTAAGTTTTAAGAATTATAGAAATTACTACAGTCATTGATAAAGATTAATTACATAAATATATCGAACAAGAATTTTTATTACATTTACATAATTAGTTAGGATATAAAAATCAAATTGTTTTTCTTAAATCTATTCACAGAGATTAGAAAAAAAGGATATAAGTTGATACTTTTTTCATTAGGGTTTAGATGAATATAATTGAGTTAGAACTTTAGCCCACAAGCAAATTTAATGTTAATAGATTCATAATTTTTTAAATGGCATTTACATACATACTATATAATTCTTATATATTTATATATCAATACCTAAAGCTTAATATTTGCATAAATAACACCCTATGATGCACGGACATGGATACAGGGATATGAATATGATATGGACACAAGAAACTTATATTTTTAAAAATATGAGACAGAGATACGTATTGGACACAACCTTATAATAATAATTAAAAATAATATATAAATATTAAATAGATAAAATATTAAAATAATAAAAAATAGATTAGTTAAATTTTGCTTTGAAGAACTCTTATGATGAACAAAAAGTCAATGTAAAAACTTTTTTTTTATCTCTAAGACTCTCATCAACTTATATGCCACTAATTTTTAAGATTAATTAAGATTTAACAATGATTTAAATCAATGATGAATGACTCTTAAAAATTAATGATTGACATAAAAGTTAATGATCGGAGATATATCATTTTTTACATTTTGATATACGTTGTAAGATTGAGTCGAGGATTTTAAAAATTTACATATGATCAATTTTATGATTTACATTAAATACATGTATTTATATGAGATATAATTAAATTTTTAAAAATTTTAATAAATGTTGCATGTTAGAAAATAAGTTGTGGTAGAATAAAACTTTACGCGTTAGCCTTGTTGAGAAATCCAGCATACACATAGATATTTGAAGAGAGAACAATAAACTCCAGAATTTTTATATGGAAAAACCACGAAAAGAGAGAAAAAATCAAGGAGCCTAGCCCAGTAAAAATGTTCCACTATATATCTGTTTTGGAGTACAAAGTTTAAGTTTTCCCGATAATGAGATACAAAATCAGATGAGAAAAGCGACAATGGGAATTTCATAATCGTGTACAATCTGGTTTTATAACAGCTATCGGTGGTAGTGACGAGCATAGAACAAAAGCTATCATTGATGATCTGGCGACGCGGGTAACCGCGGATCGCCGCCGATGGTGACCAATCAATAGACCGCACGGCCTACGATATGGATTCGGGGCACCAACGATGGTGGTCAATAGATGACCGCGATCTGACCGGCGGCCGCAGTAATGATCAGCAATGGATCGGTGCGATCGATGGTGCAGCGGTGGCGGGATCGCAGTGGTGGGCAGTAGTGAAACAGCGGTAGTAATCAGCAATAATGTAGTCAGCCAGCGGTAGCCAAATGAGCGGTAATTCGATAGCGGCGATAATCGATAAATGGTATGGCAGCAGTGGCAGCGTAGTGGTGTTGGCAGTGGCCAGTGGTAATTAAGCAAGAGACCAGTGTAGTAAGCGGTAGCGTGGTCGGCGAGATGTCAACGGCCAGTGGTTGGCAGCCGTCAGCCCAGTAGCCTGATTATGGAGGTTTTTCAAGCCTTAGAGCTCTCTTTTCTCTTTAGGTTGGGGCCACTCATATGAAGAATGAGGAGCTATTTATAGATTAGATGTGTAAATTTGTGCAAAATCTAAACCACTCCATCGGACGACTCAAAATGATTCCTTTGATCATCTTATGTAATTTAAGTATTCAAATGCTCAAATAAAGTCAAAATCAAGAGATCTTGGGCTTATTAGATCCGGCTTGTCAAGACACTCGATTTGACTATAAACATTCTATATTTATGAGCAATTTAGGGATTTGACTGATATTTCAAGTTTTCAATTATATTTTAAACATTTGATATGGTCTAGTCTCGACTCAGAATTAGATTGCTTTCGATATCAAGATTTGTACTTTAACTAGTAGAATTTTCAGCATCATATCAGTTGCCCTTATTTTTGGATGATCTTATCTCCATCATCTAAAAATACATGTCAAATAATTAAAAATAATAACTTTTTTAATGTTAATGAAATTTGTGGGTCATTAACCCTTGCATCACATATAGTTTGAGATAATATATATTCATGGGTGCACAAGACTATGATCATGGAAGCGGGTGCAGGGCTATGGGGCCATGGGTGCGTGTGATGCGGTAGCGCTGCCATGCAGCACCTGAGACATGGCGGATTCGCGCGATCAGCGTTGGCATAACGTCTAGTGAGCAAAAATTTTAGGTTTTTTTTCCCAATTTTTTCTTCCTTTTTTTTTTTTTTTTTTTCACTTTTATAAAATGAAAGATATAATTGAGTGCAGAAATTTTGAAATCCGTTTAAATATTTCTAAATTTTTTTTCAAAATTTATTCCCTTTTTGCCCCTATTGTGGATCTATAAAAACCTCTCTTGAGGTCAAGAAAGGAGGCAGTTTCTCCCATAAGCTCTAATGTTCTTCTACGTTTGATGAGAAATTATGTAGTAGAAGTTCAGGGGCTAAGGGTAATAAAAAAAATTTCTTTTGTCAATGAAGCTCTGACCTTCTTCTAAAAAGAATGTTATTTTCTTTGTTGATCAATACTCATAGTTCATACGGTGAGGTTCTGATTTTCCCTCGAGAGAGGCGTCAACTGTCCTCATCAAACTGATCAAGTTTGGAGGCGATCAACGCCCGTAGTTTGTACAGTGAGGCTCTATTTTTTTCTCGAGAGAGGCGTCAACTTCTCATCGAATCGACCGGGTTTGGAGGTGATCAAGACCCGTAGTTCATACGACAAGGCTCTAGTTTTTCCTTGAGAGATGTGTCAACTGTCCACGTCGAACCGACTGAGTTTGGAGGCGATCAAGGCTCATATTTTCTATCTTTTCTTGTAGGAAATTGAATTTCTTGAAACTCCAATGGATGGCTCAGCAGTTGACAATTTTCAAAGTGGCGGGGAAGCGTTAATTAGGAATCATCCCTCAAAATATTCAAAAAATCTAGCAGATAATTTCGGAGTATCATTAAAGAGAAATAGCTTGTTTTTGTGATCTCATATGTATGTGTATATTTTTCATCAGATTATAGGTGAAAATTTTATCTAAAACTGTCCGTGAGCAACAAAGTCAGGAAATGATATGCCCAGTATTGAGGTAAGTGAGTTGTTTTACACAGTTCTCAAAATTTTCTCTCATATTTTTGTTTCATATTTATTATGTATTTTTACAGGATGATGGCCAAAAAAAAAAACCAATAGCGTGACAGCTACATACGATATATCATCCACTATCACAGCTGATAGTTTAATGGTGCTCCGTAAAAAATTTCATTTCCCAAATGAGTTGGTGGCTCTTGTTGCTAAAAAGTCTGATCGTGCACATTTTCCTCCGCAAGGATACCTTATTATTTTTGAGATAATTTTTCGCGCAGGACTATGATTTCCTTTGGCTTCTGAATTGATTAAGGTTTTTAAAATATATGGTGTAGCTTTATGATAATTTTTATTTCAAACTTTAGTGATCATCGTTGATTTGACCGTCTTCTTAAGAGAGCATGGTGTGACTTTGAACATCAAGTAATTATGAATAATGTATAGGTTTGCATGTTATGCTCAGGGACATGTTTCATATTGAGGTATAAGAATTAGATAGAATTTTTAGCACGGGATTCATCTAGAAGTTGGTCTAATGGGTTTTTTTGTGAAAAATGAGTGGAGCCTGCCTGAGAGATGGGGAAGATTGATCGACCTTCCAGATCTATTACTGATTGAAGAAATGAAATCATAACAACTTCAATATTCTTGATGTAGAAAGCTTGCAGCATGAGTTACGTCACATTAACAAGTATACAATTGAAGATAGAATGTTCAAGCTTGGCCTTTCCATTCAGGTAGGGAGATCTCATGCTTTTCCACTAAAGAGATCAAGTAAAGGTAATGAAAGATCTCCTCATATTCATAGGATTCTTTTAAGAAGCTCGTTACGAAATCATGGTGCAACAATACTTCTTCTCTAAAGAAAAAGAAGACATGTGACAGAGAAGATGTTCTCCCCCAGTTACCTTTAAGAGTTTAGTTATCTCAACTCATAAGTGGGAGATTCATCTCTCGAAGCCGCATATTCCTGGAAAGGTGTTAAAGCACGTATGCACTCGACATCAACGAGTAGACGAATTAGTACGTTATCTTCTCTTTCTCTTTCTTTTCTTTTTTCCTTTTTCTTTTCATAATATTTGTGATTTTTTTATTGTATATAACCCAAATATTAGAGCTTATGGCTCATTTGGGTGTCACTCTAGATGAGTGAACGAATTAGTACATTATCTTCTCTTTCTCTTTCTTTTCTTTTTTTTCTTTTTCTTTGTGTAATATTTGTGATTTTTTGATTGTATCTAACCCAAATATTAGGGCTTATGGCTCATTTCAGTGTCACTCTAGATGAGTAAAATATTGAATTTGTGAAGGTAAAATACTTGCAAGGCGAGTACGAGTGAAAGATGAGCGCTAAGGCCAAAGAAGTGGCAATTCTGGAGGATCAACTATCTAGGTGTAGAACTGAGCTAGCGAACATGTCAACTTCTCTTTCTCTCCAGCGTTAAGAGGTGGAGCGTACTCGTGATGAGCTAATTGAGGTGAGGGCAGAGACTCGCTAGAAAGAGAAAAGACTCGAGGCATTTGCAGCAAAGAAGAAGACTCTTGAATTGGAGAAGAAAGTTTTACTTGACCATCTTTCTAAGAAGGAGCTTATTATATCAGAAGCGAAAAAATTATCATATCCTTAAAGGCGGTGAAAGACTTTAAGAACTCCTTAGCTTATCGCGATGCTATCAAGGATCATATCCAAAAAGCTCGTAATCATATTCTTGATGTTGAAGTGAAGGACTTGGAGCCCCAATGTTTGGAGGAAGGCTTCATCTAAGGATTTCTAAAAGGAATTCACTTAGTATATTACTGGGGCTAGTATTGTGAATCCGTCTCTCAGCCAAGTATCTAAAGACCCTTTGCCAGATTTAGGAGATAAAAGGGTTGAAAGTGAGTTTAAGGGAGCATCTTCCAGTAGTGATAAGGATATTGATATCATGTAGTATCATTTGAGGACACATTTCTTTCCTTTTTATCTATTTTTTTTCTCTTGTATCTAGAATTTTAATTCTTTCTTATATCATCATGTTAGAGCTATCAATGATATTAGTAAACTAAAAATTTTGAGTGATTTGCTCTCATTTTTTTTTATTTTGACCTATCCGAGGTGATTGGTCGGAATATTATTCAACGACACTAACTTATAAGGAAGAGGTCGTGGGAAGTCCACAAATGACTTTTTGACCTATCATAGTTATTAGTCAAAATATTATTTGACGTCTTACCTATATAGAAGAGGTCATGGAATGTCCACCAAGGACTTTTTGACCTATCCTATGTATTAGTCAAAGTGTTACTTGACCTTTTACTGTATGAAAGAGGTCCAATCAAATCCCCTTAAGATTGATCATGCCCCGACTGAGACAACGTGAGTTGTACATTCCTCAAGTAGAAGGATTAAATGAAAAAGATTATTTATATTCAATAAGCTTGAAAGAAAAAGTCATAAACTCATTACTTTGATAAGGTCAGTGATACAATATTATCATAAGATAATTTAACAAATATATGAGTTGAAGAGGAATAACAAACGGGATAAAATAAATGTTGCAATATTTATGGAATAAGAATCATTGATAATACTTTCGGAGATTCTCCATGTTTCAAGTTCAAGGCAAGAATTTTTTTCCTCCGAATCCTTGAGCTTAAATGTTCCTGGCTTGACAATAGTTGTAACCACATAAGGGTCATTCTAAAAAGGTGAGAGCTTATTGCATTGAGGGCCTTTGTCAGCAGCTTCAAAACTTCGCAGGACCAAGTCACCAACAGAGATGAGATGGGGTTCACTCTTACATTGAAGTGAGCTACCTCTTTGGTGGTAGGAAGCGGTCGAAGTAGAGTCGCGAGTTTGAGGAGTAGGTCTAAGTTCTATCAGAGTTTTTCTTCATTGCTATTATGATTGAATGATTGAATTCTTAGACTTGGAATTCTGATATCTACTGGTATAATAGCCTCTGTGTCGAAAAACAAATTATATGGTGTCCTACAAGTTAGAGTTTGCGAAGTAGTACGGTAAGCCTAAAAACATTAGAGAGCTCCTCAACCCATTGCCTCCCATCCTTCTCGAGGCACATTTTTAATCCTTTGAGTATAGTCCTGTTGATAGTTTTAGTCTACCCATTAGTTTGAGGATGGGCTACAGCCGTATGCAGTAGTTAAATATGAAGATCTTTATAAAAAGACGTAAAGACTTTTCTAGTAAATTGGGATCCATTATCGGTGATGATCTTTGTAGAAAAATAGAATCAACATATTATATTATTCCAAACAAATTATTTAGCATTTATCTCGGTGATTTTAACTAGTGGTTCAGTCTCCACCCATTTAGTGAAGTAGTCGACAGCTAAATCATAAACTTTCGTTGCCCTGATGCTGCTGAAAAAGGTCCCATGATATCAATTCTCTATTGAATAAAAGATCACGGGCTTTGAAGGGATGAGAATTCTGTATGTGGTGTATGAGAGAGGTTAGAGTGCAACTGACAGCACATACATTTTTTTGTGAAATTCAATACATCTTGTCTCATGGTAGGCTAATAAAATCCTTGCCTCATGATTTTAAGGGCTAGCGCCCTTCCTCATAGATGTTTTCCACACATTCTAGAGTGAACCTTTCTTAATTCATAACCGACCTTTAGTAGTGAGAGGCATTTAAGGTATGACCTAGAAAAGCTTATTTGTATAGTTCACCTCAATAATAAAAGTTCAAGGCTTATCTTCGGAGATGAGTTGCAACAGTTGGATCTTTAGGAAGAGTCCCTTATTGTAGAAAGGATAAGATGGAGTCCATCCACGAAGGGTCCTTCAGCTCATTAATGTATTAATCCTTGGAATCTTGAAAATATATTTTCTCAATACACCTTCTCTTAAATAGATCTCCAGTAGCAGAGGTAGTGAGCTTAGTGAAAGCATCAACTCAAGTGTTCTTCTCTCAAAGTATGTGAATGATTTGATGTGTCTTGATATGAGTAAGAAGTGACATCACCAAGCTAAGATATTGTGCTAGCTGGGGATTATGAGAATTAAAGTATCCCTCAACCTGGGAGGTGACAAGCTGAGAGTCAATGTAGATCATTAAGTTTTGAGCTTCACAATCGATGACAAGTCTTAATCCTACGATAAGAGCCTCATATTCAACCACATTATTAGTTGCAGAGAATTTTAAGCAAAGTTCATACTCTAAGGTATCCTGTTGGGAGGAAATAAGTAAGATTCCTGCTCCGGCACCAGCATTGAGGGTCCATCAACATAGAGGGTCCATTGAGGAGATAAAATGGATGTAATAGATAGCTCATTTAGAGTAGGGACAGTGCACTCAACTATAAAGTCTACGAGTACTTGAGACTTTATGTTTAGCCTGGGTTGAAACTGAATATTAAACTCTCCCATTTTTATGGGCCATTTGATTAATCTTCAAGATGCCTCTGGTTTTTGTAGAGTAGCCATCAATGGTAAATGGGTATAAACACTAATGGTGTGAGCCTGAAAGTAATTTTTGTGCTGAGAAAACTAAAGCTAAAGCCATCTTATCTGCTTGTGGATAACGACTTTATATATTAGAGAAAATTTTGCTAACATAGTAAATTTTTTGTCGTTGTATCACATTTTTCTATCGCACTAAAACTGAGCTTATTGTGTGAGAAGAGACTGTGAGATATAAGTATAACATCTCTCATTGGACAGGCTTGAATAGTAAGAGTGGAGATGCTAAATATTCTCTTAGTTACTCAAAAGCAGCCTGATTTTCATGAGTCTATTGAAAATTATTATTTTTAGCTCCCTTTAATATTTTATCTGAAAAATGAGCTAAGAAGTGGGATATATCTACAATTAATTCAAGTTTTAACTTCCTTGATATTCTTTGGAGGAGCCATATCTCTGAGCGCTCTGATTTTCTTGAGATTAGCTTCAATCCCGCAGTGGATGACCATGAATCCAAAAATTTTTCCCAATGTAACCCCAAAAGCACACTTCATTGGGTTGAGTCACATGTTATAACGTCGAAGAATGTTAAAGCATATTTCTAAGTCAGAAATATGTTGTGATTATTCCAAGCTTTTTACTAATATGTCATTCACATATATCTCCATTGTGTGGCCTAAGAGGTCTTTAAAAACCTTATTCATGAGGTGTTGATAGGTAGCACTAGCATTTTTTAACCCGAACGGTATAACTTGGTAACAATATAAACCTTTATATGTTTGAAAAGATGTGGCTTCTTCATCCATCCGGTCCATTTTTATTTGATTGTAACTTGAGTAAGCATCTAAAAAACTAAGCATTTGATGCCTAGACGTAGCATCAACCAATTGATCAATTCAGGGGAGGGAAAAAATATCTTTCGGATGAGCTTTGTTAAGATTAGTGTGATCAATACACATTATCCAAGTTTGATTTACTTTCTTAAGCATGACAATATTTGCTAGTCATGTAGGGTAATATACTTCTTGTATGAATATCACTTATAAGAGCTTGTTAACTTCTTGTCCAATAGCTTGGAGGCGACCAGGTGCAAACTTCTCTTCTTTTGGATGTCCGATTTGAATGTTGGATCAATTTTGAGGTAGTGCATGATCATATTAGGGTCGATCTCAGGCATATCTGTTGAACTCCAAGCAAAGATTTCTTGATTCTTGTGCAAAAAGTATATATATTTACCATATATTCATCTAAGAGTAGAGATCCGACTTACACTGTTCGTAAAGGTTGGCCATGCGATAATGAAACATGGAGCAAGTCTTCTATAAGCAAAGCCCTCTAGGGTACTTCTTCATCTCGAAAATTAAAATTATCGATGCTGAAGATCACCGAAGGGTGTGGTTGAGCCTGTCTGAGATAACATGATTATGCTATCTGTTGATTTTCGCAGCACTAAAGATTTCACCTTAAGATGAGGGTTAAAAATTTCATCTTAAGAGAGGTACCGAAGTAACAACATCAAATATTGATTGGAGGAGCCTTTCGAAGATAGCGTTGTATGCTGAATCTGACTTGACCATCATGAATTAAATTGAAAGAGTCACTCATCGAGAAAATTCTCCAAGGACAACAGGATGGGTGATTGCCCCCTCC
Organism: Cymbidium sinense; assembly: GCA_021442155.1. Lineage (NCBI taxonomy): Eukaryota > Viridiplantae > Streptophyta > Magnoliopsida > Asparagales > Orchidaceae > Cymbidium > Cymbidium sinense. The sequence goes on from CM038227.1 coordinate 17,493,576, forward strand.
ACTTGTATAGGGCTATTATCAAACCCATATAATAGTCATGCAACGAGTTGGAGTTTTTCCTTAACTAGACTCATGCTAAGAAATGATGAGTAAAATAAAATATCGATAAAACTCTCATTATCAATCAATATTCCCTTAACATTATAATATGGGTCACTGATCCCCGCACTGATGACAAGTGGATCTTGATGTGTAACTTGGACTCCTTCTAAGTCCAAGTTATTAAAAGTGATGGAATGATCAATACACGATTTCTTTAACTCCGGCTCTTCGGAGGTGGCAATGAAGACTTAATTAGATAGTAGTGATCCTCCTGCGATTGTTTTAATTTCTTCAACTATCTGGCGACTATTTTATTATTTCTGTGATTATTATCCCAATTGCTCCCCAGTTAGAGTTATGTTTGCTTGAGTTGATTGATTATACATAAATTGACATAAATATCCCTATTGAATGAGCCTCTCGATCTCTTCTTTGAGTTGTTTACATGCCTTAGTAATATGTCCACGACTTCGGTGGAAGTGATAATATTACTCATGATTTTTTGAATTTGGTTTCAGTGGATGTGGCCACTTAATGGTCTCTTCATCTCAAATGACCATCAAGACATTAACACGAGATGTGTTCAGTGATGTGTATTTCTTTTCTGGTCGTGGTTCACGTCGTTGATGTGGGGGCCATGGAGGGAGATCACGACTGCATTGCTGCTTCTTTTGATGAGATTGTTGATCTATGTTCCCTGAAGTACTCTTATATTTTTCTGTGGATTGTTCAATTTATTTTCGATGAGCATTAATAGCCCCATCAACAGAAGTTTATGCTTCCACACGATGAACCAAGTCGGCATATGAGTGGACCGTATCACGCATTAGTGACGAGTAGAATGGCATAGGATAGAGCCCTCTAAGAAAAACTCCTCTTAATAATTCAGGGTCAACCCCAGGTAATTGACAAGCCTCTAAGGAGAACCTCTAGAAATACTCCTTAAGTGATTCACTTTCATTTTGACGAATACCTCAGAGATGAGAGGAATCTTTAATGATCCTCCGGTTTGCAATGAACTGTTCTGCAAAAATATTGGCGAGTTCGCCAAAGGTATGGATGGATCCCCTTAGAAAGGAGTAGAACCAAGTGCGAGCTTGACCCTTGAGAGTGATTGGAAAGACTTGCCAAAGTAGTGTGTTAGGAGCTCGTTGGATATGCATGATGATTTTGTAATGGTCGATGTGTTCATATATGTTAGTTTCCCCATCATAAAAGTCAATGCTCGGAAGCTTGAAACCTACAAGAATATGATGTTGAAGAATAGCTTCAGTCAAAGGTGAAAACTCCTGATAGCCACGATGAGAGGGAAGATGATTTTCCATCTTTAAGATGGAATTCTTCTCGCACTAAGCGTTGTAATTCCGCATGTATAACATGATGGGTGAAATCAACAGGACGAGAACGTGCTAAGTTACCGACAATAATTGGTGGGTCAACAATCAGTTGATCTGCAAGTGATGATGATAGAACTAGCAGTGTCAAAGAGGTCAGCATCACAATCTGTAAAGAGGAGGAACTTCAGCCTTATGGCAAGGAGGCCCCATATTAGCGTTTTGACCTCCCCTAGCTAATGATCGATCTTGGGGGAGATATGTTTGCCGCAGTAGTGGTTGTCATGATTCTCTTTAAAGTTAAATTATCTCATTTTTAGACTCTTCCATTCGACGAACACGATCTTCTAAAGAGGTTCCTATTGCACTTTCACTGATAGGGTCATGCCTATCAGGGGGAAGTGAGGCATAAGCTTGGCGTTCTTGGTTTAAGGATTAGTTTCGGGAGTGACGGGAGTTGGAGCGGGAGGCTATGTTATTGCGAGTATTGCACCTATTGGTCATAATACAAGTGTTCACAGAGATTGCGATTGTAGGATAAGTTTCCCACAGACGGTGATAAACTATCGCGTGTTAGAAAACCAGTTGCGGTAGAATAAAACTTTACACCTTAGTCTTGTTGAAAATTCATCACACACACAAATATTTGAAGAGAGAACAAAAAATTCCAAAATTTTTACGTAAAAAAACTCCAAAAAGACAGAAAAATTCACGAGACTAGCAGTAAAAATGTTCAACTATATTTTTTGCTTTGGAGTACAAAGTTAAGTTTTGCTGATAACGAGATTGCAGAGTTGCATGTGATAAAGCTTGACAACAGGAATCCCAAAATCAGGTAACAACAACTATGCAGCGGTAGTTGGGCTATAATAGTTGTTGGTGGTAGTCGGCGATAGTGAACGACGACTGTCAGTGATGATCTGACGACTGTCGGGTGGTGGCAGCTAGTGGTGGTGACCTGTGACGGTGGCCGACGGTGACCAATTAATAGTGGCTGATGGTGGCGGTGCGATGCAGTGGTCAGCATAAGTGCCAGTTAGCAACGTGCAGCCAGCGAGGTTTGGTGGTGGTTGGCGGCGGTGACCAGCAACGGTGGTCAGCGGTGACCGATGGCCCGGTCAGCGGCTTCAGTGACCGGCAACGTGTCGATAGCAATGATCGATAGTGGTGGGCGCAGCGATGACAGCGGCGATAAATGGCAATGTGGTTTGAAGGACGACGGATGGTTGAAAGATTCGAAAGCAGTGGTGGGCAACGAAAAGCCAGCGATGTCCATGATGACCGGCGATAGTGGTTGCGCGACCAGCGTCGGTGGTTGATAGTTCGGATCGGTGGTGGTGGCATGGCGCAATCGGATGCGGCGATAGCGGCGGCGGTGGCAAGTCGGCGTGACACCACGATTATGCTTGGAGGTTCTTCCGTGTAGCTCTTTTCTTCTCTTCTTACTTATACGGGGTTAATGTGACGCTATTTATAAATTAAGAGCGACGCTTTATAAAGAAAATCCAAACCACTCAATCAGATTATTCAAAATGATTCATTTGATCAACTGATGTATTTTAAGTAGTTAAATGCTCAAATGAAGTCGTTAAGCAGATCTCGGCTAGATTCTACCACAAGCATTTCGACTATAAACACTCCATATTTATGAGCAATTTAGAGATTCGAATTGATATCTCAAAAGCTTTTCAATTATATGGCACTGATACGAGGCCTCGACTCAAAATTAGATTGATTTCGATATCAAGATTCGTGCTTCAACTAATGAAATTTTCAATATCATATCAATAAATAATACAAGTTAACAATTTTATTCCACTTTTATGATTTTGTGAGATATAATCATAATTAAAAATCTCTAAATAATATATATATATAATTTACATCAATTTATCTATATATATTTTTATTCTATGAACTTATTAATATTTTTTAACAATATATTAAGTGATTTGCTTCTGCAAAAGGCTAATTATTTAATCTCAATTGTAATCATTACCAGTTGTCCTTATTCCGAAGACGAAGTGCATTTTTTTCAAACAAGCCCGATATATTTAATAACATTATACTTTGTTTATCATTGCACAATTTAAAAAAATGTTTACCTGAGGGTGCAGGCCATAATAAAAAACTTTGACTTGTGGCAAAACGCACAATTTCGGAAAGCCGGCAGCGAACACCGCTTCAGTACAGCTAATTTCTCATTTTCTTATATTTTAATATAGAAATAAAAGCAAACCAGTGTTCTCTTTCATCTCGGCTCTCCGTTTCTCATTCTTTGCATCGATTGTGAAGGGGTGTGAGGGAGACAGATAGAAAGAAAAATAATACGGCGAGCAAATCCCTCTCCTTTGCAGCTGCATTTTGTGATCCGATCTTACCCTGGCGGTCTTTCCTAGCGGAGTCATTCAACCTTCGATTTTGATCGTTCCCGTCTAAGGTTTTGATTTTTTAGACGTTAGTGATCTTCCGGGTCCGGAAATTTTGTGAGAGGTAAATTGGATTGGCTCGTTATTTATCTTTTGTTTCTGGATTCGAAGGTTTTAGCTGTGAATTTGATGTCGGGGTTATTTAGTGTTATTTATTTAAGATCATGACTTCTTTTTCCTTTACCTGGAAGCTTTTTGTTATTAATTTCATTTATTTCATCACGGGAGGCCTTCTATGCTATCACTGTTCCCTAGCTTGAAGAAGTGCAAGCTATTGGAACTTGAATTTTGCGTTATATAATTGCTTTAAATGTAATTGATGTTTGTTGGATGGGTTGCATACAGTATTTCATGCATTAAGAATTTAGTTCATACTTTTTTCTGATATTTTGTGGTTGAATGCCACAAGTTAAACTTTTATTTATTATTTTGACGATGTCTGAAAGAATTTGGGAAAAAAAAAATCAGCATTATATTGTTGGATTGAGGTTCGGCTATATTGATAGGTGATGCTTTGTTTTTTTTAACTTTTTATGGTTTGTTTCATATCTGATTAAATGAATGCATCATAAGAAAAATAGGGGAAATTTATCTACTTTCAATGCAATGTAGGTTGATCTGGAGAACTCCTAACCTTTCGTTAAAGGATTTTAATTTGGTGCTGGTGACAATGGGACCTGTCTCAAGGAACGTCTATCCTGCATGTGAGAACCTGTGCATCTTCTGTCCTTCATTGAGAACAAGTTCACGGCAACCAGTGAAGCGGTACAAGAAGCTATTAGCTGATATCTTCCCAAAATCCAAGGTCAGGATGCAGCGTTTATTATTGGTATTCTGTTCTTAAGTTATAAACTTGTCGATCCTAAAATCTCGTCTTATTGTGCCTGATGTGTTTGAGAGTGTGAATCAAAGTGAACCAAAGTTTGGCCCAATGCACTAATGATCAAATATGTTTTCAACCAAAAATGTATGCTTTTCAGTGAGAACCAACCACTTGGTATTTTCACACCAGCATATATTTGATACTAGATTAAATCCAATACTTTTAGGTGTTTTAACAATCTCCCTCTCACGTAAGAGCTCTCCATATTGGCTATCTCACGAGAACTTTTTCTATATCAAGTATTTGGTACTAAGAGCCCACTCAATTATGAAGAGCCAATTTGGGAGTTGATGGCTATTGAACTTTGGCCGACCATAAGGCCTAGAGCTACAAATCACATACACTACTTGTTCTCAGCAAAGCCATTGACTATGTTACTGTTTGATGGGGAGTGTGAAACTAAAGGACCAAAATTGGTCTTGATGCTCCCATGGTCAAACCTATGTAGAACTAAACTCAATACTTTCTGGTGCTCTAACCCTGAGTTGTACTTGTTTGCCATCTTTCTAGGATTCTCACACCACCTCATAAACTTCAAATCTGTTATACTTTTCCAATGCTGCCTCATGGTTGTTTTCCCCTTTTCTAGATCACTTCTACCACCATCCTATACATATGCAATTCTACTTGTAACTTCAAACTTCAGATTTGTTAATGGTGATTTTTACATAACCAATGGTTTGCCAGAAGATTGAAGTTCTTTGAAATTACTGACTAAACCTTACGGTAACCAGAGATTATTCTGATTTAAATTTATTAACTATAACTTGCTAGATACTATTTGATACCATTTATATCTTCAATCACATCAGATTTCAGTTGCTTTCTTATGATTGATGCCTTTCTCTAGCCAATAAAGTGTGGAACAGCTGATAAAAAGAAGAAAAGGTGGATATTTTGTTCCTCGTGTTCAAAAGATCTGTACAGTTCTCCATCTGGATGGTCTCATGCTAATTATTTACTCTGTATACTTCCGGAAACATTAACTGTTATTAAGTGAATTGATATGCTTATCTTAATCCATCAAAATATTATTGCATCATACAACATGATTTTTTTTTTCCTTGGTTTAGGTCAATTTCATTAATAAATGCGTTTATTGGAAAAGCTCTGTGCATTTGCTTCCTATAGCGTATATTTGAATATTGTTTCTCAACACATTTTTTCTTACCACGGCATTAAAATTGTTAATGTGCTTTCTTTTCAGGGTGAAGAACCCAACGATAGGAAGATTTGTAAATTGTGTGAATACGCTTCAAAAAATCCACTGCGCATACCAAAGGTAATTTTAGTAAAAAGTTTTATTTTTGACTTCTAAAGGACCATCAATTTTAAGCACCTCACTTTTGATAGCATATCTAAGTTCCTTCTCTTTATATGACTATTTTGTTGGCTAATGTGATAAAACATTATTATACACGGTGTTTTTATTTTAGGCATAAAAAACTTTTGACTTTTATGTCATGTTGCTATTTTATGTAACTGAATTATCATAATTTCTTTAATGTTCAGAAACAAGTTATATTTTGTGCGTATGAAAAATGTTTGGCTCAAGGCACTTGGCAGATGGTTTTTTGATAGATTTTTGTTTCTTTGTAATTTAAAATTTTAGAAGTTGAAAGAAATGTTTCTGTGGTCAAGGGGTTTCGCACCACCACAGTAAATTAATTTGCATTGTATTTAGGTTATTTCCATGCTAAAACGAATAGTGATAATCTCAGTGATAACAATATTAACATTTGAAATAGAGCAATTATCCATGACATCAAGAATAGCTTTTGGAAATGATTCATTTCTGTTTTGGTGCTAGGCCTGTTGATGAGGAAGTTTGCTCACATCTTTTGAAGAAAACAATGTTTTTGTGCATTATCCTTCGAATACTATAATCACACTTTTTTTTTTCTGTTATTTTAATTGTTATTGTTTTTTCTTCTTCTTCTATTGTTTATGCTTTTATTTTGAGGTTCTTCTATTCTTTGTCAATAATAAGGGGTTTATAAAACTGAAAAACCCCAAGAAATTCATCACAACTAGACTTCAAGAAGCAAAATGCATTGTATCTTATATGCTTCCCAATTATTTTACTTCTCATGCACGCTTCATGTATTTTCATCTTAATCATGTGCTTCTATTTTCTAAAAAATCAGATAACAACTTATTTGGAGCAAAGATGCTACAAGGAATTGAGGTCTGAGGAGTTTGGCTTTGTAAAGATAATCATGTGCATTTATCATAAACTATTAGTTTCCTGTAAGGATCAAATGTAAGTTCTCCTCTTGTATTAAATGCATCTTGGTCAACTTTCTGTCTATTTCTTGGTACTAGGTACTCAATATACTTTTATCTTCAGCTATGTCTCTTACTTGCTTAAAGTAGAGCTCCATATGCCATCACTGCTTTCCAAATGGATTCTGTGGTCGTTAGCAATCCCTTATTTTTTTCAATTTCTGGTTGCACATTTCATTCATTTTGAAACTAGGATTCAATAACAAGTTAGCAGGAAACAGGAAATTCATAGAATTCAGAAATGACATGCGAAAAGGATAAAATTCTATTACCCTATAATAGCTAAAATGGTCGTTGGAATGTGATTTTTACCTCTTCTCAATGTTCTCTAATCAAGCAATTCTATTGTAGAATGATGACCTAAAGGTCATGCAAATGACTTGTGGAAAAACGTGAACCCCATATATAACACTCAGTTGAATGAATCAAGAAGGGAGGACTCATAAAACAAACAGTTGAGATAAGGCTATGACAAATTTAAGACGTTTTAAATGAACTGCAAAATATTTCCTTTTTTTACTGAATAAGATAAAGCATTCATGATTGATCAAGAGATCAATCAGTCGAAAGGATAATGAAGAATGAACATTGATGAGAGATGCTTCCAATAAATATTTTCATTTTTGTACAAGACTTATCATAAATATATTAAAAAAGGGTGTTCCTAGCAATTGGAACTCCTACAAATCTAAGGTTGGAGAGGGATTGATGTGTGCATTCTCACTATGCATTTAAAAAGAGGCTATTTTTTATGATTAGAATATTGGATCTCCAATATATATTAATGGCAAGTCAACTTTTTTTCAAGGCTCGCCCTCCTTGGGATACATGTGTTCATAGTTGTAGAAAATAACTTCAGTTGTGGGTCAAGTTTGGCAAAGTACTCATTACATTCAAATAGATGTATGTCTTTAGTACAATTTGATGGCCTTTAGACTCAAATGTTTACATGCTAAACAGTTCGTCTCAACAGAAATGCTTTGTTCATTTCCACGCTTTACCCCATTGCATGTGATAACTGTATGTCGAATTAAATTGGTGAATCCAAGGCCCGATAAAGAATATGTTCTTTGAAGAAATAACACTTGTGACTTGGTTCATTCTTGATGAAATGTTAGTATGATGAAAGTGGACTGAAATGAAAATGTAACCAGAAGCTCAAGTACCATTTAATGCAAAAGAAACAAATGATGGCCTCTTTTCCCTTTTCAACCGGACTTTCTTCTTCTTCTCTGATGCTAGTTAGGTGTGTGAATGAATGAACAGTTAGTTATTTGTTAAGTGGGCAGTGGAAAAAGAAATAAATGATTGGCTAGGCATGTGAAGGAGAGTGATTGAGTTAGCAATGAAATATTTTAGTCAGGTTGGAGATGTTACTTCTGTAAATGATAAAGGTTGTTCTACTGTTGATGACTAACCTTAGAACTATTTTACAGAAATGACTAACCAGAAGCTCAAGTACCATTTAATGCAAAAGAAACAAATGATGGCCTCTTTTCCCTTTTCAACCGGACTTTCTTCTTCTTCTCTGATGCTAGTTAGGTGTGTGAATGAACAGGTGCTAGTTATTTGTTAAGTGGGCAGTGGAAAAAGAAATAGATGATTGGCTAGGCATGCAAAGGAGAGTGATTGAGTTAGCAATGAAATATTTTAGTCAGGTTGGAGATGTTACTTCTGTAAATGATAAAGGTTGTTCTACTGTTGATGACTAACCTTAGAACTATTTAACAGAAATGACCAAGGCTAAGAATTTCCAACATGAATAGTAGAATATGTGTACTTGAACAATCTGCAACTCAAGTCCCAGAAGGCTCATATTGGTCTCCAGACCAATTTTTTTTTTAAATTTTTTTAATTTTTTTTTTATGGTTTTGTATTCTTACTGTTAATACTTTTAGCCGGAAATCAGTATTTTTCCTTTTTTTGATGCAATCCTAGATTTGCAGGATGCGATTCTGGCTTGGCAGAAGGGGGAGAAACTTGCTAATTTTGAACTTAGAAATTGAAAGCTTGTTGTTTTTGCACTTCAGCTGAAATCTGGACTTTTTCGGTCTTTGCAATCATAAGTAGGACTATTAATATATATATATATATATATAATCATTCAATTAATGAAATTCATTATTTTTTCATTTGATATTTGCTAGTTGGATGCAAATTCTTCCAATCTGGTGCAAGTGTTGATAACAAGTTTTGGAGGAATTTTTTTTTCTTATTTTGGTGTGAGGTCTAGTTTTTCCATTTGGCTACTTTATCTGTTCTTTTCGTCTATGTAGCTTGTGATTGGTTAATTTGTGTTTAGTTGGGATTTAGTCAAATCCATTATAATTTAGGTACATTTTATTGTGTAAATCTTGATCGTGTTTTGATTTTATTTTTTTCTCATATTTTTTACTGATTTTTTATTTGGACGATCTTTACATTATTGTTTAGAATGAATTTTGTATGTTTTTATTCTCATCAAAAGAGATGACTTTTGACAAATTTAAAGTTGGTGGACTAAGATTTGGCTTTTGACAAATTTTTATTTTGTCAAGAATTGGAGAATGGTTGAGTCTTTCATTCCTATATCTCTGCAAAATTTATACAATTTTAGGGAAGCTTCTACTAGAAAATATCAAAAAAGCTAGAAAATGAAAAATAACTACAGAATTACTTAAAATAAGGTAGCCCATAGATGTTCCCTTGTACAACCAGATAGCACACATGTATTGGCGAGGTGATAGCAAGGATCCCATAGATCCATGAAGTGGAAAGGAGGAGGCACAGCGGGTCCAGAAGGGTAGAGATGGTTGTGGAGAGGTGCTGCGGGTCCAGTTGGGGTGGAAGCCTAGGAGCGGAGGGCCAAGATGGTGGTAGAGATGGTCCTGCGGGTCAAGCTGTGGCAGAAAAGCCTGGGAGTGAAAGTGCAGAAATTTAATTTATTTTAAATCTGCATTAGAAGAATTCTATACCTATGGCCAAAGATGTTTTGCTTCACAGGGAATAATACAGCGTAATAATTGAAGTCCTAGAAGTATCACATCATATAAATAGAAATTGTTGAGATTTAGAAAGAAGTTATGTTTATTGTTTCATAAGTTGCAGGAAGTGAAGAAAGAGTAGAAGGATCAACATATACCAGTTTACAACTCTTGATTGTGGAACTATTTAGTTCCTTTCAAAAGAAAATATTTCATGCTTTCCACTTGTTTTTTATAAAGCTTTCTTTCTCATCTTTAAAGTTTCCATTATGTCACAATGTAGTCATTTAAATTGATACCTAGAAAACATTATTCTAATACAGTTGAAGTAATTTCTTTACTGCTATAATTAAAATGTCGAACCTTTATTCGTGATTTGGTTCATATCTACTTTTTTAAAATAATGTAAACTTTCTTTTACTGTTCATCCAAAAATTCCATCAAACATTGTAGTTATTTAGAATGATTGATTTTTTGTTATCATTTAGATGCAAAATGTTTTATCTGAAATTACTTAAAATTTATTGAAACAATACTGCAGGTCACTGTTTGCGAGCAGCTTTCTAACCATCATAGAAACTCTGTTGGACCAACCAAGGCAGGATGAAATGCGCATAGTCGGATGCCAGACCCTTTTTTACTTCGTAAATAGTCAGGTATAATTTAGTTCTTCAAGTATCAAAATATTATGTACTGAGCCATAATGAGAGAAAATTTCTCATTCTAAGTTTTTCAAATCCTTAAGCAAGGAGAGAGCTCCATATTGAAATGGAACTCTCTTAAATTTTAAATTGTTTTATTATTTTAATGGGAGGAGAAAGTATTATTTATTTTGATAGATTTTCTATTTATTTAAAATTTTTTATGTAAAAAGGGCAAGACACATCTATCAAATCTATCATCATCATCTATGAAAGCTGTCTAATATCTAACCTTATCTACACATCTTGTACTCTTTCAATTATAGTATTATCTCTTTAACTAACTAATATAAATAATTGAGTTAATAATAACTTTCTTTTTCTTGATTATTAAAAAAATTTAACCATTTTATATTTTATTTTAAATATTTAATTGATAAAGCAAGATAATGTCTAGTAACTATAAAGCTTAACATACTGTGAGTACTCAATTTTAAAATGTGAATCACTCAGAATTTTTATTTTGTTTTTATTCTTTTAGTAGCAAGATAAGGTATTTTCTATTCAAAGGCTAAATCATTTGAAAGGAAAGTCGTATTTATTCAATCTAAGATATCTTATAATCTATATATTATGATGCATTTTATTAATATATCTCCTTAATTAATATAAAGATTCTAATTGAAAATTTTTCTCACCTAGTTTTAAACGGATTAAATTATTCTTCAAACTAATTTTAAATATTCTTGATATCAAAATAAAATGTGACTTCAATTATTGATCTAGTTTAAAATATTATATTTTCAAACTGATTGTTACATATTTTAATATTTAGTAATGGCTTAAGCCAATTATCATTTCATTTTAATTCTAATTTTAAGACATATTGTCAAAATAGCAACAATTTATAAATTTTATCCATCTAAAATAGTACTATGCTATCACTTTGATAAAAATATATATTTAAAATTTCCATTAATACCTAAATCTCTAGAATTATTATAGTGATAATGCTTTTTATCCTCCCATGCATTGTATGGGTTACATTCTTGTTCTTTTGTAATCTCTTTAGAGAAATAAGTTAAACTTCTTACAAAAAGGAAGCAGTATTTTTTAAAGTTATTGTGCCTAACATCAACTTCTATGTTGTGAAATTCAGATAGATGGTACGTACATGTTCAATTTGGAAGCCATGGTTCCAAAATTTTGTCAGCTTGCTCAAGAAATGGATGAGGATCTCCGTGCTGCTGGGCTTCAGGCCCTTTCTGCAATGGTAATATTTTTTTTTGGTATGCTCTTTTAGGAATTCTGTTGATAATTCAAGTCACTACAAGGAACCCAGAATAAAGATCCATGATAGTATATTGATTAAATTTTTCCAAAAGATCATCTGAACACTATTTAGATTAAAGTTAAAACCAGATATGTATTTCACAAATTTCCTTTTATTAACGTTGACATTTCATATGTACGTTGATTTCCATTCTCTTAAAACATAAATACATTGACATTTCATATATATAGACCCATAGAATATGGCAAATGGCTATGACTTCCAGGAAGAAATCTTATCTATATTTTTTTATAGAATTATTTCTAGAATTCTTTGATATGCTCTGTGCACGGACATCATCATAAAAAATTGATAATACTGATGATCAATGATTTTGGTTTTTATTTGAGCCTCTTTCATTGTGTAGGAAAATGCAATTTTTCTATTGGTAGGACCATGACATAACACTTAAAATGTTTGGCCACTGCTTTAGATAAGAAAAATTCAAACCGACACACATAATTATTTATTTATGAGACTGAAGGTTATCGTGCTAAGAGGAGAATGAGCATTCTCCTAATTTTGTTTGTGTATCCATTAAATGCAATCTATAATAAGAAGATTAGTTATTAATCATATTTCATTAAATATTTTGATAGTTTGACCATTCTGCAAACGAAAGACAAAATGGTGAAATGAAATATTTAAGTCTACTAAAAAGTTAAAATTTTCTCATATTTCATCATTTAATGATTATACATTACTCCCATCAACAACATATGCATTTACTTATAAGGCATTTAGAATATCTTTAAAATTTAAAATTGATATTATTTCTGGTCATCAAGGACCTTTATTTATAATGATGCATTTGATTGGTGATCAAACATTATAAATTTTTTTGGAAAAATTATATATATCATGAGTTTTAGTGATGTAAAGAGAATGGTATATATATATATATATATATATATATATATATATATATATATGTGTGTGTGTGTGTGTGTGTGTGTGTGTGTGTGTGTGTGTGTGTGTGTGTGTGTGTGTGCAAAAAAAAATTAAATGTCATATAGATTTATATCATTAATAATCCATATATTTAATCTAAACCATTTGAAGGACTCAATACTTTGAAAATCATAACTATGTTTTTTTAATGTTTTCGATGTCATCCTGATCGCTCAAGAAAAAAATGAATAAGCCCAATTATCTAAGATTTTTATAGTCTGTTCTTCGTGAGAGATTAAATTTTATTTAAGTGGATTTCTCTTGACATTTATATTATGATTTATTTATATATGGGATTTGAAGTTTCTATGAGCGCGAGTTATCATAGTTAATTACCTCTCCCACTCGTGGGAGAGCACTCTCAGTTGAGGATAGCTACATTGATAACAATTTTTCTCTCTAATTATTTTGTGGGGTAAACCCGATCAAAATCTCAGTTTCATCATCTCAAGCATATCAACTGTTTTAGTCTACCAATATTAGAAGACCACTTGTCATAATTTGTAGAGAATCTGATTCACAGTTATAGATTGCCTCCTCTTAAGAATCCTGAGTAGACAAAGTTGTATGTATATAAATTAGAGTTTATTGTATTTTTAATTTTAGAATTTAATTGATTTAGTGTGCTTGTTAGCATGACTCTTATCCCAAGTACTATTAAGTTTGAGCTCATATTTAGTTTAAGATAGTCTTATAACTTAATTTATGAGTTACTTGAATTTAATTGGATGAGACTTATATCTATTTGAAGACCATAATTTGGTTAAGATGAGGTTTATGACTCAATTTCTGAGTTGATGAAAAAAAATGAGTCTTGCAACTTGCCTTGGAGGTGAGGAGATGGATAAATTTGTTTGAAGTGGGACTTAAATCCATTAGAATGCCCAAAAAAATTGAGTCTTGCAGCGTTGCCTTGGAGGTGAGGCAACACGATAAATTTAGTTGAAGTGGGACTTACATTCATTAGAATTCCCAAAAAAATTGAGCCTTGCAGTATGCCTTGGAGGCAAGGCCACCCAATAAATTTAGTTGAAGTGGGACTTACATCCACTAGAATGCTCGAAAGGTTAGGTGTTTTCATCTCTCCATGAAAGCTAGGCGATGTTAGTTGTCGCCATGAAGGCGAGGTGGCGCGATGTTAGTTGCTTACCAAGATTCATTGATCAACTACAAGATAGTTGAATTAAACTTGGGATTGAAAGCCTAATCGATCGAGTTGATGTTCTGTTATTTTGAGTAATTACATGGATTCATTTTCAAATGTGTCTATTTAAATGTTGATGCATCTAAGTCATTTGTAGTTCTTGCATAACTCCAAATTTCTTTGAGCTTCTAGAATTAATTCTTGATTTTTAAAACTTTATACTATGTTAAGAAGTTAAACCAAAGATTACGGTTGATTCTATATTTTTTAAAAGTTTTTGAAGCCTTTTTTTTATTAAAGCTCAAATCAATTGGATATATCCATATGCATATGTAAAATTTCTAAAAACTTTTTTATAAATCCAAGATTTTTGAAATATTTTTAATATTCTGCAGATGTTGCCTCAAAATATTTGAAGAGGTTAAATTTGACATGTATGTTTCATATCAAGCCATATATGTATAGCCTTCTTAAATGTATATTCAAAATTTTATCGCTAGTTATATATATATATATATATATATATATATATATATATATATATATATATATATATATAGATAGATAGAGATATAGATATAGATATAGATATATCTCAAGCGATAAAATCTTAAATATCTTGTCACAAAATTTTTTAGATCTATTTTATTTATAGGATAATCTAATAAAAAGTCTAACAAAATAAACTCGCTGCAACCTTTTTTTTTTTTAAACTTTTGAAATAAATCTGTTTGTATCCAAAGTAATGAATATAAACTATAAGTCTTAAAGTGGACATGCATTTTTAATTCGTAAAAATAGTGCTTGCAGACTCGTGCAATGTTAGGAAAGGCTGCTCATTCACTTTTCTTGTTTTTAGCACACGAAAGCTTGTAAATATATTTCATTTAAAAGCTTCTCCTAAAATGAAAAGAAAAGACATATCTTTTAAGTCACTTCTCGACAACCATAATAGAATTCGTGAATTCTAATTGAAAATTTGCAATTCCTCTTTTTCCTTAATCCACATTGACATTTTTTTGTTTTATTTTGTTTGTTAAATTGAGAGGTAGAATTTCCTTCTGAGTTTTTCCCCGCACTTCGATAATTTAAATAATGCCAATGAAAAAACAAACAAATAATTTCCAAAGATGAGTAAACATTATGAGAATGCCAAAGACATTATTGAAAATTCAAACCACCATATTTTCCTTTATTTTGTGATGATTCTAAAATCACAATCATCTTGGATGGAAAATTGCTCCCTTTGGGCCCGGATCAAAGATCAGGGAGGTGGGGTTTGGCCAGATCAAAATGTAATAGTTGCAAAGGGTATTTCCCCTTTTTTTCTTACCCATCGGATCAAAGATATGATGACATATGTCTTTTTTTTTTTTTACCCTGGTCTAAGATCAATGGAAAATGAATCTTCCTATTTTTTGGTTGATGAAGCCCAAAGATAAAGAGATAAAGAGATAAAGAGATATACCTGCAGTCCTTTCTCTTGCTAATTTCTCTCTTGTTTTTCTTTTTCTCTATTTCTTTTATTTATTTTTGGCTGCTATGGTATTCAAAGAGAAAGGAGGACTTTGATTAGCTACAGAGTGCAAGTCATGGAGCTCATGCAGGACGTCGTTGGTGGTTCACAATCACGCGAGATAGGTTCACAGCTATTGGAGAAGTGCAACGAGTTGTGGTTAAGTTGGAGCATGGTGGGTATGAGAGAAGCTAGTGCCTTTTCATACATTACAAGACATGATTTTAGCCTGATGCGTGTATAATTATAAAGAAAGTATATTTTTTTTAATATTATTATATTCATATTTCTAATACCAAAGAAGTGGTGCATGATAGTTGCCGATACCGATATGCATGCTTTAATGGTAGTGATGAAAAATAAAAACTAAATTGATATTAATTAGATTAAATGTGATATATAGTGAGAAAATTAGGATATATCTATATTCATTTAATTTAATATATTTTATTCTATCAATCTAGAAAAATTAGTTATTTTTCATTTTTTTTTAATTTATCAATTAAAACAGCATATTTAAAACAAATCCTTTTTTTTGCAAAAGATTTTGTATATATGCATCTTTTATAATATTTATTTATTATGGCACTAATCCATATAAAAAAATAAAAATAAAAATTGAATTCAACTTAGCTCGAATAATTCCATTTTAATTCAACTCAAATATTAATATGCCATTCGAATTGATTTATTTATGATTGAATTTCAACCGAGTCCAAACTTAGTTACAAAATATGATTTTGTAGTTGATCTTACTCATAAATTATGATGAACATTATCTCTAGTGATTTATATTTTTTATTTTTTTAGTAATTATTTAATTGCCAACACATCCTTTAAGAAAATTTTGATGCATTGGTTCATAATCAAATGAAATTATAAGTTTTTTTAAGTCATTTCATTAGTTTTGATGATGATAAAGAGAGTTAATTTTCTTGATGTTATAAATATAAGTTATAGTATTGCAATCTATATGGGAGAAGAATGGTTATTTTTATCCTAGAAGTAAAAAAAAAAATTCATAATTAGTCAAGCTATCTTCAACTAGAAAATTTTATATATGTAGTCCCCCTTTAAGTTTGTTAGGTTATGCTTGAGCGTTTTGCAAGATAGTTTTTTATTTCTTCTCTTTATATAGGGTATAAACGTGGGGAGAAGATATAACTTGTTTATATAAACATATGTTTATCTCGGAGAAGAGTTGTCATTCTCCCCTATTTATAACTTTGTATCTACCACATTCATGACCTTCAAATTTAAAGGACCACACAATAGGTTCTTCATTTGTACCATGAAAATGATATGTGGATCGTGTTTCATCATTTAATTGTGCATGTAAAACGAGAATGATCTAGCAACATGTATAAACTCGCTAAAAGTATAATGTTACTCATAAATATCATCAATAAATGCCATAAAAGTCTTTCCACATATCTTGAAGAACACTTATATCAATTTGGAAGATTCTACACATTAAAAATCATAATCATTTTCTCGTGCAGGTGAAAGTATCAATAAAATTTTTTTGATGTATTTGTTTGATGAATGTTATTGAAATTTTACGTGTTGCTTGTTTTAATTAATGAGGCTTATGCCTTTTTGTTTGAGATGTCTGCCTCTAAGCTTTATACCTCAAGGCATAGGAGGCAATACCTTAATAATATTGTGTAAAAATATTATATTAATATTTAATTTACCTAATGCAATGCGTTAAAAAGATTGAAAGTAATTTAAGTATAATGAATTATTTAGTTATGTTATTAATTTATTATTTTATTTAAAAATATATTTAACCTAATGTCACTAATATTGGAAATAAGAAGAAAAATATAGTGATCGAAGAAAATTTGAAAGTTTCATTGAGGTAGAATTATATATGATGATACTTTTGAAAAGAGGTTTTTGGATTTTGCTCCTCATGGTGTATTTAAATTTTAAGTATAATGAATCTTAGTTTAATTTTCATTTTATATCAACATTTAAGATTGAGATTTATGATTTATATTTTTATGATGATGAACTAAGTAAATATGTTAATGATTTATGTCATATTTATGAATTTTTTTTTTATTTTAGAAGTTTTTGATTTATTTATTTTTATGATGATGAACTTAGTTTATTTTAGAAGTTTTTTATTTTTTCATATTTTTATTTAGTTATGTCATAGTAAATATTTAGTTTTTCTATTTTGAGGTTTACGTCTCATCTTACTAAAGCAAAATGCCTTAGTTTTTGATTTTATCTACTTAAACTTGAAATGATAGTAATTAATGCAATTTTTTTAAAATATTTATGGAGTGAATTTCCTACGCCTCAATTGATTTTAATTCTAGAAAATTGGTTGGTAACTCTTATACTCAGTGTAGAAATGTGGATAGCGCATGTTAGTCAAGCCAATCTTTTAGGATATGTTGATGATGTGTATGCAGACTTTTATACTTTACTTCATCAAGCCTTGTTTGAAAATTGTTGAAAGTCTTTTTCATGCATAACACATAAAACTACAGGATCCATATTTTACATATATAGGAAAACTTGTGCTTGTTTTGAACTCACAGCTCTTTGACTATGAACTTTATTTATAGCTTGTAATTCTATCTACCTTTTTACCTGAATGTATTTTGTTTTGGGCTCTTTTTTTGTTCATGTAGTGGTTAGCTGTGTATACGCACTGATGATTCTTCTAATATCTTATCCAGATTTGGTTTATGGGTGAATTCTCTCATATCTCCGGAGAATTTGACAATGTAAGTTTTCTATTTGCTAATGTTGGAGTCTTATACTCTCTATGCATGATGCTAATTCCAAACTTAATTGTTTAGATGCTTGATCTTTTAAATCATATACTGGTCTTTCTCGAACTTTGAGAAATGTTTGTTCTTTGTGTCAGTGCTTTGATGTAATGATAATTTCACATAAGATTGGAGAGGGTGAGATCAAGGACCCATGAGTTGAATTTCCTTGTTTGTAATCAGCTTTTTTACTGTTGCTTATTTGTAAAAGATCTAAAAATCTCTCTTCAAAAGAAGCTGTCGATATTCATACTTGATACCAAAAGGCCTCCTTCGGAAAATTTCTTCTTTTGTTTTTCTTTTGTTTCATTTTTCAGATCTTTTTCATTTTTTTAGTATGACATCAAATGCTTTAGTCATTTATTTCATTTGAGGATAATATTAAATATTTTTGAATAATAGGTTGTTACAGTTGTCTTGGAAAATTATGGAAATACTCATTTATGTTTGGAAAATGTTCAAGATGGCGAGCAAGGCACCCAGAACAAATGGGTCAGAGAAGTCCTCAAAACTGAAGGTCATGTGTCTCCTAACCTTGGGGAACATGCAAGGCTTCTTTCTTGGAAGAACCTTGTGAATGAAAAGGGAGAACTTTGTTTGACAATGTATGGCTTTGTTCACGAGACAATTCCTTTTGACATTAACAATCTACCATTTCGGATCTTAATAACTTTCTCTTGAACAGAGATGAATCCAAAAGCTCCAAGTTTTGGTCAAAGGTTTGTGTGCATAATATGGCCATCCTAGCCAGGGAAGCAACTACTGTACGTCATGTTTTGGAGTCTATCTTTCGATATCTGGATAGTGGTAATTTGTGGTCACCTACAAATGGGCTTGCTCTTTCTGTCCTGCTTGATTTGCAAAGGACAATGGAAAAATCTGGCAAGTTGATTTTGTTTTTTACGCATTTCTTCATTAATCTTCTATCTTCAGAGTAGATGGTAACAAAATGTTAATTACATTGAAAAAATATGGTTTAGCTTGCATGCATTTTTATACCTTTTCCCTGTTCAGGGCAAAATACACATTTGTTGTTATCCATACTAGTCAAGCATCTTGATCATAAGACAGTTCAGAAACAACCAGAAATGCAGTTAAACATGATCAATGTAGCCACATGTCTTGCTGAGCAATCAAAAGCTGAGACTTCATTGGCAATTATCAGCACTATAACTGATCTTGTTAGACATTTGCGAAGAAGTATACTGTGCACAATTGACAATACAGGTTTGAACGAGGATACGTCAAAATGGAGCACCAAATTCCAAACAGCTATTGAAGAATGCCTTGTTCAGTTATCAAATAAGGTTTACTGATTTTTTTTAATAGATAGAGGATATATTGTGTAGAAAATTTACACTAGGCATTGCTCCAGTAATAAATACAATATATATATGTAATGTTTAGGAGTATGCATATAAGTGAAAGGAAGCTTAAAAGGGGATAAAGAACTGAATGTTTTAGCCATAAACTATCAGAATATCATTATATTTCTCTCCTCCTATGTAACGCGGCAATTATTCCATTCGATAGCATTTCTGATAAAAAAACAACAACAACAAGCCTTTATACCACTGTGCGGGGTCGGCTATATGAATCCTTCTTCTCCATTGTGTCTTATTATGTGTCAAAGTCTCATTTAATTTTAGTAAACTAAGGTAATTTTTTATACATCTTAACTAAGTCTTTTTAAGTCTACCTCTACTTTTCTTAATATAAGGCAAATCTAATACATCTACTCTTCTATCCGGGTCATCGGACGACAGACGCTTTATGCGGCTAAACCACCTAAGACAACTCTCTCTAATCTTATCTACTACTGGAGTTACTCCAAACTTTCATTGAATATACTTATTTCACATTTTATCTCTAAGAGTAAAGTCACTCATCTACCTGAGCATTCTCATCTCTGCAACACTTAACTTGGTCTTATGCTTCTCTTTTACTGGCCAACATTCTATGCCATAAATCATTGCAGGTCTTATCACCATCTTATAAAATTTTTCCTCAGGTCTAAGTAGTATTTTTCTATAACACAATAGGCCAAATGTATTCCTCCACTTCAACCATCCAACTTGAATTCTACTAATAACATCTCCATCTATTTCACCATCATTTTGAACAATAGAGCATATATATTTGAAACACTCACTCTTTTTAATGATTTGATCATCCAATGTCACAACACCTCCACTAGAACTTCTATAACTAAAATTACATTCCATATATTCAGTTTTAGATCTACTAAAACAAAAACCTTTAGACTCTAAAGTTGACCCCCATAATTCAAGTTTCTTTCGGACTCCCTCTCTAGTCTTATCAACAAGAAGAATGTTATCAGCAAAAAGCATACACAAGGTATATCTTCCTGTAAATGCCAACTAAGAATGTCCGTAACTAAAGCAAAAAGATAAGGGCTTAAAGCTGATCCTTGATGTAATCCAACTGAAATAGGAAAATATTTTGCAATCCTCCTTGTGTTTGGATACAAGTAACAGCTCTAGCATTTCTCATAAAGCCATGACAATATATTTTTTTCAATTTTAGGTTGGAGATGCTGGACCTGTTCTTGACATGCTGGCTGTAACGCTGGAAAATTTACCAGCGTCTGCGCCTGTTGCTAGGTCCACTGTTTCTGCTGTCTATCGCACAGCTGAAATAATTGCATCAGCACCAAATATTTCTTATCAGAATAAGGTAATTTTCTTGACTAAGATAACTGTGATCTTCCTGTTCGGCAATTTTTTCTGATTTCATTAATTATCCATAATACAGGTTTTTCCAGAAGCATTATTTCATCAATTGCTCTTGGCAATGGTTCATCCAGATCGTGAAACCCATGTCGGAGCACACCGTATCTTTTCTTATGTTCTTGTTCCATCTTCAGTCCAGTCTCGTATGTGTTCCGTTGCTTCAGAACTACCAAAAGCATATGATCTTCGTAGGACGCTCTCAAGGACAGTGTCCGTCTTTTCATCCTCAGCCGTTCTTTTTGAGAAGCTAAGACGGGAAATGCGTTCCTTCCGAGATCATGCATCAACAGATGATCTTGATAAAATTAACTACAACAATGATGGTCATGATATTAGTGACAGCACAAAACTTCACAAACTTCATTCAACTCAGAATAGTCTTTATAGCATGGAAGACCCTTTTTTGTATTCGACAGAACACAATCCCCAAGGCAAACCTGATGAGAAAGACCTGGTATGCAATTCACTTTCTCAAAGCTCGGAAAATTTATTTTCCATTTCAAGCAAACTAAATTCGTTCCATGGATGAAACCTCAGGACACAGTGTTACTTAGGTTAAGTGGTCGACAAATCACCCTTCTACTGTCATCCATATGGGCGCAAGCCCTTTGTCCGGAAAATACTCCACAAAACTATGAAGCAATTGCTAATACTTATCGCCTGATACTCATATTTTCTCGCACAAAGGTAGTTATGTATTCTCATTTTGTCTTTATAAGATAATTTGTTTTTTAAGCTCTTAATCTTTTATAGTTTCATGATCTGTACAAATTTACTTATGATGGTACTGGTAAACTTGGTGGTTACCTTGCTTGTGGAAGTGTTGGGTACTTTTTAACTGGTAGAATCATGTTATCCTTTGTCTGTTATTGCCAATCTATTTTCCCCAGTTTTTTGTTTGATGCATTAACATATCTAATAATTATACCAATAATGTTGGATGGTGTTTAATAGTGATTGAAAACTCATTTATTTTCACGCAGAACTCATTTCAGGACACCCTTATTCGAAGCTATCAACTTGCATTTTCTTTGAGAAACATTGCCCTTCGTGAAGGTACTATAGACCACCTTCTGATCCAATTTGGCAGTTTCTAGCATTACTAGTTTACCATGTTTTTTTAAGAGCATTAAAATGTAAAATGTAGTATATTTTTGTCAAGCATCCACTTTTAACATGAAAAGAATAGAAACATTATGTTTTTTTCCTCTTGAAGTTTTCAAAAATTAACCCTCACTAAGAATTTCTTTTGCGCTCCAAGATCCATGGATTACTTCTTTAATGCCAACAACACCCAGGTTTAATTTGTATATATTTTTTTTAAACCATTTGACTGAGATTAACTAACAATTTTGTTACTCTATTAACAACAACAACAACAAGCCTTAATCCCACTAGGTTCATATGAATCCTTCGTCTTTCAGTGTCTATTATGATCAAATTCTCATTTAAATCAAGTACTAAGATATTTTACATCTTAACCAAATCTTTTCACTCTCTCTACTTTTCTTAACATATAAGAAATCTAATGCATCTACTCTCCTAATGTCATCTGACAACAGACTTTATGTGGCCAAACCATCTAAGCGACTCTCCTAATCTTATCTACCATGAGCTACTCCAACTTTTTTTAATATTATTTTGCATTCTATCTCTAAGAGTAAAGTCACTCATCCACCTAAGCATCCTCATCTCAACACTTAACTTAGTCTTACGCTTTCTTTTATCCAACATTCTCGCACTATAAGTTATGTCTTACCACCATCTTATAAAATTTTCCTTAAGTTTATGGAACTTTTCTATCATAATAGATGCATTCCTCTACTTCAACCATCCAACTTGAATTCTACTAATAACATCTCCATCTATTTCACCATCATTTTGAACAATAGAGCCTAAATACCAAACGCCACTCTTATTAATGACTTCATCACCTAATGTCACAACACTACCACTAACTTCTACAACTAAAATTACACCATATATTCAGTTTAGATCTACTTAAACGAAAACCTTTAGACTCTAGAGTTGACCTCCATAATTCAAGTTTCTGGACTCTCTAGTCTTATCAACAAGAAGAATGCCATCAAAAGCATATACCAAGGTACATCTTTCTTGTAAATGTCTAGTAAGAACATCCATAACTAAAGTAAAAAAAGGGTTTAAAGCTAACTTGATGTAATCCAATCAAATAGGAAAATATTTTGTCAATGCTCCTTGTGTTTGGACACAAGTAACAACTCATATATCCTTAATGAATATAACCAATATTAACTCCTTTCGTTCTAACTCTCCAAAGAACATCTCAAACTTTATCATAAACTTTCTCTAAATCAATAAATATCATATGTAGATCCTCCTTACTTTCTATGCTTCTATCAAATCCCTTAACAAATGTATAACATCCATAGATCTACCTAGAAACCAAACTGACAAGAAACTTCAGATCACATCGAACCTATGCTCAATTACTCTCTCATAATTTTTTAATATATGACACATTAACTTAATTCCTTTATAATTTGCACAATCTTGTGCATCACCTTTATTCTTAAATATAGAACCAACAAACTCTTTCTCCACTTATCGACATCTTTTTTTGGTCTTTAAAATGACATTAAAAGATTTGTAAACCGAAATTCCTTGATCTCCTAAACATTTCCACACTTATTGGAATAATATCCGTCCTCTACTTCCACATTTCATTTTCTTTAAAGTTTCACTAACTTTAGATTTACTAATACGATGATAAAAATGAAATTCTCTATTTTTGTTTAGGGTATTAAGGTTGCTAAAATAAATCATACTTTCAGATTCTTCATTGAAAAGTTTATCAAAATACCTCATCCACCTATTTTCAATATCCTTTTCTAGAAAAAAATATTTTATTATTTTCATCCTTAATACCTCACCCTTTATCTTTACTTCTTTTGGTTGGCTAACTTATACATACATCTTTCACCTTCTTTTGGTATCTAATCTCATTGTATAAATCACTAAAAGTTAAATTTTTTGTATCATATTCTTTCTTAGAATCTCTACAACTTTATATCTTTCCCAATTCTCAGTTTTACATCTAAACCAAGTTTTATAACAATACTTCTTATTTTTTATCTTTTCTTGCACACTCTGATTCCACCACCAACTATTCTTATTAAAAGAAGCTTTTCCTTGAAAATTACTTGAAAACCTCAGGAATAAGATCTCCATCATTTCATATGATTTCTAGTTTAACCATCCTAGATCTAGCAACTCTGCAGCAGTAATCACAGGCCTTAGATATGATAAAAGTTAAACTCATGTGGTTCTGTTGTCATTACAGCCCAACTACAAACTCTCCGTGTAGTTTTTCCTAACAAGAAAAACAGAATTTTATTCTTAATTTGGAACTCGAAAATATTCATGATCTATGTTTCCAATGCCAGTTCTAGTGGGATATTATGCTTGGCATATCAAATTGAAATGTATCAAAGACCTTTTTTTTCTGTTGTTTAAAAAAAAAAAAAAATTGTTGCCATCCAGTTACATGATGAATTTTGTCTAAACGATGATGAAAGGAAAGAACCTTAGTCATCTAGGCTGACGGGGATATAAAACAGATGTTTTACCTTATTTGGCTAGGCACAGGTCTTCTAGTATAAGGAACTTTTTCTTATACAACAGATTAACACAATCATGTCCATGAGAATGGGTCTTGTATCTTTTTTTTTAATAAAAAAGATACTGAGAGTGCAGAATGTTGGCCAGTAAAAGAGAAGCATAAAACTAAGTATTGCAGAGATGAAGATACTCAGGTGGATGAGAGACTTTACTCTTAGAGATAAAATGCAAAATGAATATGTTCAGGAAAAAGTTGGAGTAGCTCCAGTGACAGATAAGATTAGAGAGTTGCCTTAGATGGTTTGGCGACATAAAGCATCATCTGACGATCCTGTTAGGAGATTAGATATATTAGATTTGCCTTATATTAAGAAAGATAGGTAGACCTAAAAAGGCTTGGTTAGAATGTATAAAAAATGAACTTAGTTTATTAGAATTAAATGAGAATTTGATACATAATATGATATAATGGAGAAGAAGGATTCATGTAGTCGATCCCACATAGTGGATAAAACTTATTATTGTTGTTGTAATAAAAAGTTATTGAGGGCCCAATATTGTTGCTTCTAAATAATCTATGGAAGATGAAATCTATATCATGTAGTCTCATCTAAGACAAACCTTAGAGCTTGATACCTTGTCTGGAAGTGCAAACATAGTATGCATTATTTAAATATTTTATTTGTATTCAAAATGCTTTCTGGAATCATGCTTGTGTTTCCTCATCAATCAGCATCGGTTGCTGATTTATCTTCATCATTTTCAGGTTCATTGCCTCCATCACGGAGACGTTCTCTTTTCACTCTGGCAACATCGATGATTGTCTTTTCTTCAAAGGCTTTTGATATATCACCTCTTGTTTCAATTGCCAAGTCATCCTTCCGGGAAACAATGGTATTTTTATGCTTCTCTCCTCAGATAACTTCTTAAGTTCCATTATCTATTGTTTGCATTCTTTTCAGATAAAAACACCCGTTCAGGTCTACAGTACATACAGCTGATCACAGAGAAATGTTCATCGCACTCATTTAAATCAATAAATTTTCAACATTTTTATACTACATATCATAAAAATACGTGTAGTTGGCCCATAACCTCATTGTGCTCTACACTTAAAAATGTGGACATAAATTCTGAAGCTTTAATTTATCATAATATTAGAGTTATTTTATATCATTTAGTTTTTTTTAAATGTTATTCAATTTGCTAGCAATTTATTAGCTTGTCAATAGTTTGTTAGTATCTTATTAGTTTGTTGGCAATTATTTAGCAAGTTATTGGTAATTTGCTATTTAATGTGTTTGTGAGTGGGATTTCTGAATTTTATAAGAAAGTTTGTAGCATGAATGTAATTTTTGTTGTGGATGTGCAGACTCTTCAGCAATTTTTAAAGTGTGATAGTTTATAACTTCTGGAATAGGCTATGTCCTCATATACGTGTGAGACCTGCTTATCGTTGTATTTATCTTTTTTTTTTTTTCATTTTCTCCATTATCCTTTTTAGTTTATTTTCAAGGGCATGAAATTAATATAATAGTTTTGAATCATTTTTTTAAGGATTACTTTTATAATCCACCGACATACATTTTTTCCTAAATCCAACACCTTTTCCTTTAAATAACAAAACTACTATTCGTAGAACATGAGATTCAACATTCACTCTATCACAAAATTACTCACAGAACAGAAAAAATACTACTTGCTGAGCAATAAAATTATTGACATAACAGCAAAAACAGTGTTCAATGTTCATACTTGGACTGACCCATTTATGGCTTTTTATAATTGTTTTTTTCTTTCTTCATAGAAGCTACCTAATTATATGCAATGACCCTATCCAATTCAAAATCAAAGGCCCAACATACCTCCATCTTTTACGTTAGACCTCTTCCTTAATTCACTCCAATAAACTATAAATAAATTTTCAAAATTTACATCTATCTTAATCCTATTCTACCTAATCTTATCTAGACACTCATTAAAAAGTCAACCGTGAATCTCTCATAGGTCACTATAGCTTCTACAAGGCTTGAACCTCTACTCAAGGTTTTAAAACCATTTTCTTCAAAGGTTTTAAGAAAGTCAAGTTGAGCTTGTTGATGTTTCTCCAAGGCCATATCGTCCTCTAGTCTATTAGAAATATCTCCACCATTTGATGATACATAGTTGATCGAGCATGATGTATTATTACTATCACTCTTTGGAGCATGTGGAATTAATGTGGACAGAATTTATGAATTTTATTTTGTTATGTATATTAGAGTTATTTTATGTCTTTAAGATTTTTTAGTTTTATTAGGATTATTCATGAATAAAATTCTTTTTGTTAACTCTTTGACTTCTCTTCATTTATTTTAGAACTTTTATTTTTGACTCTTCAAGAGACTACTAAGTGTAAAACTGGGATTGATCTTTAGCTCTTCATTTCTTATGGGATTGATCTTTGATTAAGTGTAAAACTCGAAGATTGTCAGGAGAAGTTTTCTTCTTGTATAGGCACGCGGATTATTTGGCTTGTTACATTATTCTTTTTCATCTTCTCTAATCTCCATTAACCTTTTTAGTTTATTTCGAAGGTTATCCTACATCAACTTCTAACATTCATTATATGTCATGGGAATTTGTTAGAAATTTATTGACTTTATAGGTGTGAGAAACTTGATTGTTGGGATAGGTTAATGATGACATATTTACATTACATTTAAATTGCATTTTAAAAAATATTTTCTTAAGATTATATCTCATATGAAAACCATTCTTATATCTTTTGTTTTTGTGCATCAAGATTTCCCTATCAACATGCTTTCATTATATTTGGTGATGTTACAATGTTTATTTGGGAACAACTTGGAGCACTTTAAGCAAAATTAGTATTTTTCTATCATTTAAATGAGTTGTGTTATTATGCTAATAATAACCCTTACAAATGCTGATACATGCAGCAGGTTGATCCATTTCTTTCTCTTGCTGAAGATTGCAAATTGCAAGCTGTGGTCTCTGCTTCTGATGCCCTAGTAGTTTATGGTTCAAAAGAGGACGACACTCGTGCCTCCAAAGCTCTTTCCGCAACCAAATTAGCAGAAGTTCATTTCATAGATTCCATGGTTTCTGTAATTATTGATGAATTTGGGAATGTATCTAATGTAATTCACGCCACATTTCTTATTTCATTTCTTGATTTTATTCTGTTAAATCCCTCGTTAATGTAATATATGAAACCGTTCTTATAGACTTGTATTTTGCAGTCAGAATCTTCTGCCATGAGAGCTCAACTACTCAAGGACTTCTTACCGGATGATTTATGCCCATTAGGTGGTCATTTTGTGCAGGTGCCAGTGCCAGGACCGTTAACACATGGCAAAGACCATAAATCTGAAAAAGAGGCATTGTGACTAAGCATTTTCAATTATTTAACACTTTTTATTCAAGAATTTGCATTTAAATGAAATTTCATTTGTATGTCTCAGGTCAATTCTTCAGCTGTCCAAGAGGAGGACATCTTTACTGAATCATCTGACAGTGTTGCGGATGCAAAATCTCAATTCCATATGAATGCCAACCTTTTGAGCGTTAATCAACTACTAGAATCAGTATGCTTAGGATTTCACTCAACCCCATTATTTTTGTTTTGGTTTAATGATGGAAAAATAGTATTATAATTCCTCATAATTATTTTTCTTTGGCTAGCAATCCAAACTTAATGTTCTTGTAGCCTGTTTCATTTGGCCTTCTTTTAGATTGTCCTCTGTTGCTTAAGGTTGAAAAAATACAGGTGCTTGAGACAGCAAGACAAGTAGAAAGAATTTCAGTATCTACTACACCTGATGTACCATTTAAAGAAATGGCTAACCACTGTGATGCTCTTCTGATGGGGAAACAACAAAAGCTTTCTGTCTTTGTAGCATCCCAGCAAAAACAAGAATTTTCTCCGGGCCAATATAATACAATTCTGGCAGTCTCCTCATTTCCAAACCAATTACAAACGGTATGTTACTTAGGGCCTATTTGGAATCAATTTTATTTTGTGCCTTTTATTTTATTTTATATTTTTTATAAAAATATATTTGTTTAGAGGCCATTTGGGATCACTTTTATTTTTTATTTTGATTTGTTTTTGTTTTATTTTAAAATTAAGCATGTTTGGTGGCAATTGTTGTTTTTAAAAACACTCAAAATATCTAAAAGTTGTTTTGAGTGTTTTTTAAAATAATGTTATTTGTCTTTTAAAACAAAAAATAAAACACTTAATAAATATATTTTTAAAAAATAACTTAAAAACAAAAACAAAAAATAGTAAGTAAAATTGATTCTAAACAGTTCCTTTGCGTATTTTTTAAGTGCTTTTATTTTCTTTTTTTTTTTAAATAATTAATATTGTTAAAAATACTAAACAATTTTTAAATAGTTTGAGTATTTTTAAAAATAATTATCATCACCAAGCATGATTATTTTGAAACATAAAATAAAATAAAAATAAAAAATAGAAGTGATCCCAAACATCTCCATAGAGGCTGTTTGGGATCACTTTTGTTTTTAATTTTTATTTAATATTTTGATTTTGTTTTGTTTATATTTTGTTCCAAAGTAAAATATATTTTATTGTAATTGTTAGTTTTAAAAACACTCAAAACATATAAAAGTTGTTTTGACTGTTTTTAAAAATGATATTATTTATTTTTGAAAATGAAAAATAAAAATACATGAAAAACACATCAAATAAATATGTTTTTAAAAATAAGATAAAAATAAAATAAAAAATACAAAATAAAATTGATCCTAAACAGCCTCTAAGGATCTGATGTAAATATGTTTTTCAAACAAAATACACAAAAAACATACAAAAAGCACTTCAAACAAAATATGTTTTTCAAACCAACTTTAATGGTTAAAAAGTTCTATCATAAACTTTGTTGTTCTATGACATTGAAGATTTCTTAGAATGCTTTTTGGTTCTTATTCTCCATCCGCATCTCAATTTCTTTGCCTCTCCTTTGAAAGATCTGATGTAAATATGGAATTCTTTGTCCATCAACAATAGGACGCCAATCTAGGTTTGCAATTTGTATGCACTTTTCACATGATTCATAAAAATTATCCTTATATCCAACTTTTTTAAACAACATTGAGAATTAAGAATAAAACACAAGTTTATTTGGTTGTATTTTCTTCCCTTCTCTTCTCTTCGTGCTTCTTGTAACCTATAAGTACTTAGCACCTTTATTTTTAAAGCAAGTGCATTTTGAATACGAATGCAGCTGAATTCTGATATCTTGATATAATTGCATGAAAGTAGCATAACTATGTTCCAAACAAGACCACCCTTTACTTTAAATATCATGATATAATGTCATAGAAGTTCCATAAATGCAGTCATCAGTATGAAAATATAGTGATAGAGTTGTTGCAGAAGAAATTATTATTTAAAAAGCTATGATGAGTATTATAATTTTTTTTATTTTAAAAAAACTAGACTGCAACTTTTTGACAGCCTCCGCACTATCAGGTCAGATCAGAAATCATAACTTTTCCGCTATATTTTTATCAAAATATAGCCCAAATGCAATTTCCTCCTAAACGCCATTAGCAGTGTGATTCGAGCCGCACCATAGACAGAACATTATCCCAAATGCAACTTAATTGATAAAGCTTCAATGTTGAAACTAGGGTGTGGCTCTCGCCCCCTAGATTTGAGAAAATCCTAATATAGCCATGCATATAGGTTTGAAGATTTTACTTTCAAAATTATCATAACATCATGTATACCATGAAAGAAACTTTTGTCCCACCTATATAAAATAGTGATTTCTTCATCCAGTACTACAAATTTTGTACAGTCTCTATTCTTATACCTGTGCACTATACATATTAACCATACCGAAACCTATTCAAACTGCAGAATGGAAATCCTTTTCTCGATCAAAATTCAAATACATGTGCTGTAACTGCGCTCGCCTGCGCTTCTGAGTACCAAAACCTAACCCAGTTCATGAGACTCCCGGCATCGACCCCATTCGACAACTTCCTCAAAGCTGCTGGCTGTTGAATCTCTTCTCTAATAAAATCTCAGAGGCTCCACAAATTTTGACTCTGGTGGCTACATTCTTTCAGACCGGTATCATTCTGTGTTCATATCAGAGGTGACTTTTTTCTTTATTTTATTTTATTTTATTGTCTTATTTGTTCTTTAAATATTCATTCCTATCTATGATGGGGGAATAGAAGGTTTGCTAGATAGGCATCACAATGAACTTATATGATGTCCATATATATATATATATATATATATATATATATATATATATATTGGTTGATTTTATTGTATTTTTTTAAATGTATAAAGTGCCTTTTTGTTTTTATAAATGTGTGATGAGATTATACATTTTATTAAACTCATTTGTTTATTATATCAATGGAAGCTAAAGTTTTTATGCATAATGATTGAGCCTTCTTATTATGTTATGATTGGCTTGATGATCTTTTTTTTTTCATTTTAAAAATTAATGATAAATTAAAAAAATTATTTATTTTAGTGAGAATGCAGAACAGAGATTAATCACATCTTTGCTATTTTTATGCTTAGGATTTTATAATTAATGTGATCACATTTATTGGTTATTAATATTTTCTTTTAACATATAATGGGTTGCCCACATGGACCTAATTTAATTGCTTTAAAATTTATTTAAATATGATAACATGGATATAACGATTAAAAAGTTATTTTAAAGTGATTAAGATTATAAAACATTACAAATCTCAATATATGAATTAGCCCTTCTTTACTATATAATTTCCAGAATTATTTAGAGATTAATCACATCTTAGTATCCATTTTCCTATTATTTTTTTGCAATTTTCTTTTAACAATTATTAGAAAACATAAAGATTAAACAAAATTTAAAAAAGCCTGATACTGCAAATCTGTCATCTATATCCTGTATTTTGCAGTTTTTTAATATGACAATTGGGTTATTAGAAAATTAGTTAGTAATATTAGAAGATATTTTCATTGTCATGGAATTGGTAGAATGAGTCGGATCATTTATTTTAAATAAAGATGATTTTTATAATTTAATTTATTGTTGTAAAATAATAATTGAGCTAGGAAAGCAAAAATAAATTTTTTTACATAAAATTATAACTCTTTCATATTTAATTTATTTTATTTTATGTTAATTGTTTTACGTTAATATATTTTGTAGGACAAGGAGAATCCATTATTGTCATTGTTTGTTGATGCATCATGATTGAATACATTAATAAATTAAATCAATGGATAAATTTGTTTATTCATAACCCTAAACATCAAATATCTCTACTTATATATATATATATATATATATATATATATATATATATATATATTAAAGAGAGGGATTTGAGTCAATTTAATGTTAAACTTTCACAGATAATATATAGATGAGTTGAATTTTAGACCTCTCAATTAAAAGTGAAGCTCTCAACCACTAGATTAAGGAGGCATTTGGGGCAATAGTGCGGTACTGCACTGCAACTATATTTAGTAAAATTACATTCCAACAATTTTTTGAAGAATGTGATGAGAAAATTGTATTTTTCAATCATACCACTTGGCTAAAATTTCTGATTTGACTTTTTTAAAAAATAAAATTTATAAGTATCATAACTTTTAAACTGATTTCCGCACATCTTCACTACTTTGAAATAGCTATAATTATCCCAAATAAATCCTAAGTATCTCTGCCAATGCAATAATAGTTGTGGCTCTCTATCAAAATTTATACTAATCAATGTTAACATACCAAATCAAACGATATGAAAGTGGCTCCTCTTTTTACATGTATATGCTTGAACTAAGACTATATCAAACTTTCAATAAATATAAACTATAAATTATATTAAAATAAAATTTTGACATAAATAAATCAACTTTAATATGAAAAAGCTATAATTTCAAAATAGAAGTAATTCATGATTAAAGGTTATGTCAAAATTCCATATTTTAACTCAAATTAATATCAAATTATTTGATTAATTAAATATTTTTATAATTGTTAAATATTATAAAATTTCATTGATCTTTGTTAATTAATTAATCATACATATATAGTTAACATCGTCATTGTTCAATTAATATAATATGTATAATTAACTAAAAGTTATTATAAAATTTATAAATTATTTTTATTTCAAGAAATGAATTAAAATCACATCGAAATAAAATAAAATATTAATATATATATATATATATATATATATAAATGGATTTTCTGCCAGGTCCCTTCGGCTTCGGCGGAGCTACTCTAATAACTGTTATGGAGATCGACGTTCGCTGAGAGGACCAATCGGCGACGCGGATCTTCTTCTTCGCAAGAAATAATTTTTATTTTAATTTCACTGAAAGAGCCTAAGCCGTTCCTACTAATCGTCCGCTCCGCCCGTCTTTCCCGGCGCCCTGAATGCTAATCTGGTATTAAAACAGTCCAGTAATTTTTATTGATTTATTTTATAAATTTAATTATTTTTCTTATATTTAAATTGATCTTCAAAGTTTTATAATTTAAAAAACTTTGAATATATGAACGGATTTTATGGGCGGGACATTTCGGCTGAGCTACTCAAACTGCAAGCTTTCTACCGCCGGATAGTGATCTTAGAGCTCGATCAGATATATATCTCTCTCGATCTGTTAAGGAGGCCGAAAAGTTGGGGACGACGACGATCGCGGAGAAGATGCGCGGCGTCCACTTCGCGAGGCGAATCTTCTTCGCAAGTGATAATTTTTTATTTTCTTTTAATTTTGCAGATGATCCGTCGCCCCGCCCGTTCCTCCGGGCACCGATACAATACTGAATGCTAATTCAGCAGTCCCCAAATTGATCTATAAATAGACGGCTTCCCTCCGGACTCTTAACCCTAATCTTTCTTTACTCTCTTCGCGTCAGAAAAGAAGAAAACCGTTTCAAGAAAAGAGCTTTTCAATCCTCTTCTACTCCTTTCCCCAATGGGTAAGAAGAACAGAAACTCTGCCGAAGCTGCCGCTCCGCCTTTTGCAAGCTCAAGCAACAGCCGGCTGATGGAGAATCTCAAAACAGTGAATTTTCACCTTGTGAAGGAAGCCACGCTGTGCCGGAAACAGATAGAGAAACTCCAATCCCAGATCTCTTCAATGGCCGCCGACAATGACATCTTCCATGAGATCGAACGTGATGTCTTCAACCTCGTCCTCTCCTCTAGTCTCAGTGACGCCGCTGAGCGCAGAACGGCGGAGATGGCCGCAGTTTCAGATACGGAGAGGAATCTGATAAATAAGACTGAGTCGGCTCTCGAGGAGGTCAGTGCCGCGGAAACGGGACTGCTTGCTCTAGTTAGAGAGAAAGATGCGAAGGTGAAAGAGTTAGCAGAGCTGAAAGAAAGACGTCGATCCATGGAGGTAGCGAGGGAGCGTGGAAAACGATGGAGGAAGTGGGTTTACCCTGCCGCGGGTCTTTTTGTTCTAGTTGGAGATAAAGATGAGAGGGAGAAACAGTTAGCTGAGTTGAAAGAAAGCCATCGATCCATGAAGCAAGCGAGGGAGGGTGGAAAACGATGGAGGAAGTGGATTTACCCTGCGGGTCTTCTTGCACTTGTTGGAGAGATAGATGAGAAGAAGGAAGAGTTATCTGAGTTGAAAGAAAGCGATCAATCCATGGAACAAGCGAGGGAGCTTGAAATATCATGGAGGAAGTGGGCTTACCCCGCTGCTGCTACAGCTACTTGCATAGCTGCTGCTTGGGCTCTCTTCACTTTCTGCACGAGTTCTAAAAAATAGTTTAGAGATATTATTCTTATCAATTAGTGAATTTGTCATTTATAGTTTATTAGATCTATTAATTAAGTGACGTTTATTGTTTTTGATTTGAGAAAATGTATAGTTCATATATATATATATATATATATATATATTTAAAATTTATAAATCAAACACAAATCTCAAATTAAAGCATATATACAATAAAATTAATCATCTAAGATAAGAATCTAAATGAGTTAATCGCAAAAGCTACGTAAAAACCTAAATAATGACTCGATGATCAAATAACTTCCAAATTTGAAACAATGACTGGATAATCAAATGACTTCCAAATTTGATGTGCTAATTGAGCGGCTTGATAAGACGAATCCAATGAGCCTAAGATCACTCAAATCGAAGGTCATTTGAATGGTCAAATGACGAAAAAATTATCTCTGATCAAATGAATTGATACAAACCGTCCGATAAAATATTTTGAGATTTTGACTAAAATGACCAAAATACTCCTCTAAGAATCCTATAAATAGGACCTCATTCTTATCATGAGTAGGGCAGAGGAGCTAGAAGTGAACTTGAGAGAAAGTTAGGAGAGAGCTAGAAGTTTGAAGTTCGTCATCACCACCGTTGTCACTGATCGCGGCCTATGGTCGTCGCCGACTGCCACCAACAACCGTTACAGTCTAACTACCACTGCATAGCTGTTGTAACCTGATTTTAGAATTCCCATTATCAGGATTTTCTACATAAAATCTTATAATCCTATTGTCGTGAGAATTTAAACTCTGTATTCCAAAGCAGATATATAGTGGAGCATTTTTATTGGACTAGACTCCGTGATTATTTCCCCTCTTTCTGGGATTTTTCCAAGTAAAAATTATGGAGTTTCTTGTTCTTTTTCAACTATCTGTGTGCATGTTGGATTTCCATACAAAGCTAAGACGTGAAGTTTTATTCTATCACTACAAGTTTTTCGGCATTGTTGACCTCATTTTTAGGATGAGCTCTCAACCCCTCCATCTTAGACATATGACTCCTCTTAGACATTAAGATATTCTTAGTCTTAAGACACATCTAGTGATTAGGTTGACACTCGACCTAGCCCTAGAGACTTATAAGGGTTAGCCATAGGAATAGGTCACACCTTATGAGTGTTAGGAAAATTTGCCTACCCTTAGCTTAAACCATTCCTCACATTCCTTCCTTCAAATCAAATTCCAAATCATTCCTAATTGATTTTCTCAAACTCTAAATCGATCTTATTTGATTTTTTCCAAACTCACATCAATATCATATGATTGAAATCCATGATTAAAATTCCAAGTTTAAAATATTTCTTAAGTCCATAATTCCCTCTTAAGGATTTAGCCTAAATCATATTCAAATCAATTCAAATTCATGAAATTTTCTCATAACTTACTTATCTTTTCATTTATATTCACATATATAAATGAAATATAAATTCAAATCACCCAAATCAAATTCTAGGTTGAAATCCCAAATTCCAAAGATACCAATCCACTTCATATGACCAACCAAACCGAAACTTACCTATGACCTAGCTCAAATAGGTCAAATGGGTCAAATTAGTTAACTTGACCCATTTGACCTAAATGAAGTCATATGAACTAAATTCAAACCTAAACCAAATTGAACCAAAATAAAGCCACCAAAATATTTCAAATGGTCTTATAAACTTGACCCAACCATTGGTTTGACCCAATTTGACCAATTGGTCAACTTGACGAAAGTTAACCCATTTTGACCTAAATGTGTCAATATGATCCAAACCATACCAAATGAACTCCAATATAATGAAACTTGGCCAAACCTATTTTCTAAACATATTAAACATACCCAAATTCAAAAATTAGCAAAATGACCATTTTACCCCTAGGCCGTAGGATAAATTTTGGCCAATTCCACTTGAAATTTGATCAAATCCTTTCATACCCACTTGACACTCTCTTAGTGGATCAAATGAACATTAGGGAGGGTGTGCACCCAACAAATGGGTTCGGGTCAGCCTAACCTAGCCAAATGGCCAAACCCAGCACATGCTTTGAAATGGCCACATGGGAATCTTCCTTACACTCAATTAAAGCACATGGGGAGTTCACCACTCCACTCCTTTGCCAAAACTGAATTCAAGGACATCTTAAACAAGCTAACAAACCATTTGAATAAGGGTAATTGATCAAAAATAGCTTCTCCTTGCTCGGTCGTCCGATTGCCAAAGGGGGAGATATACTCCCCCTAATTCACTCTCATTCTAAGAAAGCCATTGTCGATTGAGTGTTAGGAAGCTAGAGGAACCATTTGCAAGTGATCCTAAGCTTCCTAGAGGGAGATTGAAAGTTCATCTTCTCAATTTTTATACACTGAAAATAGGGGAGCTCAGCTTGATTGTCAATTTGTTCTACACTCAACCTTAGCCTAATTCCTTTTGCAAGCACTCTTAGAGGACCAAGTTGAGCTCACCTAAACTCTTTCCCAAGCTCCAAAGGCAGAGGAGGAGTGTTCTAGATCAAAGCCAAGCTCAATTGGAGGAGGAGTTGGTCCATAGGAGAAGTTACTCAACCTCAACCCCTCAAATTTTCAAAAAGTTTTGTCTCAACCAGATGAAGCATCTCCAAGGGAATCGAGTGCCAGTGATCACCTCCGATGAGGTTAGCCATTTTCTGAGCTTAAATTCAATGTGTGTTAGTCCTTTGTGAAAGGATTTTAATCCCATGAAATTTTGACCGTTAGATGTGCTTGCCATTAGGTTTAGATGGTTTGAGCTAAATTTTAGCCTAATCCGAGCTCAATCAAGCTCGGATCTTGCCCTAGAACATGGACGACCTCCATTGCTCACAGGGGATAACAGAGATGGATCTCTGGTCGTTCATTGGTGCATTTTGGATGAACAACCGAGATTAAAATGCGTAATATATTTATTTTACTCCCTCAGATCCGCGACTTTAATCTCAACTGTCCGATCCTTGATCAGACGACTGAGGAGAAAGCATGTAGCGCCTCCGCGATGCGGTTCTACGATGTGATAGGTTAAGTATCCAATAAGGCGGAGATGCATGTAAAGCGCATGCCGCATCAACGGCATGCGTGGCGCTAGTGGGATTAATGATACAATTAGGGATTTATTTAATTCTTAATTAATCACCTAAACTTCTAAAATTCATATCTTAACATAGAAAAATAAAAAAAAATATGAAATAAATTGCATTAGAAAGATAATTGAACATATAATATTCTAAAATTTATTTTGATTAGTTCTTTTCTCTGAATTTGGGTTTTATTAGGAATATTAATTTACTAATTACTCTCTAATTAATCCACTGATTAATCTCAAATTTCTTGGGTAGAATTAGAGGGATGACTTCTGCCTCACCTAATTTTCTTGGGATTTATTGGCAGCTTAATTAGAGGAATTGCTAGTTCATTCCTTAATCACTCCCTTAATATAATTAAAATTAATTATGAGTATAATTAGTGATTTAATCCTTTGATTGAGCGAATTAAGTTTTGATTAAGTGAATATGAGGTTTGAGAAATAATTTTGGGATACTCTCTTTAAGATATTCCTTAAACCCCCTTTATTCCTTAATCTTACCTTAATTAAGGGTTAATTCACTAATTATCCCCCTAATTAATTTCATAAAATTTTAAAACTTTCAGAACTCAATTAATTCTTCTTGGGTAGATGCTTAGGTGTTCAAGAGCCTAAGTACGATTAAGAAAATCAAAATTCAACTCATATGTGTGAGGGGTGTTTTTGAAATTATTTAAATTAAATCCCTTAGCTTAATTAATCATTAATCATGAGCCAAATTGCATTAGGTCATTCTCTTCCTAGGTGCATTACTGATTTAAATTCCTTGTATAGTTTTATGTCATCTCATTGGCTCATAATTATTTGATTAACTATGTTAAGGTGGTGTAGGTAAGGGGTAATTAACGTGCTTAATTCATGCCTTAGCCTTATAAAAATATAAAATGAATCTAATCACCTAAAAATTGAACAAAAATATCAAACACATGTGGGAATGGGTTAGGAACAGAAAAATAACCTCACATTTTATAAAGTAAATCAAACTCAAAATCAAACAACAAAAATCACATTAAACAAACTTTGATTTGCTTTAAGCTTTCTTATTTCATAAGATTGTCTTTAGGAATTAATTAAAGTAAATGTGTTTACATGCTTTCATTACTCTAGTTCTTTCCCAACATGCTAAATATGTGTGTCATATTATTTCATACATTCATGCTTTTTCAAAAATCAAATTTAAAATGAAAATATTTCCTTTATGTCAAATTGCATGTTTTGGCTAAAGTAGAAATATAAGTGACTATTATCACTATTAAATTCTAAATTATTTTCAAAATATATGAATCAATTATCAAAAATGAAAGTGTATTACTTATATCTTACTTATAAGTTTACATGTGAGTAAAATAGAAGTATGTGCTTAGTATAGTTTTCCTTCTCCTTTCTTTTGGTATAGTTTTGAATAGGATTTGACAAAGTGTATAGTTTATTTAAAAAGAACACAATACTTGCCTAATTCCATTTCCTATTCATTCCTATGCTACGAGTAAAGAAGGACACCTACACTCACATATATAAATTCCATAAACAAACTAAAATAAAATAAATACAAACTTTTGCATCTTTCTTTTCCACTCATTTTTTTTTCTACACATGCTTGTATTTAAAGAAAGTGGTATATTAGTTTGGATAACCCTGGGGTTGCAAGGCTTTAAGTAGACCCAAGTAGATTTGTACCTTACGCTCCTCATGCTAACAATGGTGCCGTACTCACTTATGCCTTGCATATATTCATATGTGCATATGAAAATTGGATAAGAAACCCCTTTGCTACATAATGAAAATCATGCATCATAAACATTCAAATTTTCTTAAGTAACTTATTTAGCATGTATCATAAAGTGTGCTAAACATTCCCATTTGATATGTATAGATGTGCTTAGGATTCATTCATATGCATGTTATACATGTTGGGAAAGAAGTGAAGTGATGTGTGTTTTGTGATCTTAATTCACTTTATTTAATCTTAAAATACCCTTCTTTTTTAGTAGGTTTGTTTAGAGTTCATCTAAACTTAAGATTAATTAAAATACATAATAAAACAGTCACTTAACAAAACTAAAACATGAATCCACTTTAGAAATTACTTAGGTTAGGGAAGGAAAGAGAAGTTCTCTTCTCTTTCCCTATCTTTACAACTTAGTAATTAATTGTAGGATTCACTTGAACCCAATCAAAATATAAAATAAAATCAAAACAAAATAACTAAACCACTTAAATGAAACCCTCCTCTAAGTTGAACATTCTTCATACTTAGAAAATTCTAACTTAAAGCCATAGCTAAGCATACCACACAAATCTTAAAAGTACACACATTAGGCTAAGTCACACTTCTAGCTTTAAGTTAGGACGGTGCATGGTTTGATGTTTGCTTTTATTTTATGATGTAATATTTTAGATTGGATGTTAGGGTGCATGTGCGTAAACTGAATGGTAGAACGATCTTAGTCTAACCATTATCTTTTATAGGGGATTATGCTTAAGGGGCGCTGTAATAAATAAAAATATAAATATTTTTTGCTGTGCAGGTGCTTATACCCCTAAGCATAATCTAATAGGCCAGATGGACTTAGTCATCCATATGTGGGGTGTTAACTCCAATGTACATGCTTAGGATTTGTATGGTTTTTTTTAGCTAATCTATGTTTTACAGCTGTTAGTTAGATTTCCATTTTTCTCTTTTCATGTAATTTTTATAATTAAAATTTTGGAATGATTGTTATGGGGATTAGGATGAGAATTGATTATAAGGCCATGCTTTATGTACCATATGAAGCCTTTGGAGCATCCACCTTCCAACCATCCAAAAGAAAGAATTAAAGAATAAAGAAGAAAGAAGAAGAAAGAAGAAAAGAAGAATGAAGAAATGAAGCTTGAAGACCCCCATAATAATGAATTCCTTGCTTAATTATATTTAATTAATTTGTAATCTGGTTTGTATAAGGGTAGAGCTCAACTACCCAATTTATTTTTAGGTTTGTGCAGTGGTACCCTACCATAAATGACCTCTTATTCTTTCACGTTAGCTTTATAAATTGATTGATGATTTTTTTAGCTTGTGCATTAAGATGACATTATTTTTCTAGTTTCTTCCTTGCTTGATGTATGGCATGGATGATGATTGAGCTCTTAGAAAAAAATAAATCCTCTACCAAATTTAATAATTCAAAATTAAAATAAAGAACTCATAACCTCACATAAAGCTTAGGTTTAAAATCAAGATAAAAGAATTAGTAACTCCTTAGCTGGATGAGTATTTCTTTTATAACATCATGCATAAATACATCTTGCTTTACTCTTGATTGGAGGGCTTCCACTTTTGCCAGAAAAATTTGGCTTGACCTATGAGAGCCATGGTGGAAACACACCTCCTCCCTTCTCGCTAATTTTGGCCAATAATCTTACTTCTCATGCATCAGACATATGAATCCTATTAGCCTGAGTCAAAATGATTGTCCAAAAATAAAAACAACATGTAATATGAATTGCATTAAATTTAGGTCATTACTCATGCTCGTACATGATCTAGTCTCTTAGGGAGTGAATTTAAGGACTTAGTCTCTTTCTAAATAAATAACAGTCGAACTATCTTACATAAAGTATATGGGTTGCCTACATGAACTTAAAATCGTAGGAGGAGTTAATTGGCGGCCACCCCCAGGAGATTGTAAGTCCAAGTAGTCAGGTGGTTTGTCCTCTCCAGTAGAGGCAAACCAAATACCCAATTTTACCTTAGATTTAGGTTGTGCTTTTGGCTCTTGCTAAAGCTCCCTAAATTTAGGTTCTGAGATTGCTTCTCTCCTTTGTGAGCCATAAGCGTAAATCCTCACCTTTTAGGCATTTCCATAATCTTGTGTCATGGAATTATAAGCCCTAAATTTCTAATAAAAAATTCAACTCAAATAAATTAAACCAATTTCAAAAATGTAAAGCCCAATCATAGGATAGTTTGAGATGCTGGATATGTTTCCTAGCATCGTGAGCATCTCCTATTTATTTTCATTTGGCTTCGATAATAATTCTCTCTTTGATCAATCCCATTTGATCTTCAAAAATGAACTAATTGATTGATAGTCCCACCCTATTGAAATCTTTAGAGACAATGATCATTTACCTTAATCGAGAGTTTATCTAAGGAATCTCCATTCTTTAGGATGTAATTAACTATGGGGGCTTGCCCCTGTAGAGAACTTAACGAACCCGATTTAAAATAAACCCTACTTTACTTTTTCATGTAAAGTAGGGGAAGAATCATTGGTACATCTTGAAGACCCATTGTCCTTAGGAGTTCTTATTTTAGTGATTAGGTTTATTGTAGGGTGGTGATTTCTATCTTTTGAGATAACACACCTCTCCTCAATGTCATGCCCGATCACCCTAATAAGTACATCTGCAGATCTACGTGGTGTCCGACCAAGGCATTATATTTCTGTTTTCATTTATCTTCTTTCTTAAAAAAAAGAGGATAGATGAAGGCAGGAATATAAAATTTTTTTACCACAGGCACACAACAATTTGACGCTGTATGTGGGAAGGAGATTCCTATTACTTCATCATGTCAGACAACCAAGTTTCCCAACAAGATTGAAGCCACTAGCCAGGTGGAGCACTTTGTACATTTGAGGAGTGCATGTGAAGAATGGAGGAACATCACGCTCAAATCCTTCAGCTCTTACTAGGAGCTGAACAACTGAGAATATCACCACAAACTCGAGGAAATCGACCCTATAAACAGCATGATAGAGTTAATTTTATTGAAGAAACTTATGAAGAACTTCCTTGCAATAATATGGAAATCCCCCCTTACATCATCCTAATATGGATCATGACTATACTATTAGATCAACTCATTCTACTCGTATTGCCAGACTAACTTTGAATCCACCTACCTCTTTGATGGGATTGAATCACCCCTATTTCATGGAGATAACCCGTGAAGTTATTTGAGATGAAAGACAACGCCTTGTTCAAAATGAATTTTCTATAAGAGATAAATAATTCATCCCTCATTAGAGTATTCAAGAATCTTCTCCTTTGCATGATATGGTTCTTCAACAACCGATCCCGTCGGGCTTTAAACTACCTAACATTGAACCTTATGATGGAACCTTTGATCCTTGTGGGCACATCGATCATTATAGAACTAATATGCATATTCAACAAGCCATTGATGCTTTGCTCTACCAAGTTTTTCCTATGACTCTTAAAGGGCAAGCTCATACATGGTTCTATTCCATCCCCCAAGAGATCATTCTCAACTTTTCTCATTTGACTAAACACTTTATTGAACAATTTATCTCAAATTGAAGAATCATCAATGACTCTTCTCATATTTCTAGAATTTGCCAAAATGAAGGAGAAACCCTTAAATAATACTTTCAAAGATTCTCTTCTGAAGCTCATTAAATTCCATGAGTAGATCCAGAGCTACTCCGAGGTGTCTTTCTTGGAG
Organism: Cymbidium sinense; assembly: GCA_021442155.1. Lineage (NCBI taxonomy): Eukaryota > Viridiplantae > Streptophyta > Magnoliopsida > Asparagales > Orchidaceae > Cymbidium > Cymbidium sinense. The sequence continues at coordinate 17,536,576 of CM038227.1, forward strand.
GCCTTCGACCCGGGCCTTTCTACTCTTCACTAATGCGAGATACAGTACAATCTTACGCTGATCTTATTCATTGAGTAGAGCACAAATTATTGCTGATAAAGCTATTACTTCCTATAGAAGATAATTTGAGAATAACTCTAAGTGTAAGTATGCATTAGAAGATGTTACAATAGTATCTCAAAAGAAAAAAGAAATAATATTCAAAAGATCGATGACATTATGCTAATTCTAGTTATACTCCACTAAATACATCTAGGATTAATATCATAATGGAGATTCAAACTCATGGCCAAAACTAAGAAAATGGCAAAATCAATCACAATATTATCACTTACATCATTCGAAAGGGTATTCAACTGAAAGCTGCGTTCATATAAAGGAAGAAATTGAACGTTTAATACGATATGGACATCTGGGATGCTACTTGTTGGAGCTACATACATATCATCAAAAAGGAGATTAGAGGAATCATGACAAAGAAATTGTTAGAGTTATTGAGTAAGAAATATCACCAATATTTATTTAAGGAAAGATCTCACTAAACCAACGACTAAAGAAAGTTAAGTTTTTTTTACTCTATTGAAAAGTTTAAAAGTTTTTATTTTATAAATAAGTTTTTATTATCAATGAAATATTCCTTTGTTGCATTCAATAAAACCCTTTAAAATGCATACCCATAAGGAAGCCTATATGGGAAGCTAGTACTAGATAAGGTACTTGTGGTGAAAAATTTTCATTTTTTTTCTTTTCATAAGTGTATACTTCCATCTTCAATCTATATGGATAAAATAAAGATAGAAATATACTCTTTGTATTTGGACACCACGTAGATCCGCAGTTATTTTTATCAGGGTGATTAGGTACGACATTGAGGAGAGGTGTATTATCTTGATAGATAGAAGTCACCATCGTACAATGGACCTAATTACCTCAATAAGGACTCCTAAAGATAATGGGTATGCATATGTACTATAGATTCTTTCCCTACTTTATATGGAAAAGTAAAGTAGGGTTTATTTTAAGTCGGGCTCGTTAAGTTTCCTATGGAGGCAAGCCTCCATAGTTAATTACATCCTAAAGAATGAGATTCTTTAGGAATACTCTTGATTAAGTTAAATGATCATTATCTCCAAAGATTTCAAAAAGGTAGGACTATCAATCGATTGGTTTATTTTTAGAGAGTCAAGTGGGATCGATCAAGAGGAGGGAGTTCTTATCGAAGAAAAATGAAAAATAAGTGATGATGCTTAAGATACTAGGAAGCCTAGTAAGCATCCCAAACTACCCTATGGTTGGGCTTTATATTTTTGAAATTGAATTAATTTATTTGAGTTAAATTTTTATTAGAATGCAAGGGCTTACAATTCCATGTTACAAGGCTATGGAAATGCCTAAGAGGTGAGGATTTATACTTATAGTCCGCAAAGGGGAGAAGCAATCTCAGAACCTAAATCTAGGGAACTTTAGCGAGGGTCAAAAACATGACCTAAATCTAAGACAAAAATGGGTATTTGGTTTACCTACACAAGAGAGGATGAACCACTCGACTATTAGATTTACAATTGCTTGGGGATGAACGCCAACTAACTCCTCCTACAGTTTTAAAATATGTAGGCAATCATATGTTTATGCAAGATAGCAAGGCTGTTATTTATTTAGAAAGAGACTAAGTCCTTAAACATAGTCCCAAAAGAGACTAGATCATGTAAGGACATGCTTCAAATGACTTAAATCTAATGCAAAATTTTCACATATTTTATTTTATTTTCAGACATCATTTAACTCAGGCTATAGGATTCATATGCCTAATGTATGAGACATAAGATTATGGACCAAAATCAGCGAGATAAGGAGGTGTGTTTCCTCCATGGCTCTCACAGGTCAAGCCAAGTTCTCTGGCAAAGGTGGAAGCCCCCCAATCAAGAGTGAAATAATATGCTTTTATGCATGATGTTAGAAAAGAAAGAACACATTCAGCTAAGGGGTTGCTAATTCTTTTCTCTTGATTTTAACTTAAGATTTAAGTGAGGTTATGAGTTATTTATTTTTAATTTTGAGTTGATTAATTTGATAGAAAATTTATATTTTTCTAAGAGCCTAATCGTCCATACATCAAGTAAGAAAGAAACTAGAAAAATGTTGTCATCTTAATGCACAAGCTAAACAAAATATCAAACATTTTATAAAGCTAACTCAAAAGAATAAAATGCCATTTATGGTCGGGTACCACCGTACAAAACCCAAAAGTAAATTGGGTAGTTGAGCTCTACCCTTTACAAATGAATTAATTATAATTAAGCAAGGAATTCATATTATGGGGGTCTTTATTTCTTCTTTTCTTCTTTCTTCTCTTCTTTTTTCTTCTTTCTTCTTTCTTCTTTTGGTTCCTTCTTTTGGATGGTTGGAATGTGGTTGCTCCAAAGGCTTCACATGGTACATAAGATGAGATCTTATGACTAATGTTCATCCTAATCCCTCATAATAATCATTCAAAAATCTTAATTACAAAAGTACATGAAAAGAAAAAGTAAATCTAACTAACACCTGCAAAATAGATATTAGCTAAACAAATCATACAATTTCCAAGCATGTATATTGGAATTAGCACCCTACATATGGGTAACCAAGTTCACCTGGCCTATTGAATTATGCTTAAGGGTATAAGCACTTATACAACAAAAGCATTTATATTTTTATTACAGCGCCTCTTAAGCATAATCCCCTGCAAAAGATAATGATTAGACTAAATCATCCTACCATTCATTATACGAACATACACTATAACATCCAGACTAGAAATAATACATCACAAAATAAAAGTAAACACCAAGCCATGCACCACCCTAACCTAAATCTAGAAATGGTGACTTAGCCTAATGTGTGTGCCATTTAAGATTTGTGTGGTATGTTTAGCTATGGCTTTAAGGTTTAGATTTCCTAAGTATGAAAATATTCAACTTAGAAGATGGTTTCAATTTAAGCTGTTTAGTTGCTTTGGGGTTAATTTTATTTTGTATTTTGATTAGGTTTGAGTGAATCCTACAATTAATTACTAAGTTATAAAAAGAGGGAAAAGAGAAGAGAACTTTTCTTTCCTTCCCTACCTTAAGTAATTTCTAAAGTAGGTTCATGTTTAATTTTGTTTAGTGAATGTTTTATTATGTGTTTTAATTAATCCTAAGTTTAGATCTTCCCTATTCAAAATAAATGCATTTTAAGATTAAGTAAAGTGAAATAATATCACAAAACACACATCACTTCATTTCTTTCCCAACATGTATAACATGCATATGGATGAATCCTAAGCATATCTATACATACAAGTGGAAATGTTTAGCACACTTTATGATGAATGCTAAGAAATATTACTTAAAAAATTTTGGATGCTTTATGATGCATGATTTTCATTAAAAGAAAAAGGGGTATTCTTTTATCCTTTATTCATATGCACCTGTATATGTATGAAAGGCATTAGTGAGTATGATGCCATTGTTAGCATCAGGGGTGTAAGGTACAAGACCTACTTAGGGAAACTTAAAGCCCTCTGTCAGACTAATATACCACTTTCCTTAAATACATATGCATGTATAAAAGAAATAAATGAAAAAAGAAAAATGCAAAGTTTATGTTTACTTAATTTTTGGTTTGTTTAAAAATTTATGTTTGTGGATGTAAAGATCCTTCTTAAGTTATAACATGGAAGAGGATAAGAGTAGATTTTAAATAAGTGTTATGTTCTTTCAAAAGAATTATACACTTTGCAAATCTTATCCAAATCCATGTTAAGAGGAAGAAAAGAACCAAACATGAGACACATTTTTATATTCACACGCAAACTTATAAATAAAGTATAAGTAGCATTCCTTTCAGTTTTGATATTTGATTTATAAGTTTTGAAAATAAATTTGAATTTAATAGTGATAATAGCCATTCATATTTCTACTTTAGCCAAAACATGTAATTTTGACATAAAGAAAATATTTCATTTTAATTTTGATTTTTAAAAGATATGAATGCATGAATTTCATATGACATACACATTTAGCATGCTAGGAAAGAAATAAAGTGATGAAAGCAATATAAATTCATTCACCCTAATTAATTCCTAAAGACAATACTATGAAATAAAAAAGTTTAAAGTGAATCAAAGTTTGTTTAATGTGATTTTTGTTTTGAATTTGCTTTATGTTTGATTTAGGAAATGTGAAAGAATGTTTCATGGTCCTAACCCATTTCCCCCATGTGTATGACATTTTAGTTTAATATTTAGATGATTAGATGATTTTTATATTTTGGTTAGGTTAAGGTGTGAATTAAGTATGTTAATTACCCCTTACCTATAATATCTTAGCATATTTAATTAAATAATTATGAGCCAATGATATGACATAAAACCGCACAAAGAATTTAAATTAGTAATGCAGCTAAGAAGAAAAGGGCCTAATGCATTTGACTAATGATTAATGATTAATTAAGCTAAAGAGTTTAAGTTAAGTAATTTCATAATCCTTCTCACACATGCGAGTTGGATTTTGATTTTCTTAATGTACTTAGGTTATTGAACACCTAAGTATCTACCTAAAGTGAATTAGTTAAGTTCTTGAAGGTTTTAAAATTTTATCAAATTAATTAGGTAGGTAATTAGTGGATTAATCCATAATTAAGTTTAGATTAAGGAAGAAAGAGGAGTTTAAGGAATAGCTTACGAAAAATATCCCAAAATTATTCCCTAAACCTCCTATTCACTTAAAAAAATCTTAATTAACTCAATCAATGGATAAACAACTGATTAAACACTTAATTAGGATTAATTACATTAGGAGAGTAATTAGGAATAAATCCAACAATTAGCCCTAATTAAACCATTAATAAATCTCTAGAAAATTAGGAGAGGCAGAAGTCATCCCACTAAATACACATGAGAAGTTTGAGATTAATTAATGGAATAATCAGAGGGTAATTAGCCTAATTATATTCCCAATAAAACCCAAATTCAAAAAATAACTCTATTCAAAATTTATTAAAATCAATTTTATAATATTCTACATTCAATTATCTTTCATATGCCATTTATTTCATATTTTTCTAATTTTTTCACACTTAGATATAAATATTTGAAGTTTTCTTGATTAATTAGGTAATTTAATCCCCTAATTATATAGCTAATCCCATGGACACCACGTGGAGGCTGACGCGGCTTGCGCTTTCCATGTGGCGTGATGGGAGAGGCTATTTAAGTAGTCACTCATAGCGTTAGTGGCGCGCACGTGCTCTCCGGTCATCGATCGGCCGAGATTAAACCTGTGGTATTAAAGGATTAATCCATGGATCCTACATGTTTTAATCATGGTTATCCATCCAAAATGCGTGGATGGATGGCCCATGATTCATCCCTAAGTTCTCATGCGGGAAAGGGGATCCGTCCACCTTCCATGGCAAGATCCGAGCTCGATTGAGCTTAAATTGAACTCAAAACTTACCCACACCATCATCATGCAAGGGAGATCACATCCAACAGCTAGTTTCTCATGGGATGAAACTTCACTTCACAAAGGACTAAGAGGAGATGAATTTAAGCTTGGTTTAATGGCATACCTGCCGGAGGCTTTCACTGGCGCTTGATTCCCTTGAGGTAGCTTCGTCTAGTGGAGACGAAGCCTTGTTGAAGTTTTGAGGTGTTGAAATTGGATGGATCTTCCTATAGGCCAAGTCACCCTTCAATTGAGCTCGATCTTGATCAAAGACACTCCTCCCTTGCTTGGAGAACTTGAATGAAGCTTAGAGTGAGTTCGAATTGATCCTCTGAGGGTTCTTGAAGGAGGAATTACATTAGTTTTGAATATTGGATGAGATGGAATTCAAGCAGAGCTCTCCTATCTTCAATCTATGAAAATTGAGAAAAAAGGAAATTCAAAATCACTCAAGAAGCTTGCAATGGCTTGCTCCGACTTCCCTAAGCTCAATTGAATTGGAGAATGATAAATTCAAATGAAATTAGGGGGAGTATATCTTCCCCTAAAGCAATCGAACGGTTAAGCCTCCCTTTGCCATTTTTGATTAATTGATCAGATTGGATTAGTTTGTTAGACTATTAGGAGTTGCACATGGGTCAATTTTGAGTGTAGAGTGGAGTAGTGGGACTCCCATGTTCCTTAATTGAGTGGAGGAGGGATTCCATGAGCTTAATTTCAAGTAAGGTGGTTGATTTTAGCCTTAGGTTGGGTTGGGCTGATGCAAACCCATTGGGTTAGGTGCACCACACTCACTAGTGTTCACTTGGTCCATTAAGAGGGTGTCAAGTGGTCATGAAGAGGATTTGACCAAATTCTAAGTGAATTTGGCCAAAATTTACCCTATGGCCTAGGGGTAAAATGGTCATTTGGCTTGGGTTTCAATTTGAACATGTTTGGTATGATTGAAAAATGGGTTAGGCAAAGTTTCATTGAATTTGGAGTTGGTTTGATGTGATTTGGCTCATGTTGACCCATTTAGGTCAAAATGAGTCAACTTGGGTCAAGTTGACCAATTAGTTAAATTGGTCAAACCAAGGATTGGGTCAAGTTCATATGACCATTTGAAATGTGTTGGTGATTTTGGTTTGGTTCAATTCGATTTATATTTGGTTTTGGTTCAATTGAATTCATTTAGGTCAAGTGGGTCAAGTTGACCAATTTGACCCATTTGACTTATTTGAGTTAGGTCATGTGTTGGCCTAGGTTCCATTGGTCATATGAAATAGATTGGTACATTTGTTTCCAATCAACTTGGTTTATATTTGAGTTTAGCTCAATTTGACTTTTTAGGACAAGTTGGGTTCAAGGTTAATTGGGCTAGGTTAGGTCAAGTTGGCCAATTGGAGCTTTGGTCAAGTTTAACAATCATTTTGGAATGAACTTAACCCATTGGTTTCAATCAATTTGGCTTAGATCAAGTTTTATAACTTTTTTAGGTCAAGTTGGGTCAACTTGGGTCAATAATTGGGCTAGAAGCCCAAATGTTGACTTGGTCAAGTTCAAACATTGATCATGAATGAGTTTTGATCCATGGATTTATTCAATTTGGCCTACGGTGGATTTTTGCTAGTTTAGGTTCCATTTTGGCTAAGTATTGACTTGGTCAACCCTTAGGTTTGACTTAATTTGACCTAATTTGAGTGATTGATCATCTCATGATGATTGTTGATCATGATGAGGCTTGTGCTTAGTTCAATCCAATTTGGTTAGGATTATAATTAATAATTACTTAGGTGACTTTGGTTAAGTGAGCCTAAGTAGGTCAAATAGCTTGGTCAAAGCTTCATTTGAGTTTAATTGAACTCACATGGACTTATGATTGAAATATAAATCCATTTGCAGTGGTTTGAAGTGGTTTGAGTTTTGATTCATTTGACAATTTCAAGTTCAAAAGGGTGAACATGAGCTTGACATGGGTTTGATTTTTTTTTTTTGGATTTAGTTTTGGTTTGGTGATTGAAGTTTATGTTTATATTTGGATTCATGATTGAAGGATTGATTGAATTATGAAGAAAAATCAAGAGTTTGGCTTGATTTGAATTTGATTTGCCTAAGTTCAAGATTTTGACTTGAAAGGCTTAGGTTAGCTTTTGATTGAATTTGAATTTGATTTTTGGAGTTGATTTTGGTTGTTTGAATTTATATTTCATTTATATATGTGAATATAAATGAAAATATAAATGGGTTATGAGAAAATTTCATGAATTTGAAGTGATTTGAACTTGATTTAGGCTAAGTCCTTAAGAGGGAATCAAAGTGACTTAGGAAATATTTTTGACTTGGAATTTCAATCCTAGATTTAGTTTGATTGAATTGAATTTATATTTCATTTATATATGTGAATATAAATGAGAATATAAAGTTATGAGGAAATTTCTTGAATTTGAATTGATTTAGATTTGATTTAGGCTAAGTCCATGAGAGGGAATCAAAGGACTTAGGAAATATTTTTTATTTGGATTTGAATTTTGAGTTTGGTGAAAATCAATTAAGTCAAAATTGATTTAAGTTTAACTTGAAGGAAGGAAGTGAGGAATTTGATTCAACCTATAAGGTAGGCAAATTTTCCTAACACCCCTAAGGCATGAAATATTCCTATGGCTAACTCTTCTAGGTCTCTCGGGCTAGGTTGAGTGTCCACCTAATCACTAGATGTGTCTTCAGATTAAGGATCTCTTAAAGTCTAAGAGGAGTCCTACATCTAAGATGGAGGGGTTGAGAGCTCATTCTAAAAATGAGGTCAATAGTACTCACTATAAAGACCTCATGAAAGCAAGTGGTAGACAAAGTCACCATTGATAAGCCCTGAAAGGCACGCCCTTGAGGAAGCCTCGATGGGAAGTTAGTAGACAAGGTCCTCACTAGAAAGACTCCAAGAGAGCAAGTGGTTGATAGGGTCTCCACTCATAAAAAACCTCAGAAGACAAAAGTCTTAGAAGGTACATGTACATTTAAAATCTCAGAAGGTAAAAGCCTCAGATGATATAGGTACATCAAAAATCTCAGAAGGTACATGTACATTAAAAATCCTTAGAAGACAAAAGCCTCAGAAGGTATATGTACATTAAAAATCTTAAAAAAACAAGTCTTAGAAGGTACAGATACATTGAAAGCCTCAAAAGATATAAGTATACCACAAATCTTAAGAGATATGCATAAATCATAGTCCTTTCAAAGTAAAAGTCTGAAAAAGGATATATGATTATTATCATCATTGGGGAGCAAAAATTTTAAAGAAAATATATATCTCTTATACTTTGTGTGTGTGTTTTAACAAACATAAAAGATAAAACTAAAGCATAAATTTAGGATACGCATCACCTAACCAGGTTAGTTTCAAACCCCAGGACTAGGGAGAATTGGAGCCTACGAGGGGGGTCATGCACTGTCAAGAAGATTAGTGGAGGATTCCAGAATTCACAGAAACTTGGAAGCACACTGGAGCCTGAATTCAGGATGCGCGTTGCCTAACCAAGTCAGCTAGAAACCGAGATCTAGAAGAATGTGGGTTTGAAAAATTTCTATAAAATCGCCTTCAAATCTGTGGAGAAAGAGCCAAGACTATAAAAATTTATCTTTTTAAGACGCCATGCAGATCCACAGATGTGCTTATTCAGGTGATCAAGTACATCATCAAGGAAATAGTGTACTATCTCAAAAGATAGAAGTCACTACCCTTTAATGGACCTAATCACCTCAATAAGGACTCCTAAGGATGATGGGTCTACATATGTACAAGAGATTCTTCTCCTACTTTACATGGAAAAGTAAACCAAGATTTATTTTAAATCAAGTTCATTAAGTTCCCTACAGGGGAAAGCCCCCATATTTAATTACATCATAAGAAATGAGGATTCTTTAAGAAAACTCTCGATTATGGTAAATGATCGTTGTCTTCAAAGATTTCAATAGAAAAAGGACTATCAATCGATTGGTTCATTTTTGAAGATCAAATGAGATTGATCAAGGAGAAGGAGTCATTATCGAAGGCAAAATGGAAGATAAGCAGGAGATGCCCATGATGCTAAGAAAACTAGTAAGCATCCCAAACTATCCTATAGTTGGGCTTTACATTTTTGAAATTGATTTAGTTTGTTTGAGTTGCACTTTTCATTAAAAATTTAGGACTTATGATTCCTTAACACAAGATTAAGGAAATGCCTAATAGGTGAGAAATTATGCTTATGGCCCACAAAGGGGAGAAGCAACCTCAGAACCTAAATCTAGGGAGCTTTAGCGAGGGCCAAAAGCACAACCTAAATCTATGATGAAAAATGGGTATTTGGTTTGTTTCCATAAGAGAGGACAAACCACACTGCTTGGACTTACACCCACTAACTAACTCCTATGATTTTAAATACATGTAGGTAAGTTATTATGCTTATGAAAGATAACTAGGCTGTTATTTATTTAGAAAGAGACTAAGTCCTTAAACTCACTTCCTATAGAGACTAGATCATGTAAGGGTATGCTTCAAATGACCTAAATCTAATGCAATTCAAATTTTATTTTATTTTTATTTTTGGACAATTTTTTTTGACTCAGGCTAATAGGATTCATATGCCTAATGCATGAGAAATAAAGTTATTGACTAAAATCAGCGAGAAGGGAGGAGGTGTGTTTCCACCATGGCTCAAAGGTCAAGCCAAGTTTCTCTGGCAAAGGTGGAAGCCCTCTAATCAAGAGTGAAATAAGATGCATTTGTGCATGATATTGTAAAAGAAATACTCATCCAACTAAGGGATTCTTTTATCTTGATTTTAAACCTAAGCTTTAGGTGGGGTTATGAGTTCTTTATTTTTTTTAATTTTGAGTTATTAAGTTTGGTAAAAGATTTATTTTTTCTTAAAGAACCTAATCCACATCTAGGTCATAAACAAAGTAAGGAAGAAACTAGAAAAAGATGCCACTTAATACATAAGATAAATAAATCATCAATCAATTTATAAAACTAATCGCAAAAAGAATAAAAGGCCATTGTGGTCGGGCACCACCACACAAACCCAAAAAGATAAATATGGGTAGCCGAGCTCTACCCTTATACAACCCAGATTACAAATGATTTAAACTACAATTAAGCAACGGATTCATTATTATGGGGGTCTTCAAGCTTCATTTCTTCTTTCCTATTCTTTTCTTTTTTCTTCTTCTTTTCTTCTTTCTTCTTCTTATTTGGTTCCTTCTTTGGTTCCTTCTTTTGGATGGTTGGAAGGTAGATGCTCCAATACTTCACATGGTGCATAAAATAGGATCTTATGACCAATGCTCATCCTAATCCCCATAATAATCATTCCAAAATCCTAATTGCACAAATTTACATGAAAAGGAAAAGAAAGAAAATCTAACTAAAATATACAAAATAGAGATTAGCTAAAGCAAATCACACAAATTATAAGCATGTATATTGGACTTATCACCCCACACATGGGTGACTAGGTCCACCTGGCCTATTGGATTATGCTTAGAGGTATAAAGCACCTGAAAGCAAAAGCATTTATATTTTTATTTATGATGGCGCTCCTTAAGCATAATCCCCTATAGAAAATAATGATTAGACTAAGAGTGTCCTACCATTCATTATATGAGCATACATCCTAACTTCTAGTCTAAAACATATATCACCAAATAAAATAAAACATCAAACCATGCACCCCCTAACCTAAAGCTAGAAGTGGTGACTTAGGCTAATGTGTATGCTTTGAAAGTTTATGTGGTATACTTAGCTATGGCTTTAAGTTAGAATTTTCTAAGTGTGAAAACATGTTCAACTCAAAGGAGGGTTTCATTTAAGTTATTTAATTATTTTAAGATTAATTTTATTTTATGTTTTGATTTAGTTCAAGTGAATCCTACAATTAATTACTAAGTTATAAAGAGAGAGAGAGAGAGAGAAGATAACTTCTCTTTCCTTCCTAACCTAAGTAATTTCTAAAGTAGATTTATATTTTAGTTTTGTTTAATGAATGTTTTGATTAAATCTTTTAATTAATCCTAAGTTTAGATGAACTCTAAACAAACCTTTTCAAAAAAGAAAGACATTTTAAGATTAAATAAAATGAACTAAATTCACAAAACACATATTACTTCACTTCTTTCCCAACATATATAACATGCATATGGATGAATCCTAAGCATATCTATATACACAAATGAGAATAATTAACATACTTTATGATGCATGCTAAGTAATTCATTTAAGGAAATTTGAAATTTTAAGATGATGATTTCTTAAGTAGAAAAGGGTTTCTTTATCCAATTTTCACATATACATAAAAATAAGTGAGTACAATGCCATTGTTAACCAGAAGTGTAAGGTATAAGACCTACTTAGGGCTACTTAAAGCCCCGCAACCTTGGGGTTTTCCAGATAAATATACCACTTTCCTTAAATACAAACATATGTAAAAAATAAATAAATTGGAAAGAAAGATTGCAAAAGTTGTATTAGTTGATTCACTTTGTTTATGCAATTTATGTGTGCAAGTATAGATAAACCTTCTTAAGTGATAGCATAGGAATGAATATGATATGGAATTAGGTAAGTGTTAAGTTCTTTTCAAATGAACCATACATCTTACCAAATTCCTATTCAAAACTATACTAACATAAAAGAGAAGGAAACTTATGCTAAGCACATTCTTATATTTTCTTCACATGCAAGCTTATAATTAAAAAATAAGTAACACACATTCATATTTAATAATTGATTTATATGTTTTTAAAATAATTTGAATTTAGTAGTGATAATAGCCATTTATATTTCCACTTTAACCAATACATGCAAATTTGACATAAAGTAAACAATTTCATTTTTAAATTTGAATTTGAAAAATATAGATGCATGAAACCACATGACATACAAATTTAACATGTTGGGGAAAGAATCAAAGCATGTAAACACATTCACTTTAATTAAATCCTAAAGACATTCTTATGGAATAAGAAAGTTTAAAATAAATCAAAGTGTATTCAATGTGATTTTTGTTTAGTTTTAAGTTTGATTTAATTTTGAAAAGGTGAGTTGAGTTTGCTATTCCTAATCCATTTTCACATGTGTTTGATATTTTTTTTTTAATTTTCAGATGATTATATGTATTTTTATGTATTAATTAGGTTAAGGTAGGAATTAAACAAGTTAATTAACCCTTACCTACACCACCTTAGCATAGTTAACCAAGTAATTATGAGCTAATGAGATGACATAAAATTTCATAAGGAATTTAAATTTGAAATACACCTAGGAAGAAAAGGGCTTAATGCAATTTGACTCATAATTAGTGGTTAATTAAATTAAGGGGTTTAACTTAAGTAATTTCAAAACACCCCTTCACACATATGAATTGGGTTTTGATTTCCTTAATTGAACTTAGGCTCTTAAACACCTAAGCATCTATCCAAGGTAGATTAATTAAGTTCTGAAAGTTTTTAGAACTTTTAGAAATTAATTAAGGGGATAATTAATGAATTAATTATCCCCTTAATTAAGAGAGGATTAAGGAAAGAAAAGGGGGTTTAGAGAATAGCTTAGGAAAAATGCCCCAAAATTATTTCCTAAATCTCCTATCCATTGGATCTAACCTGAATCAACCTTAATAATAAATTAAAACACTAATCCAAACCCCAATTATCCTTAATTACATAAGGAGGATAATTAGGAAACATATTTGCAATTTTCTCAATTAAGCCTTCAATAAATCCCAAGAAAATTAGGAGAGATAGAGGTTATCCTCTAAAACATACCCAAGAAGTTTGGGGTTAATCAAAGGATTAATTAAGAAGTAATTAGAAAAATATGATTTCCATTAAAACCCAAAATTAGAGGAAAGGATAATTCAAAGTCGAGTGAAATCATTTTTAAAACATTCTAAGTGAATTATTTTTCCATAGGATTTTACCTCATATTTTTTTGAATTTTATTGAAGAAGATATAAATTTTGAAGATGAAAGATTAATTAATTAAATTAACTCCCCTCAGCTCACATGAGGGCGATAGTCGACGCTTTACAGGCATCACATCGTAAGCTACCCACTTAAATGTGACAACCAAATGGCGGTGTAGCGGCGTACACACTTTGATCCCTGTCGTTCAATCAAGGATCGAATGACCAGAGATCATCCCGTGGTTTTAAAAGGGATAAAACATTTTCTAAAATGTGGGAATAATCTTGGTCATCCATCCAAAATGCGCGAATGGATATCCAGGATCACCCGAGTTCTTCCCTTAGGATCAACAAAGGCTGTCCATGATCTTAGGGAAGATCTGAGCTCGATTGAGCTTGGATTGAAACAAGATTGTTCCCACATTATCTAAAGCTAATGAGAAGCTTATCCAATATTGGATTTCTCATGACTTGAATATTGCTTTCACAAAAGTCCAACACCACCTAAGCTAAGTGGTCAAAAAATTTCATACCTCACTGGAGGTGATCACTCACTTCAAGGAGGTAGCTTGCCTAGTGGAGATGAAGTCCTGTTGAAAGTTTCAAGCCTTGGATTGAGTGGATCTCCCTATAGACCAACACCACTTCACCTCCTTTGCGACTTTGATCCAATTTCACCTCTCCTTGCTTTGGGAACTTGAATGAGAGCTTGAGTGCACTCGGTTTGATCCTCTGAGGGAGTGTGCAAGAGGAATTGGGATGGATTTGAGTGAAAAGGAAGTTGAAGATTCAAAGGAGCTCCCTTATTTTTCAATGGAGAAAATCGAGAAGTAGCTATTTCAAATCTTTCTTAAAAAGCTTAGGATGGCTCTTTGATCTTTCCTAACACTCTTTATGCTTCAATCGAATGAGGGAATGATGATTTCAAATTGAATTACCCATGGATTAGGCCAAAATTTGTTCTATGGCCTAGGGGTAGAATGGTCAATTTGTTGATTTTTCAATTTGGATATGTTGGGTATGTGGAGAAACTAGGTTTGGCCAAGTTTCGTGAGATTTGGAATTCATTTGATAAAGTTTGGCTCATGTTGACCCATTTAGGTCAAAATGGGTCAACATGGGTCAAGTTGACCAATTGGTCAAATTTCAAACTAAGGGTTGGGTCAAGTTCATATGACCATTTGAAATATTTTGGTGGCTTTGGTTTGATTCAATTTGGGTTAGGTTTGAATTTGGCTCATATGACTTCATTTAGGTCAAATGGGTCAAGTTGACCTATTTGACCCATTTGACCTATTTGAGCTAGGTCAAGGATAGGTTTAGGTTGGGTTAGTCATATGGAGTGGATTGGTATCTTTGTTTCCAATCATTTTTGGTTATGTTCAAATTTGGCTCAACATGACCCCTTTAGTCAAGTTGGTAAGGTAAATCAAGGCTAGGTTAGGTCTAGTTGGCCAATTGAGGCTTTGTTCAAGTTCAACAAGTGATTTGGAATGAACTTGACCCATTAGTTTGAATCAATTTGGCTTAGATCAAGTTTTGACACATTTTGACCCTTTAGGTCAAGTTGGGTCAAGGGGCCAATTGGGCTAGGTTAGGCTCAAATTTTGACGTGGTCAAGTTCAAACATAGTTCATGAATGAACTTAAATCATTGGTTTTAATCGATTTGGCATATGGTGGGATTTGACAATGTTAGGTTTCATTTTTGGCTAAGTGTTGACTTGGTCAACCCTTAGGTTTGACTTGGTTTGATCCAATTTGATTGATTGATCATCCCATGATGATTGTTGATCATGGTTAGAGGCATAGGTGAGTTCGGTTCAATCAATTTGGTTAAGATTAGAATTTGCCTCATAAGGATACTTTAGTCTTTGGGTCAAGTGAGCCTAAGTTGGTCAAATGGCTTGATCAAAACTTGATTTGAGTTTGACTGAACTTGTATATGGACTTATGATTGAAATATATTACAAATGGTTTGAAGTCAATTGGGTTTTTATCCATTTGATAATTTCATATTCAAAGGGTGAACATGAAAGGATTTAGGGTTTGATTTTTGAATTGGATTTTGATTTAGTGATTTAAGTTTGCATTTATATATGAATTCATGATTGTAGGGTTGATTGAATTATGAAGGAAAATCAAGAGTTTGGCTTGATTTGAATTTGATTTGGCTAAGTTCAAGATTTTAACTTAAAAGGCTTAGGTTGGATTTTGAGTGGATTTGAGTTTGGTTTTTGAAATTGGTTTTGATTGTTTGAATTTATATTTCATTTATATATATGAATATAAAAGGGAATACAAATGAGTTTTGGGAAAATCCCATGAGTTAGAATTGGTTTGATCATGATTTTGGCTAAGTGCATGAAGGAGAACTTAAATGACTTAGGAAAATTTTAGATTTGGAATTTGATTTTTGGATTTGATTTGATTGATTTATATTTATATTTCATTTATATATGTGAATATAAATGAGAATATAAATGAATTATGAGAAAATCCCATGGATTTGAATTGGTTTAGGTCATGATTTTGGTTAAGTGCTTAAGGGAAGATTAAGGACTTACAAAAATTTAATGAATCAAGTTTGAATTTTGAGTTTAGTTTGATTGGTTTGAATTTATATTTCATTTATATATGAGAATATAAATGAAAATATAAATGAATTATGAGAGAATCTCAAAGATTTGATTTGGTTTTGATCATGATTTTGGCTAAGTCCTTAAGAGGAAGATTAAGGATTAGGAAGATTTGAACTTAGGAATTTCATTCATGGGTTTCAATCATGGATTTGAATCACATGGAGTTGATTGGAGTTTGGAGAAAATCAAATAAGATTGATTTACAGTTTGAGTTGAATAAAGGGAAGTGAGGAATGGTTTAAGCTAAGGGTAGGCAAATTTTCCTAACACCCTTAAGGCATGACCTATTCCTATGGATAACTCTTCTAAGTCTCTAGGGCTAGGTTGAGTGTCCACCTAATCACTAGATGTGTCTTATAACTAAGGAACTCTTAGAGTCTAAGAGGAGTCCTATGCCTAAGATGGAGGGGTTGAGAGCTCATTCTAAAAAGGAGGTCAACAAAGGGCGCCCAATAGGTGTGGTGTGATTGACAAGGAACATCACACATATTAGTGTTGACCAAAATGATCAACAATACTGAAAGATCACAAGCACTAATAGAAACAATCTATCCCTAACCCAAGGTGTAGAAAGAATCCAGAGCTTAGTGCAATGTGGCCTACTTATGTAAAAGACATAAGAGAGGGAGGGAATCCACTAAGGGATGGAGTGTGAACCTTCCACTAGGGAAACAGATTCAAGTCATCCACAAGGGGATGAAAGGTTTGATTTGATTTGAATCTCATTGGGGAGAAAAAGATTTATTTAAGTTCTGCTGGGAAAGAGGGTTGAATTTGTTTCAATTTTGTTAGGTTTGAATTTTTGAGATGAACCCTGCTGATTTGCGATGGATTGCATTGAGTAGGAGCCATGGAGGCTTAGACCTAACTCAAATTTATCAATCCAAAGGGGTAGTCTACTAAACATATAGTAGGACAAGCCAACCAGAGGGATGTCTTTCGGTATGTAGCGTTTGTACTAGGAAGAAGCATTGTAGACTTACATCCTCCAAAGTAGAGACCAGTTGCTGGGGTAATCTATTGGTAAGGTACCTAGGGCTGACTATTGAGTGAATGCCTCTGGGGGACTTAGATTAGCTCATAGAGAGTCAAGATTAATTTTATTTTTAGATTTGTTTATTTTGATTATGATGGATCCCATAGGTTTGTGATGAACTGCACTGAATAGGGGCCATGGTGGCCTAGACCTAACTCAGATTTACCAATCCAAAGGGAGTAGTCTACCAAGAACAAGGTAGGACTATCCAACCAAAGGGGTATGTTTTGGTATACAATGGTCAAGTCTTAAGAAGAAAGTGTGGGGACTCACATCTTCTAGGAACAAGAAGCCATTGGAGTGATCAGTTGCTTTGGGCAACAAATCCAACCCGACCTAGGGCTGACTATTGAGTAAATGCCTCTGGGAGAACTTAGATCAACTCAAAGATATTCAAAGATTAATTTTCATTTTTAATTTAATTTGATGGATTCCATTGGTTTACGATGGATCATACTGAGAAGGAGCTTAAATCAACATAGACTTATCTCAGATTCACTGAACTAAAGGGAGTAGCTTCTCGACTGATGGGAGAACTATCCGACCAAAGGAGTGCCTTTCAGCTTGCAATGATCAATTGAAGGGAAGAAAGCTCGGAGACTCACATCTTCCACTAGAAAAGACCATTAGGGTGATCGGTTGCTTTAGGCAACAAATTGAACCCGACCTAGGGCTGCCCATCGGTTTACGACAATCATGCTAGAAAGAATGTTCCATAGTCTTACATCTTCCAAAGTAGAATGACTGACGGGGTAACTTGCTCATGGTAAAATAGATTGAACCCAACCTAAAGGTGACTATGGAGTGAGTACCAACCCAGGGATTTATCTCAACTCAGGTAGTTAAGCAATTCCTATAGGGAGTTCTGCTAACACTGCCCTAAAGATAGGATGCTTGCTTGGGAAAAAGGGCCCTTTGGGGGCTTGAATTCCTAATCCACAAGAGAATTACTTTTATTTATTTTATTTGTTTAATTTATTTTAGTGTGGACCTTGTTAGTTTGCGAGGGATCAAATTGAGAAGGAGCTTATATCAGCCTAGACCTATCTGATTTATGAACGAGAATCAAGGCATCTACTAAATAAACAAATTCTTCAACCACTGGGTGGTTACAAAGGGGATTGTCCAATCCAAGAGTAACCTGGTAGTGTCTAAATGGGGTTGCAAAGAATGATCCAAATAGAGTGCCCAGGGGATGGGGCCTAAGGGCTTAATCCAACACCTGGAGAAAATGACATGGCTACCATATATCTAATTATGTCCAACTCTCAAGGAGAAAGCATGGGACTCATATCTCCAAGAGTGGTGTATCCACCGGGTGAGTCACTATCAGCATAGAACATCAACCAACCTAAGGTGCTCATCGATTTGTAATAATCATCCTAGGAAGAAAGCTTGTGGACTCAGATCCTCCTATTGCGAAACTGATTGCTAGGATAGTTTGTCTTTAGCTCGACAAGTGCAATCCAACCTAGGGCGACTATTGAGTGAATGCCACTAGGGGACTTATATCAACTCAAAAGTAGTCAAGAGGAAAGGAGCCTTTGGGGGACTTATCCTAAATCTCAAATATATTCAACCTAATTAGAATATGATGGCTAGTTCAAGAAGAAAGCATGGGGACTCACATCTTCTTAAACAAAAGTCAACATGAGGTACTTACCGGTGGCAAAGGAAGCTACCATACTAACAAGGCTATTTTGTAATGGTCACAAGTTAGAAGAAGAAAGTGGGACTCACATCCTCAATAAATGACCATTGGGGTGACATACTAGTGGTAGCA
This sequence comes from Cymbidium sinense, assembly GCA_021442155.1. Lineage (NCBI taxonomy): Eukaryota > Viridiplantae > Streptophyta > Magnoliopsida > Asparagales > Orchidaceae > Cymbidium > Cymbidium sinense. Next base: position 17,555,429 of record CM038227.1, read on the forward strand.
TGTGGGCGACTAGAGCGACTAATGAGTGAGTGCCATGAGCTTGCTCCACATCAAATAGAGATAAAGATTTGTGTTTGTTATTGTGCATGTGTTAAAAATAATAGGATGCCTCTGGGGGACTCTTACACCTACCTTAAACACACTAGGGGTTTTATGAAATGGTGGATAATTCCCACTAAGAAAGGATGTGCTTGGGTTCTCTCACACTATCTTAGTTATGCTAATCGAAATAGGATGCCTCTGGGTTCTCTTACACCTATTCTAAGCATAGGAGATTGTGTTTATGTTGTGAAAGAGGGATAGGATGCCACTTGGGGACTCTTACACACCTACAATACATGATTACAAGATAAACAATGCTTTGAAAGAAGAAGATTTGATGAATGGAATCAATTTTTGTTCTTTTTTATTAATGATTATTTTCAAACATGATTTATTTCATGGGTAATATTTCTTTAGATAGAGCCCATTAATTGGAAGCATCGGTGTTCCCCTTTATCAATAAGCTGATAAGATCCTCCTTGGTAGGCCTTCTCTATGACATAGGGGCCTTCCCAAGTGGGTTCAAACTTACCTCCCATCTTTCGATGGGCAACAATTGGTCTCCTTAGGACTAACACAAGTTCTCTAACTCAAAAAGACCTAGGGTGAGCCAGCTTGTTGTGAGCTTGAATCATTTTGGCCTTGTACAACTCGAGGTTTTGGCATGGAGTGACTTCTCCTCAAACCTTCAAGCTCTTCTAACTACAACTTTGCATTATGCTCTGTAGTGATCTTGTTACCCAATGCTATCCTTAGTGATGGGAGTTGAACTTCTAAAGGAATGGCTTGGACCCATACACTAAGGAAAATGGGGAGTTGGAGTTGGTATGTGTGGTGGTAGGCCACAAACTTCAATACTCATTTGTTGTCATCAGAGTCTTCTTGATTCGGATGAGAGTTTTTTTGAATGCTCTAAGCCATTTTACTAGGGTAGTAGATGGTGGAGTATCTCAATCTATACCATGTCTTCTAGCAAGTTGTTGATCTTTATGCTTTTGAATGCAATACCATTATCGAAATAATTTTCGAGGCACCGAACTATATATATGGTTCTAAAATTAAAGCACATGTGAGTGACCTCTAGTGGGATGGCTTTCCACTTGGAAAAGTAGGTAGCTAAGATGAATCGATGCCCTTGGAAGAAGGAGGATTCAGACTACAATGTCGGTACCCCAACACTCAAATGGCCATGAGCCAATGTAGGTGTAGAATGTTGGGTGGTTGGTGGAGGACCACACGTGTACACACTAATGGCATCTCCAGCCATATCCATGCAATGTAATCATCATGGCGGTAGTATCTAGTCACGATCTTCATCTTCATCTTTGGATGATGTGCTCACATAGACACGATGTACCTCGGTTACAATGCCATGGGCTTCATGTTTGTCTAAATAACATAACCACATTTTTAAAGGATCGATGGTACAGGGTGCCATCAAGAGCATAGGAGAGAGCTCTCTATTTCATCTGATGGGCTTGTGACTTTTCTTGAGGTAGTTTGCCAGTGTTCAAGTAATCTATGAATGGTTGCCTCCAATCCATCTCCTTGTCCATTTTGGCAATGGAAACCTCCCCTTCAAGAGAAAGTCTCTCAATGAGTTTAGCATCAATAAGGGATAGGACTTGTCTATTTTGGACCCTTATTGAAAGGGACTCATCTTCCGGACATGCTGACTCTTTGGCAAGTTTATCCAAGGCATCAACTACTACGTTGTCTGCTCGGGGAACCTTGTAGATGGTGACTTTGGGAATTTGGGCCAACAGCTTCATGGTATACTCATAGTAATGATGAAGCTTGGGTTTGAGAACCTTGTAGGATCAACAATCGGTTGATGACCAGAATCCCAAAGATGTTGATGCTCTTGACACTAATAGTGATGGCTAACTCCAGACTGTCAATCAAAGCCTCATACTCAGCTTCATTGTTGGTGTAGGGGTTGGAAAGATAGTATGAGAATCTCATCACATCATAGTTTGGAGTTAGAAGAACTATTCCTACCCCCTCCTTTCTTGCAAGAATAGATCGTGATGCTTCACCTTTAAGAAAAGGAGTACCATCAAAATACATCTCCCATCGGTGGTTGCCAGGCTCCCCTAAGTTCATGATTTGTTCACCAGGGAGATCATCACTAAGCGAGAATCGGGAAGTGGGTGTGCTAAGAAATCTAGTGCTATCCTTTTACCACGCAGGAGGGAACAAATGTGATATTAAATGAGAGAATCACGTTCAGTTACATGTACTGATGATAGCATTGGTTATACTCATGGATATGGATTGTTTATTTTGGAGATCAGAGAAGTTCACCTTATGAAAGCATATAATGTTTTTAGGAAAAAAGATCAAAGCTAGGCAATGTTTCTCAATAGGTGGATAGTTTGCTTTAGCAAGAATTAGATGATGGATGAGGTAGTTGAGAGTGCTTTTCTTCCCTTTGTCATTGGCAGGCTTGAGTCAGAGAGTCATCCAATGCGGTAGAGGATGAGTGGCTTTGCCGGATATGGGCTAGAATTGGCGGCTTCACCAAGTACTGCTTGATGTCTTCGAAGGCATGTTGGCACTTGTCATCCCACTTGAACTTAGCATCCTTTTTGATAAGTGCTGAAAATGTCTTGCATCTCCCCGATAGGTTTGAGATAAAGCATCTTAGATACGCTAGCCATCCTTGAAAGGATCTGAGTTGAGTTAAACTCTTAAGAGGTGGCATTTCTAAGATAGCTTTAATATTTTTATGATCTATTTCTATTCCTCGGTGTGAACAACAAACCCAAGGAATTTCTCACTACCGAATGCACATTTGAGGATTCATTTTAGGTTATATTATCTTAACCGTTCAAAACTACTCTCAAGTCAAAGAGTGGTTTTCCTTTTCTCTCTTGACTACTAGATCATCAGTGCACTCACTTGATGATGGATGAGTTCATTGAAGATCGAGTCATGGCCCGTATGTATGCACATTTTAAGGCGAAAGGCATGACCCTATAATAGAAGATTTTGATTGGGGTTTGAAAAGCGGTGTTTCTTTCATCTTCAGAAGACATCTTGATTTGGTTATAGCCAGATGACCCATCCATGAAAGAGAAAATTACATGATATGAGGTGATGTCCACCATTAATTCTGGTATAGGAAGATGAAACTCATCCTTAGGACATGCCTTGTTTAAGTTTCTAAAATCAACGCATAAGCAAATTTGACCATTCTTCTTCTTAATTGGGATGACACTAGCTAAGTAGGAAGGATATTTTTCTTCCCTGATGAAACCATCATCGATCAATTTTTTAACTTCAGAAATAATCTATTGTTCAATTTCTAATCACATGCGTCTAGGAACTTGCTTAATAAGGGTAGCATTAGGATCTACTGCTAGCTTGTGGACTACTACGTCAGGAGATAATCCAGGCATCTCTTCATAACTCCAAGCGAAGCAGTCTTTAAACTCAGCCAATTGCCTAACTAAGTCATTGGTTTCCTTTTCATCCAACAACGAACTGATGTATGTCGGGCGTGGATTTTCTTCTTTCTCAAGGTTGATTTCTTTAAGCATATCTATTGGTGAATGAATCTCTTCTTCAAATTCTAGCGTGCCTCTTTGACTTGGAGATCATCTGGATCATTTGAGGTTTCTAAACACACATTTTCATAAGAGTTAAGGTTGTGTGAGAAGAAACCATAAGACTCCTAATGATTGGTAACAATTAAGTAGTAATCTTCACCATTGATTGGACCAACTGTACCGAATCCTAGTCTTGCTCTTGATTGTGCTTCCTTGCCTATGTTTCTCCACAGCTTTTTAAAGTACTCCGAACTGTGATTGGACCATGTGTGAGGAACTAAAACTTTCTGTATAAGATTTTGAACACAAGGTGAGTAAAAGTAAAAAAGTAATTATATTAATTCTTTAAAAGTATCCTCCTCAAGCTTTACATCAACTTCAGGGCTTGAGGATGATGATCCCAAAAAGAACTTCTACTTCATGTCCTTTGGAAGACTTAGGGACTTCCTTACTAAACCTTCAACTTTCTAAGATAAGTGAGGTAAGACAAGGTTCCCACTGCCTAATAGTTTTACATAAACTAAATTCAATACTTTGCTTTGCTTGGAGGTGGTCTTCATCTCTTGGATCAAAGTCACCTCCAATGGAATTGAGAGGGGTTGGCTGGTATACTAATCACATTAGACTCATCCTCTAAGCTGGATTCCAAGTCTATGTGAATAGTAGGGGTACTCCTATGAATTGGAACATGACCTCTATTGGCTGATGGCCAACTAGGGGTCTCCCACCTCTAGAACTACCTCTATTTCTATCTCTGCCTCTGCCTGGTGGAGGTTGAGCCATCCTACCTATATATCCATATGATGGAATAAATTGTGGGTGGAATGTGATATGCAGATCTATTTCTTCTTCAATTCCCCTTTCTTGTTCACTTAGACTTTTATTTTTCTTCATATTTTCTTTTTCTTTTGTGTTTGCATTTGAATTTTGTCCAAGTTCATGATAAGGGTATTTTGAGGAAGATAGTAGGTTGCATCCTCACAAATCTCAATCTCTAACTAAAATAATGGTTCATCTCCTTGACACATTATTCAATTCCATCTTTTGAACTTGATGCATGAAGGGAGGATGGAATGATCTTGTTCGATGTATCCAAGACCTACCAAGTAAAGCGGTGAATGAAGTATTGAATCAATGATGTAGAACTTGGCTTGATCTTAGTCCTATCTCCAAAAGGTAACTATAGAACCTAAAGCTCGATTACCTTGGTCATTGAATCCTCTCAACATCATCCTATCTCCTCGGAGTGTAGAGATGTCAATCCTCAAATAGGCAAGGGTCTTTAGACTCATAATGTTCACCGATGCACTTGAATCTATGAGAACCCTGATGAGTCTAAACTTGTCCATGTCAACTATGATGTAGAGGGGATGATTGTGCTCCAAGTCCCCCAGAAGAAGGTCTTCATCTATGAAGGTAATCTCTTGAGCTTCTTTTGTATAATGTGCTTCCTCACATACAATGATTAGTTGAGCTAAATATATTTTAGGATCAAGGAGGGACTTGATTAATGATTCCCTCATCTCTTTGGATAGACAAGGGCATCATATATGCTTAGCTAAGATGGAAACTTTCTTAGATGAGAAAGGATATTGTAATCCTCCTTCGACTAGTCTTCCATAAGCATATCCAAGGGTGGAGCATCTTATGGAAGGGATTCTCTATCTTCAGTACCAATGACTTATTTTTCTCTATCTTGAGGTGCTAGGAGATGCCACTTTATGGAGGTTGACGGTGATCTCTTGTGGTAGGGTAATGGAAGGTTCTACACATCAGCTCACCTGACTTCTCCTATGGGACCTTGAATGGATGATTCCAAGTCTATCTCAGAGGTGAACTGCGTGAGTTAGAAAGTCTAACTCTGAATCATTAAGAGGAAGATCAAAATTGTTATAGTTATTTAGACTTGAAGAGTTATCATTAGGAATAGAAGAAGACAACCCATCAAAAGTGACATAGATGTAATTCAAACTAGCTTTATTCTTCAATTTCTTAGAATTATTTGGAGGTACAAAGTAGAAATCAAGTAAAGTGAGTGGAGTAAAATATTTGATGCCCTTATCCACTGATACAAGAGTTCTACTAGTAGAAGAAATAGAAGAGCTAGCTGAAATGGAAGAAGTCATCGGTGTGGAAGCTACAACTATAGGATGGAGGCTGGACATGATCGGTGGTTGTGCTAAAGGGCTATCCCGGGCTGACACATGCTGCTGCTGTTGAGCTCCCCTTTCCTAGAGTTGGCATTGGCAACTTGCAAACCTTCCTTGGTATTAGAGGTTTAAGCTGACTTAGGCACCTACAAGGAAAGCTTCTTGATCTTCTGGATGATTTTCTTAGAGATTTTGGATAGAGAAATATCCCAACCTTATTTAATTTTGGTAGGAACACATGTATCCCCAAGGATTATCCTAATGGAACTGGAAGGTTGTTCCACAAGGTATTCCTTTGGGATAACTACAACACCAGTCTTGAAACTATGTTCAAGCTAGTCCTTGAATGTGAAGCAATCCTCCAAAATATGGCTAGCATATGGTAAGGGAAAAAGTTTGGATCATGACTTTGCCTACTTCCTCGGTCTCTAGGCTCGGTAGTTAAATTAGACTTCTTTAAGAGATTCTTAAAGATTTTTTGATTACCTCCCTCTTAAAAGAATAAAGGTTTGTTTAACTTATCTAAAGAGTAGGTGGACCATAGCTACTGGCGGGTATGCATCATTCTTGGTGGTGGTATTCGGTGGCTATGGAGGCTGCGGTGGAGGTCGGTAGGATTTCCTCGGTGGTGGCAAAGGAGGTGGAGGCTGCTGAGGTCATGATCTCTCGGACTGATCTCTAGTGCTTCCACCATTTCTACTTGATTTCTTCTTATAGACCTTCTATAGCTTCTGCTTAGGCAACTGATCTTGAAAAGGCAACTATTTGGCCTCTCCTTGTAGACTATCTGTCTTGTTGATTAGCTTCTCAAATGTCTTGATAGTGAAGCCCTTAAGCTTGAAGGCGACCAGGCCATGGATATTCTTCAAGAAAATCTCAATGGCATGTTATTTAGATAGCCGTGGTTTGCACTTCATACTTAGGTTATGCCATCAGATAATATAATCAATAAGGGACTCACCGAGGTGTTATTGTGCTACAACGAGATCACCTACAGTAACCCTTTGCTAAGCTCTAGCAAATCTCTTGATGAAGAGTTGCTCTAACTCAGCAAATATCTTTACTAAACTGTTAGGCAGTTCAACATACTAATTAAAAGCAATACCTACTATGTTACTAATGAAGAGGCAGAAAAGCAAAGCGTCGCTGCCACCTGTGTTGCAACAACTGGCCTTAAAGTGTGTTATGTGCTGCCTTGGGTTTCCATTGCCATCAAAGCTTTTGAAGAAAGGTGATATGAAACCCTTGGGATATTGGATATCATCGAATTCCTCTGGGTAGGGTCTACCCTTTGGAACTGATGATCCTCCCTGGGCTTGAGCCAAAGCTTCCTTCACTTGTTGCTCAATCATGGATTTTATGTCATTTCTTGTATGGAGGTACTTTCCACTACCTTTCTATACATTCTAGTGCTACCTTGCTCAACGAGAGGTAGAGTCTTGATTGGGTCAAAGACATGCACTAACTTAGGCTGACTGATGGTGATTATAGTAGGATGAATTAATAGGGCTTATTTCTGAAGCATTGAAACTATTGCTAATAAGTCCTCTAACTGTCATGCCATCATATCAATCTGCTCATCCTTCTATCTCAACTGATGTTGGAGGTGTTGGCCTGATGCTGCGGTGTCTTCTTGATCAACCTCATCACCTTCCATAGCTTGTTGTTCCCTAAGAAGAGATCCTCTAGTTTCAACCATGTAGACTCCAGCTGAGTCTCCCAACAAGTCATCTTCATTGGGATCAAAACTGACTTTATCTTCATCTGACTAGGCATACCCCAAGATCTCCTTCTTTTTCATGAAATAATGTGTCATTATCTTATCTAAAGAATGATCCATCTGAGCAGGTACAAATAATCTAGGCTGGCCGGTGTGATCACTATTATGCACTGAGAGGCACCGGACCTTGCCTGTTGCTGCTGTCACTGGAGAGTCAACCCTATGTGGACTGTACTCACTAGATGAATGACACTCCTAGCTACTACTGGCTATGAGAGGGGTAACAAACCTAGGATGTTCCACTATCACTAGTGCAGCTGGACTATCATCACCAATCTGAAATCGCCATCATCTCACATCGTCTATGGCGGAGTTGGTGAAGGATGACCACGATGCTTGAGGTCCACTCCACCCACCACGGGTAGAAGGTCGGCGAGAGCTCACCGCCATAATGGGTGGTGTGGATGGGGCAGGATCCCTCGGCCGTAGCCGGATCACCAATGGGGTGCGCTTTTTCCTGGATATGGCCTTCATGGCCTTTGTTGGAATAGAAATGTACACTGGTGATGGCGGGGCGAGGGGTGGGGAAGACACCACGATTCTCATGCAGTGTCCTCATGATGGTAGTCCCGTAAGGATGTTGTCAATATGGTCACGGGTAGCCGTAGCGAGATATCAATAAGTGCGGCTCGGTAGATAAACCTCCATCTCTCCCTCGGTGTATGTCTTTGTATGGCCTCTCGAGCCCTCTCCAAGTGGATATGCTTCCCAACACTATGAGAAATGATGGATCGAAGATCAAACTGAGCTCTGGACTCTGAGCGTCCGTAAGCTTCGCCTACTTGGCATAAGATAGATCAGAGGCCGGCGTACGACCTCTTGCTCATGGTAACTGCTGGTTAATACTGGACCACTAGAGGAGGTTATGAGCGAATCCTCCTAACATTCTCTCTGTATGACCTAGAGAGAGGATGCAACTAGTTTGTTGTAACCAGTGGTGAAGTAACAACGGGGAACTCATCCACAGCTGAATGGGTTACTGCCTCTATCTCCCTAGCGATCCTGGTGTGGTACCACTTGATCATGCGGTTCTTATTCCTACACTGTGTCCAGGTAGGATGGGAGGAGTGCAAGCTAGACACATATTCAAAGGTAGGGGAGGCAAGCCCTGAGACTAGGGGAGCCTTACCCTTAGAGGGTACAGATGAGATGGTACTAGCCCTCACTAGGGTAGCCTGAGAAACCATGGGGTGTACTGGAACACTGCTGGTATTGTTGGAAATGTCACAACTAAAGCATGTGGGATCTCCATTGCTTTCCTCTTCAGTGAGGAGACATTAAAGTTAGAGGGTAAATCAATCCTGATGATCGGCTTCTACCCGGCCACCATGGTCCTACTGACTATAGTAAGGGGAGTGCCCTCACACGTAATCTTAACTCCCTCAATCCCCCCCAAAATGAATGATTGTATGGTCGGTCAGTTGGCTTTAAAGCCAAATCCATACCATGGGGAAGGTAAAATAAACTTTCTTATGACCATCTCAATAACTAGAAATTGAAAAACGAACTCTTGTGTAAGAATATGCAATAAAAATTGAGTTTGTATCAGTTTTTTGTCTTTATAGATTTTTTAATTTTCAATTTTAAATTTGAAAATTTGAACCCACATCCAACAACTTGGAAGTGTTAAGTGAGGTTCAAATAGATTTAAGAAATTTGATTGAAAGAGGAATTTTGAAAATGAATCCAACTTCAACAAATTTGGTTATGTTAAAAGATGGATTCAAATATTTTGAGAAGGATGCTTCCATAGGTTCATGTTTGTTTGAATTTGAATTTTTGATTTGAGGACCCTTTCCTTTAACAAATTTGGGTATGTTAAAGTAAGGGTCAATTGATTTTGTTTTTGTTTGGTGATTTTGGAATTTCACTTACTTAGCAAATTTGAGTATGCTAAGAGAAGTGTTTGAGAAAATGATTGTTTCATTTTGGTGAATTTTTGTTTTGATGTTTTGATTTTTAGAATTCCCACTTAGCAAATTTAGGTATGCTAGGTAAAGAACCCAAGTGTGTTTTGTTTGATTTTTGAAAATAGGATTCTTAGCAAATTTAGGTATGGTAAGGAAATCCTAAGTGTTTCATTTTTATTTTGATGTTTTGATTTTTGAAAAGGTAGGATCCTTAGAAAATTTAGGTATGCTAAGGAAATCCTAAGTGTTTCATTTTTGTTTTGATTTGATTGAAAATAAAGACTTTACTTTAGCAAATTTGGTATGCTAAAGATGAAGTCCCACTTGGTTTTGTGAAATGAAAATTTTACTTAGCAAATTTGAGTATGCTAAATGAAATTCCAAAGATGTATTCAAAACCGATTGTATTTTGGTTTTGAAAATGGAAACTTCTCCTTAGCAAATTTGGTATGCTAAGGAAAGAAGTTCCAAAGGTGCTTGAAGATCTTTTTGGTTTTGACTTTGGAGACTCCACTTAGCCAATTTGAGTATGCTAAATGAGATTCCAAAAGGTGTTTACAAATTTTTAATTTTTTATTTAGAGACTTTACTTAGGAAATATGGGTATGCTAAATGAAGTTCCAAATGTGTTTTGAAAATTTTTGGATTTTGAATTTGGAGACTTTACTTAACAAATTTGGGTATGTTAAATGAAGTTCCAAATGTGTTTGAAAATTTTTTGATTTTGAATTTAGAGACTTCACTTAACAAATTTGGGTATGTTAACTGAAGTTTCAAATGTGTTTTGAAAATTTTTGGATTTTGAATTTGGAGACTTCATTTAACAAATTTGTGTATGTTAAATGAAGTTCCAAATTATGTTTTGAAAATTTTGGATTTTGAATTTGGAGACTTCACTTAACAAATTTGGGTATGTTAAATGAAGTTCCAAATTGTGTTTTGAAATTTTTTGGATTTTGGGTTTGGAGACTTCACTTAGAAAATTTGAGTATGCTAAATGAAGTTCCAAAAATGTTTGAAAATTTTGAATTTTGGGTTTGGAGACTTCACTTAGCAAATTTGAGTATGCTAAATGAAGTTTCAAAATTATTTTAAAAATTTTAAAATATGATTATTGATTTTTGATTTTGGATTTGGAAACTTCATTTAGCAAATTTGAGTATGCTAAATGAAGTTCCAAATATATGTTTGAAAATTTTTGGATTTTGGATTTGGAGACTTCACATAGAAAATTTGAGTATGCTAAATGAGGTTCCAAATGTATTTGAAAATTTTTTATTTTGAATTTGGAGACTTCACTTAACAAATTTGGGTATGTTAAATGAAGTTCCAAATGTGTTTCAAAATTTTTGGATTTTGAATTTGGAGACTTCACTTAACAAATTTGGGTATGTTAAATGAAGTTTCAAATGTGTTTGAAAATTTTTGGATTTTGAATTTGGAGACTTCACATAACAAATTTATATATGTTAAATGAAGTTTCAAATGTGTTTTGAAAAAAATTTTGGATTTTGAATTTGGAGACTTCATTTAACAAATTTGGGTATGTTAAATGAAGTTTCAAATGTGTTTAGAATTTTGAAAATATGATTGTTAAGTTCTAATTTTTGAAAGAGAGGACTTCCATTCAACAAATTTGGGTATGTAGAATGGAGATCAATCTTATTTTTGGAATGTGAAAATTTTGTTTTGTGTGTGATTATTGCTTTTTTTTTTGAAAGAGGGGAATTCCAACTTAATCATATGTGGGATATGTTTAAGTGGGATTTCCAATTGATGTTATTTTTTTTAGTTGGGAATGAAATCTTCATTTAATAAATTTAAGTGTATTAAATTAAAATGTTCATATGTGCTTTTGAAAAGTTTAATTATTTAAAGATGAAACTTCCATTCAATAGGTGTGAGTATATTGAATGGAAAGGTTCATGTGTGCTTTTTCAAAACTTTATTTTTGATTTTGACTTTTGGAAAGATGATTGTTCATTTTATTTTAAAAATGAAATCTTCATCAAAATGGTTTGAAGGAAGATGTTCATTTGTGCTTTTGGAAAATGTTATTAGTTTTATTTTTTGAAAATCCTTACATGTAATACTTATGAGAATTGTTAAATGAGGGTGATAAAATTTTTATGGAAAATATTTTATTAAGTGCATTTTTGAGAGAGTGCTTTTCTGAAAAGCAACGTTCTTATGGAAAATTTTATTTTGTCTTTATTATTTTAGGATGAACCTTTTCTTATCATAAAAGTGATAAGGAGGAAGTCTTTAAGGGTTTTCTTTTTATTTATATCTCTTCATTTTTTCGTTGAAGAACCCAACGAGGGTTTTAAAACCAACAAGGAGTGAGGTCCTAAAACCTAAAGATGTTGGCTAACTCAACTTAAGAATGAAATAAGCTAAGTACCAATGGAAAGAAAGATTGTCTCAGATTCATACCAAAGTACAAACCCACTATCGATACTCAAAGACAACGATCATTTACCAAAGATGGAGAGAGGAACCATTCCCAGTGGAGTCATCAAAAAAATCTGTGGGTTAGAAATATTTCTATAGAGTCACCTTCAAATCTGTGGAGAAAGAGGCAAGACTATAAAACTTCATCTTTTTAAGATGCCACGCAGATCCGCAGATGTGCTTATTCAGGTGATCAAGTACGTCATCAAGGAAATAGTGTACTATCTCGAAAGATAGAAGTCACTATCCTTTAATGGACCCAATCACCTCAATAAGGACTCCTAAGGATGATGGGTCTACATATGAACCAGAGATTCTTCCCCTACTTTATATGGAAAAGTAAAGCAGGGTTTATTTTAAATCGAGCTCATTAAGTTTCCTACAGGGGCAAGCCCCATAGTTAATTACATCCTAAAGAATGGGGATTCTTTAGGAAAACTCTTGATTATGGTAAATGATCATTGTCTTCAAATATTTTAATAGAAAAAGGACTATCAATCGATTGGTCCATTTTTGAAAATCAAATGGGATTGATCAAAGAGATGGAGTTATTATCGAAGCCAAAATGGAAGATAACTAGGAGATGCCCATTATACTAGGAAAACTAGCGAGCATCCTAAACTATCCTATAGTTGGGCTTTATATTTTTGAAATTGATTTAGTTTGATTGAGTTGCACTTTTCATTAGAAATTTGAGACTTAAGATTCCTTAACACAAGATTAAGGAAATGCCTAAGAGGCAAGGAATTATGCTTATGGCCCATAAAGGGGAGAAGCCACCTTAGAACCTAAATCTAGGGAGCTTTGGTGAGGGCCAAAAGCACAACCTAAATCTATGGAGAAAAATGGGTATTTGGTTTGTCTCCACAAGAGATGACAAACCACTCGACTGCTTAGACTTACAACTATCTGGGGTGGCTAACAACAAACTCCTCCTACTATTTTAAATACATGTAGGTAAGTCATTATGCTTATTCAAGATAGTTAGGTTGTTATTTATTTAGAAAGAGAATAAGTCCTTAAACTCACTCCCTAAAGAGACTAGATCATGTAAGGGCATGCTTCAAATGACCTAAATCTAATGCAATTCAAATTTTATTTTATTTTTATTTTTGGACAATTATTTTTTTACTCAGGATAATAGGATTCATATGCCTAATGCATGAGAAATAAAGTTATTGGCCAAAATCAGCGAGAAGGGAGGAGGTGTGTGTCCACCATAACTCTCAAAGGTCAAGCCAAGTTTCTCTGGCAAAGGTGGAAGCCCTCCAATTACGAGTGAAATAAGATGCATTTGTGCATGATATTGTAAAATAAATACTCATCCAACTATGGGGTTGCTAATTCTTTTATCTTGATTTTAAACCTAAGCTTTAGGTGAGGTTATGAGTTATTTATTTATTTTTAATATTGAGTTATTAAGTTTGATAAAAGATTTATTTTTATCTAAAGAGCCTAATCCACATCCAGACAATACATAAAGCAAGGAAGAAATTAGGAAAAGATGCCACTTAATGCACAAGCTAAATAAATCATCAATCAATTTATAAAGCTAATCGAAAAAAGAATAAAAGGCCATTGTGGTCGGGCACCACCGCACAAACCCAGAAAGATAAATGTGGGTAGCCGAGCTCTACCATTATACAACCTAGATTATAAATAAATTAAACTACAATTAAGCAAGGGATTCATTGTTATGGGGGTCTTCAAGCTTCATTTCTTCTTTCCTATTCTTTTCTTCTTTCTTCTTCTTTTCTTCTTTCTTCTTCTTCTTTGGTTCCTTCTTTAGTTCCCTCTTTTGGATGGTTGGAAGGTAGATGCTCCAAGGCTTCACATTGTGCATAAGATAGGATCTTATGACCAATGCTCATCTATTCCCCATAGCAATCATTCCAAAATCCTAATTGCATAAATTTACATGAAAAGGAAAAGAATGGAAATCTAACTAAAGCCTATAAAATAGAGATTAGCTAAAGAAAACCACACAAATCCCAAGCATGTATATTGGACTTATCACCCCACACATGGGTGATTGGGTCCACCTGGCCTATTGGATTATGCTTAGGGGTATAAAGCACCTGCAAGCAAAAGCATTTATATTTTTATTTATGATAGTGCCCCTTAAACATAATTCCCTATAGAAAATAATGATTAGACGAAGAGCATCCTACCATTCATTCTACGAGAATACATCCTAACATCTAGTCTAAAACATATATCACAAAATAAAATAAAACATCAAACCATGCACCACCCTAACCTAAAGCTAGAAGTGGTGACTTAGGCTAATGTGTGTGCTTTGAAAGTTTGTGTGGTATGCTTAGCTGGCTTTAAGTTAGAATTTTCTAAGTGTGAAAACATGTTCAACTTAGAGGAGGGTTTTATTTAAGTTGTTTAATTATTTTGAGATTGATTTTATTTCATATTTTGATTTGATTCAAGTGAATCCTACAATTAATTACTAAGTTATAAAGAGAGAGAGAGAGAGAGAGAATATGACTTCTCTTTCTTTCCCTAACCTAAGTAATTTCTAAAGTAGATTCACATTTTAGTTTTATTTATTGAATGTTTTAATTAAATATTTTAATTAATCCTAAGTTTAGATGAACTCTAAATAAACCTATTCAAAAAGAAAGGCATTTTAAGATTAAATAAAATGAACCAAATTCACAAAACACACATTACTTCACTTCTTTCCCAATATATATAACATGCTTATGGATGAATCCTAAGCATATACACACAAATGAGAATATTTAACATACTTTATGATGCATGCTAAGTAATTCACATAAGGAAATTTGAAAGTTTAAGATGCATGATTTTCATTAAGTAGAAAAAGGTTTTTTTATCCAATTTTTCACATATACATATGAAAGTAATAAAGGCATAAGTGAGTAGTTAACTGAGGTGTAAGGTACAAGACCTACTTAGGGATACTTAAAGCCTCACAATCTTGGGGTTCTCTAGACTAATATATCACTTTCCTTAAATACAATCATATGTAAAAAAGAAATAAATTGGAAAGAAAGAATGCAAAAGTTGTATTAGTCTTCATAGACCAAGAACTACGAGATTTTTTGATGAGGGATCATACCATTAACCTTTTTCATGTATAGATCAATATTTCCATCCCCTTCACGAAAGGAAGAACGTCAAATTCTATTTCCTTTTCGCAGGGACCAGAAGATTGGATCTAGCCATAACATAAGAAGAATGCTTGACTCACTTAGTTTTGATGTCTTTTTCAATTCACTTTGTTTATGCAATTTATGTGTGCAAGTATAGATAACCCTTCTTAAGTGATAGCATAAGAATGAATAGGATATGGAATTAGGAAAGGGAAACTTATGCTAAGCACATTCTTATATTTTCTTCACATGCAAGCTTATAATTAAAATATAAGTAACACACTTTCAAATTTGATAATTGATTTATATGATTTGAAAATAATTTGAATTTAGTAGTGATAATAGCCATTCATATTTCTACTTTAGCCAACACATGCAAATTTGACATAAAGTAAACAATTTTATTTTTAAATTTGAATTTGAAAAATATAGATGCATGAAACCATATGACATACAAATTTGACATGTTGAGGAAAGAATCAAAGCAATGAAAGCATGTAAACACATTCACTTTAATCAAATCCTAAAGACATTCTTAAAGAATAAGAAAGTTTAAAATAAATCAAAGTGTATTCATTGTGATTTTTGTTTAATTTTAAGTTTGATTTATTTTTGAAAAGGTGAGTTGAGTTTGCTATTCCTAACCCATTCCCACACATGTTTGATATTTTTGTTTAATTTTTAGATGATTAGATTCATTTTTATGTATTAATTAGGTTAAGGTAGGAATTAAGCAAGTTAATTAACCCTTGCCTACACCACCTTAGCATAGTTAACTAGGTAATTATGAGCCAATGAGATGACATAAAATTTCACAAGGAATTTAAATTTGCAATGCATCTAGGAAGAAAAGGGCCTAATGCAATTTGGCTCATAATTAAATTAAGGGGTTTAACTCAAGTAATTTCAAAACACCCCTTCACACATATGAATTGGGTTTTGATTTTCTTAATTGAACTTAGGCTCTTAAAGACCTAAGCATCTACCCAAGGTAGATTAATTAAGTTCTAGAAGTTTTTAGACTTTTTAGAAATTAATTAAGGGGATAATTAATGAATTAACCCTTAATTAAGAGACTTTTAAGGAAAGAAACTCAATTTAGGGAATAGCTTAGGGGAAATGCCCCAAAATTATTTCCTAAATCTTCTATCCACTGGATCTAACCTTAATCAACCTTAATAATGAATTAAAACACTATTCCAAACCCCAATTATCCTTAATTACATTAGGAGGGTAATTAAGAAACACATTTGCAATTCTCCCAATTAAGCTTTCAATAAATCCCAGGAAAATTAGGGGAGGTAGAGGCCATCCCTTAAAACATACCCAAGAAGTTTGGGATTAATCAAAGGATTAATTAAGAAGTAATTAGAAAAATATGATTTTTATTAAATCTAAAATTAGAGAAAAGGATAATTCAAAATCTAGTGAAATCATTTTAAAAATATTCTAGGTTGAATTATCTTTCCATAGGATTTTACCTAATATTTTTTGAATTTTATTGAAGGAGATATGAATTTTTAAAGATCAAAAGATTAATTAACATTAATTAAATCCCCTAACTAATCCCTTAGCTCACAGCGTGACACGCTGTGGTGGCGATCAACACGCTTTACATGCATCACACCGTGAGCTACGCACTTAAATATCACATCCAAATGGCAGCGCGGCGGTGGGGCGCACTTTGATCCCTACCATTCGATCAAGGATTGAACGGCTAGGGATCATCCTGCTGTTCTAAAAGGGATAAAACATTTTCTAAACGTGGGAATAATCTTGGCCATCCATCCACAATGCGCAGATGGACGGGCACGATCACCTGAGTTCTTCCCTTAGGATCAACAGAGGCCATCCATGATCTTAGGGAAGATCTGAGCTCGATTGAGCTTGGATTGGAACAAGATTGTTCCCACACCATCTAAAGCTAATGAGAAGCTTATCCAACGGTGGATTTCTCATGACTTGAAAATTACTTTCACAAAAGACCAACACCCCCTAAGCTAAGTGGTCAGAAAATTCCATACCTCGTTGGAGGTGATCACCAGCGCTCGAACTCGATGAGGTAGCTTTGTCTAGTGGAGATGAAGCCCTGTTGAAAGTTTCAAGCCTTGGGGTTGAGTGGATCTCCTTATGGACCAACACCACTTCACCTCATTTAACTTTGATCCAATTCCAACTCTCCTTGCTTTGGGAACTTGAATGAGAGCTTGAGTGCACTCGGTTTGATTCTCTAAGGGAGTGTACGAGAGGAATCGGAATGGATTTGAGTGAAGAGGAAGTTGAAGATTCAAAGGAGCTCCCCTATCTTTCAATGGAGAAAACTAAGAAGTAGCTATTTCAAATCCTTCTTAGAAAGCTTAGGATGGCTCTCTAATCTTTCCTAACACTATTTAGACTTCAATCGAATGAGAGAATGATGATTTCAAATTGAATTAGGGGGAGTATATCTCCCCCTATGGCAATTGGATGGCCGACACCTCCCTTGCCATTTTGATCCAATTGACCGCATGGAAAGGTTTATTTAGGATATTAGATCTTTGCACATGGTTGGTTTGAGGACTTGCATGGATTGC
Organism: Cymbidium sinense; assembly: GCA_021442155.1. NCBI lineage: Eukaryota > Viridiplantae > Streptophyta > Magnoliopsida > Asparagales > Orchidaceae > Cymbidium > Cymbidium sinense. The sequence goes on from CM038227.1 coordinate 17,573,023, forward strand.
CAACCTCCCATGTGCATCAATTTGGGTGGAGGAAGGATTTTGAATTAGCCAATTTGACCCATGAGGTAGTTTTAGCCTTGGGTCTATTTGGGCTAACCCAAACCCATTGGGTTGGGTGCACCACTCTTCATTAGGTCCACTTTAGCTATTAGGAAGGCATCAAGTTGATATGAAGAGGGTATGACCAAATAACCCATGGATTAGGCCAAAATTTATTCTATGGCCTAGGGGTAGAATGGTCAATTTGCTAATTTTTCAATTTGGATATGTTGAGTATGTGGAGAAACTAGGTTTGGCCAATTTTCATGAGATTTGGAATTCATTTGATATGGTTTGGCTCATGTTGACCCATTTAGGTCAAAATGGGTCAACTTGGGTCAAGTTGACCAATTGGTCAAATTGGGTCAAACCAAGGGTTAGGACAAGTTCATATGACCATTAAAAATATTTGGTGGCTTTGGTTTTATTCAATTTGGTTTAGGTTTGAATTTGGCTCATATAACTTCATTTAGGTCAAATGGGTCAAGTTGAACTATTTGACCTATTTGACCTAGGTCAAGAATAAGTTTAGGTTGGGTTAGTCATATGGAGTGGATTGGTATCTATGTTTCCAATCAATTTTAGTTATGTTCAAATTTGGCTCAACATAACCCCTTTAGGTCAAGTTGGGTCTAAGGTCAATTGGGCTAAGTTAGATTTAGCTGGCAAATTGAGGCTTTGATCAAGTTCAATAAGTGATTTGGAATGAACTTAACCCATTGGTTTGAATCAATTTGACTTAGATCAAGTTTTGACACATTTTGACCCTTTAGGTCAAGTTGGACTTGGTCAAGTCCAATTAAGTTGGGCATAGTTCATGAATGAACTTAGATCATTGGTTTCAATCAATTTGGCCTATGGTGGGATTTGGCTATGTTGGGTTTCATTTTTTGGCTAAGTGTTGACTTTGTCAAACCTTAGGTTTGGCTTGGTTTGACCCAATTTGACAGATTGATTATCCCATGATGATTATTGATCATGGTGAGAGGCATATGTGAGTTTTGTTCAATCCAATGTAGTTAGGATTAGAATTTGGCTCATAAGGGTACTTTAGGTCACTTTGGGTCAAGTGATCCTAAGTGGGTCAAATGGCTTGATCATTGATTTGAGTTTGATTGAACTTGTATATGGACTTATGATTGAAATATAAATCCATTTACAAATGGTTTGAAGTCAAATGGGTTTTGATTCATTTGACAATTTCATATTCAAAGGGTGAACATGAAAGGATTTAGGGTTTAATTTTTAAATTGAATTTTGATTTAGTGATTGAAGTTTGCATTTATATATGAATTCATCATTATAAGGTTGATTGAATCATGAAAAAAAATCAAGAGTTTGGCTTGCTTTGAAATTGATTTGGCTAAGTTCAAGATTTTAACTTAAAAGGCTTAGGTTGGATTTTGAGTGGATTTGAGTTTGATTTTTAGAATTGGCTTTGATTGTTTGAATTTATATTTCATTTATATATGTGAATATAAATGAGAATATAAATGAGTTATAAGAAAATCCCATGAGTTAGAATTGGTTTGGTCATGATTTTGGCTAAGTCCATGAAGGAGAACATAAAGGAGTTAAGAAAATTTTAGATTTGGAATTTGATTTTTGGATTTGATTGATTGATTTATATTTATATTTCATTTATATATGTGAATATAAATGAGAATATAAATGAGTTATGAGAAAATCCCATGAATTTGAATTGGTTTAGGTCATGATTTTGGTTAAGTCCTTAAAGGAAGAATAAGGACTTAGAAAAATTTCATGAATCGAGTTTGAATTTTGAGTTTAGTTTGATTAGTTTGAATTTATATTTCATTTATATATGAGAACATAAATGAATTATGAGAAAATCTCAAAGATTAAGGACTTAGGAAGATTAGAACTTAGAAATTTCATTCGTGGGTTTCATTCATAGATTTTAATCATGGATTTCAATAACATGGAGTTGATTGGAGTTTGGAGAAAATTAAATAAGATTGATTTGGAGTTTGACTTGAATGAAGGGAAGTGAGGAATGATTCAAGCTAAGGGTAGGCAAATTTTTCTAACACCCCTAAGGCATGACCTATTCCTATGGCTAACTCTTCTAAGTCTCTAGGGCTAGGTTGAGTCACTAGATGTGTCTTAAAACTAAGGAACTCTTAGAGTCTAAGAGGAGTCCTATGCCTAAGATGGAGGGGTTGAGAGCTCATTCTAAAAATGAGGTCAACAGAGAACTAGAGCCTGCGAGGGGGGTCGACACATTATACAGGTCAGTGGAGGCTACTAAAGAGAATAAAGTGGAAGCACACTAGAGCCTGAATTCGGGATACACGTCGCTTAACCAAGTGTGGTGTTTATTTTTAATTTGTATATATGGGGGATACCACGTAGATCTGAGAGTGTACTTATTGAGGTGATCGGGTATGATATTAAGGAATAGTGCACTATCTCAAAGGATAGAGACAACTACCCTATAATGGGTCTTCGAATATACCAGAGATTTTTTTCCTACTTTACATGTATGAATAAAGTAGGGTTCATTTAAACCAGGTTCTAAAGTTTTCTATGGGTTAATTACATCCTAAGGAGGGTGAGTTCCTTAAGAATACTCTCGATTAAAGTAGGCAATTATTATCTCCAAAGATTTCAAAGATAAGACTATCAATAAATTGACTATGTTTGAAAAATCAAGTGGGATAGATCAAAAGGAGAGACTTATTTTTGAAGCCAAAAGGAGATGAGTAGGGGATGTTCATGATACTAGGAAACCTAATGATCATTCCAATATATCCTATGGTTGGACTTTATATGTTTGAAATTGAAGAGAATTATATGTTTGAGGTGAAATTTTATTAGAAAATTAGGACTTATAATCCCACAATACAAGATTATGGAAATGCTTAAGAGGTGAGGATTTATGCTTGTAGTCCGAAGGAAAACAACAATCTCAAATCCTAAATCTAAGGAGCTTTAGCAAGGGCCACGTCCTAAATCTAAGACAAAAAATAGGTATATTATTTACCTCAACAAGAAAGGGTAAACCACCTGACTGCTGGACTTATAACTGCCTGGAGTGGTAGCCAGCTAACACCTCCTACGTTTTAAAATCATGTGATCAAGTCATATGTTTTGCAAGATAGTTATGATGTTAATATTTAGAAAGAATCTAAAGTCCTTAAACTCACTCCATAAGAGACTAGAGCATGAGGGATATGAATAATGACTTAGTCTAATACAAATTTTATCAATTTTTATTTGATTTTGGACTCTTCATTTTGATAAAGGCCATAGGATTTTCAAATGTGTAAATGCATGATGAAATGAGATTATTGGCTAAATCAGATAGAAATAGGTATTTTTTACCACATAGGAGACCCTCAAAGGTCAAGTCTTCTCTTATCGTGCAAGGATAGAAACCCTCTCTTAACAAAAGTGAAATAATATGACATGCATGATATTAAGTATACAACATCCAGCTAAGGGGTTGCTAAATCTTTTAATTATCTTGATTTAATACCTAGGCTTTAAATGAGGTTATGAGTTTTTTAGAAAATTAGTTATGAGCTGTAGTTGGGGTAGAAAGTTTATTTTTTTCCTAAGAGCCTAACCGGATCTAAGCCACACATTAAATCACCATATATGAAGAAACTAAAAAAATACATGCCATTTATATTACATAATTGTAAACAAGGCATCAAATAATTTATAAACCCAACGTAAAAGAATAATAGGTTGGTGTGGTCGGGTGCCGCCGTACAACCCGAAAAGAGAAATGGGTAGCCGAGCTCTACCCTTATACATCCTGATATATGAAAGAATAATTACAATTTTACAAGTGAATAAATATTATGAGAATCTTCATATCTTTTTTCTTCATGTCTTTTTCATTCCTCCTTTGGATTTGCTTGTTTCAAAGGCATCAAGAGGGCCTCCCACGACAAAGCCTTCTAGCCTCTGCTCATCCTAATCCCCCATAACACTAATCCTAATTCCTAATGCATAATTACATCCAAAAATAAAAAAAGTAAATCTAACTACATATGTAAAATAAGTGTTGGCTAAACAGACCATACAACCCAAGCAGTTATATGCATAATTTGGACTTATCACCCTGCACATAGGTAACCAAGTTCACTTGTCCTAATTTAGATTACATTTAGGAATTAAATAACCTGCAAAAGAGCACATTTATATTTATTTTAAGTACCCCTTAAGCTTAATCTCCTATAGAAGATATAATTTAATCACATTTAAGTCCAGAATCATACATCCATCTAGTCTACAATAATACAACACAAAATAAACATACATCAAATAATGCACCACCCTAACATAAAGCTAGAAATGGTGACTTAATCTAATGTGTGTTTATTAAGGCTTGTGTGGTATGCCTTAGCTAGGCTTTAGAGTTGTCATTCTTTGAGTGTGAAGGGCATTTAATTTGAAGGGTGGTTTCACTTTAAGTGACTTAATTGATTTATAAATTTTACTTAGTGTTTCTTTTATTTCACTTGGCCTATATTAAATGACTAAGTGTTATGAAGAGAAGAAAAGAGAGGATCACTCTCTTTCATCCCTATCTTAAATCACATCTAAAGTAAATTAATTGAATGAATTCCCTTTAATGAATGGCTTATTACATATTTTAATTAATCTTAGATCTAAGTTCACTTTAAATAATCTCATTCAAAAGAAATGCATCTTAAGATTAATTGGAATTAATTACTATCACATAACACATGTTTGTTCATTTCTTTCCATCATATATAGCATGCATATGATTAAGTCTTAAACATAACTATACATGTAATTTATATCTTAGCATACTTAAATGATGAATGTAAGTAAATGTAATTGGAGTTGATGTTTCATTTGGTTGAAGTATTTTGTCATATTAATTTAAAGCTCTATCTAAATTCTTACACAAAAGCATAAGAAAAGAACTCTAAATCATATGACTAAATAATCCAACCACTTGAACAAAATATGAATGAATGTCTTCTTAATAAAAAAGGGAGTTTTCATTCATTAGCTAAATACATTTTCAAATGTATGAAAGTTTTAAGCAAGTACATCACCATTATTTTGCACTAGGGGAGTGAGATGGGAACCTCCTTGGGGATGCTTAAAATTGTGCATCCTCGAAATATCTAGACTAATATATCCACTATTCTTAAATACATTTGGATGTACAAGCAACTATAAGAATAGAAAACCATGCAAAAGTAGAGTATGATTTAATTGATTTATTTGTTTGAATGAATTAAAGTTCTATCTAAATTATAATGTAAAAATGCATAAGAATGAAATAAATTGGTACATCGCCATTATTTTGCACAAGAGTGAGGTAGGAACCTCCTTGGGGCTACTTAAAATCGTGCATCACCGAAATATCCAGACTAATATATGCACTAACATTCTTACTTATGCAAATAATATATGAATGAAAGAAAGGAACTTTACTTCATACACTAAGCTTACATTCACATGCACCTCCTATGTATGTATAATTAAAGTCATAATATATTTTATTTTTCATTAGTAAGCTTTTGAAAATATATTTGTAATTTAATAGTGATAATAGCCACACATATTTTTAATTAAGCCAACTCATGCAAGTTTGACATAAAGGAAACCATTTTATTTAATTAATTTTTGAAAGAAATGAATGCATGACTACAAGTGGCATACAATATTTTAACATGATTGGAAAGAAATAAAGAAACACGAGCATTTAATTTCATTTAATCCAACTAATTCTTAAGGATAATCACATTAATATGCTTATTTAAAATATGCTAAAGTTTCCTAAAGCCATTTTTATTTCATGTTTGATTTGATTGGAGGGATGTGAAAGAGGTTTGCTAATCCTAATCCCATTCCCCATATGTGTGAATTAATTTGGTTTAATGAGAAACAATTAGGTGATTGTTATGGATTGATTAAGTTAAGCATGGATTAAATTAATTAATTAACCCTTACCTATGTCACCTTAAGATAATTAATTAAACAATTATGAACTAATATGATGTGCAAATAAATTGAAAAGTAAATAGCAATGCTCCTATGAAATGAAAGGGGCCTAATGCAATTAATTTATAATTATTAATTAATTAAACTTAAGGAACTCACTTAATTACTTTTATGATTTTCTCACGCATATGAGCTAACCATAATTTCATTGACTCTCTCTTTAGGTTATTGAACACCAAAGAGCTACCCAAGAGTTAATTAGGGAAAAATATTTAATTAAGTTAATTAAGTTCATTAATTATCTAATTAAATCCTAATTATCTTTAATCAATAATATGAAATGAACTTAGGGAAAGAGACAAAGAAGGAAGCCTAAGTCTCAATTCTTAAATCTTTTCAATTAGTTAATTAAAGTTCAAATATGATTTGGGTTTTGATTGATTTAATTAATTAATTAATTAATTAGTCTTAATTAATTAATTTTAAAGAGGGAATGAAGAAGACTTAAGGAAATAATCGGAAGAGGGGTCCCAAAACATTTTCCTAAGTTTCTCCACTGTTAACAGAGGCTAATGAACTTAATTAAATGATCAATTCACCATTCATTTGGTTAATTATCATTAATTAAGCTAAGAGAGTAATTAAGGCTTAACCAATTAATTATCCCAATTAATTATCCCAATTAATTAGCTAATACATTCCAAGAAAAATGGGGAAGGCAGAGGTCATCCCCCTAAACATCTCTAAAAAGTTTAAAATTAATCATATGATTAATTAAAGAGTAATTAGGTTAATTAATTTTTAATTTAAATTCTAATTAAGCCTAAATTACTATTTAAAATTAATAAATAATAAATTTATTGGATTTTCCTCTAAAATACCTTCAAAATAAGCCCTCATTTGCATTTTTTAGATTTTCCTATCATTAATTATGAATTTAGAAAGATTCATCCTTAAAATTAATTAAATAGCCCTAATTAAGCCTAATCCCATCGGTGCCACGTGGCTACTGATGCAGCGTGCTTTCCATGTAGCATGATGAGATAGATTATTTAAGTTATCACATCATGCGACTGAGTCAGCAGGTGGTGGATCGCTTTCATGTGGATCATCCGATCTAAGATCGGACGACCATAATTAAATCCCGTGGTTAAGGAGAAAATAAGGAAATCCAACAGTGGAAATCTCATGACATGGAACTTTCCTTCATAATGGACCAAACTGTTTTCATATAAGGATCAGTTTTAATGGAATACCTCACGAGAGCTTGTGACCGGCGGTTCCAACGATTGAGGAAGCTTCATCTGGTAGAGACGAAGCTCTGTTGAGATGCACGAGCTTTGGTTTAAGGTAGATTGCTCTAGAGACCAAGATCCTCCCTTTCAGCATTCGGTCTTGATCGAACTCATGCTTATAGTGGATTTGGAGCTCAGAAAATGGCTTTGATGACACACGAGGATGGTGTGTGAAAGTTTAATTGAAGTTTGGTTGAGAGATGGATGAGTTTGAATCAAGGGAGGGATGCCCTATTTGGACTGCACACAAAAATGGAGAATTCCAATGAAGTGCAACTCAGGAAGGCTTGAGGAGGCTCTCTGGGATTTTAAAAATACTTGAAGGAGAGCTCAGTGAATTTGAATGCTGACAATCCCTGTGAGAATTGAGGGAGTATATACCTCAATTAAGCTTGATGGATGGATGAGATCCTTCCCTGATTTTTGGTTGGTTCATCGCCATTAGCCTGTCGGAGGGATCTCAATTGACTCCACATGGCATAATTAGAGTGGAGGAAGCTGTGTCAGAGGAGTTTGACTTTGAGTGAGGAGGAAGAGTCAGGTTTCCTTTGGTCCATGGCTGATCCTAGGCTTACTTAGGTTGGGCTAGGAAGGCTAGGCCCACCCAATTTGGCACTTGGATGGCTGTCCAAGTGATGAAAGAGTAGACTTTGCCAAATAGGGAAAGAATCCTATGAAAGAAAGTTTTTCTAATGGCTAATCCCCTTGGGTGGGGTCCACTTTGCTTTTGGGTAGATTTTGGGCTAACATAGGGTCAATTTAGGTCAGGTTTGGTCAGCCACTATGGTCCTTATTGACCTCACTTTTGGAGGGAGCTCTCAACCTCCTTTTCTTAGACTTAGAACTCTTCTAGATACTAAAAACTCTTTAGTCATAAGACATTTCTAGTGATTAGGTGAACACATAACTTAAGCTTAAGACTTAGAAGGGTTAATCATAGGATTAGGCCATGCCTTAGGACTTAAAAAAATCACCTATCCTATAGCCTAAACCCACTCCATATATACCTTCTTAAATCAAACCTAGATTCAAATCTCAAACTAAAACTCAAATTCAAATTGAAATTCTAAATCTAATTCCAAATTTGACTCCAAATGATTGAAACCCAAAATCAAATTCAAATCCTAAGACCCTTCTTAAGCCATATGAACCACCATCATAAGCTTAGCCAAAACCCCCTTTAAATCAAATCAAATTAAATTGATTTTTTATAAATTAATTACTTCTTCATTTGAATTTTGATCAAACTCATGCTTATAGTGGATTTGGAGCTCAAAAATTGGCTTCGATGACACACAAGGATGGTGTGTGCAAGTGGAAATCTCATGACATGGAACTTTCCTTCACAAAGGATCAAACTATTTTCATATAAGGATCAGTTTTAATGGAATACCTCACCAAAGCTTGTGAACGGTAGTTCTAACGATTGAGGAAGCTTCATCTGGTAGAGACGAAGCTCTGTTGAGATGCACGAGCTTTGGTTTAAGGTAGCTTGCTCTAGAGACCAAGATCCTCCCTTTGAGCATTCGGTCTTGATCGAACTCATGCTTATAGTGGATTTGGAGCTCAGAAAATGGCTTCGATGACACACGAGGATGGTGTTTGCAAGTTTAATTGAAGTTTGGTTGAGAGATGGATGAGTTTGAATCAAGGGAGGGATGCCCTATTTTGACTGCACACAAAAATGGAGAATTCCAATGAAGTGAAACTCAGGAAGGCTTGGGGAGGCTCTCTGGGATGAAAATACTTGAGGGGGAGCTCAGTGAATTTGAATGGTGACAATCCTTGTGAGAATTGAGGGAGTATACCCCTCAATTGAGCTTGATGAACGGATGAGATCCTTCCCTAATTTTTGGTTGGTTCATCGCCATTAGCCTGTCAGAGGGATCTCAATCGACTCCACATGGCACAATTAGAGTGGAGGAAGCTGTGTCGAAGGGGTTGACTTTGAGTGAGGAGGAAGAGTTGGGTTTCCTTTGGTCCATGGCTGATCCTAGGCTTACTTAGGTTGGGCTAAGAAGGCTAAACTTGGCACTGATGGTCCCAAGTGATGAAAGAGTAGACTTGGAAAGAATCCTATGAAAGGAAGTTTTTCTAATGGCTAATCCCCTCAGGTGGGGTCCACTTTGCTTTTGGGTAGATTTTGGGTCAAGTCATGGGTCGGCTTGGTCACCACTGGGGTCCTTATTGACCTCACTTTTGGATGGAGCTCAACCTCCTTTTCTTAGACTTAGAACTCTTCTAGATACTAAAAACTCTTTAGTCATAAGACATTTCTAGTGATTAGGTGAACACTTAACTTAAGCTTAGAGACTTAGAAGGGTTAATCATAGGATTAGGCCATGCCTTAGGACTTAAGAAAATCACCTACCCTATAGCCTAAACCCACTCCATATACACCTTCTTAAATCAAACCCAGATTCAAATCTCAAACTAAAACTCAAATTCAAATTCAAATTCTAAATCTAATTCCAAATTTGACTCCAAATGATTGAAACCCAAAATCAAATTCAAATCCTAAGATCCTTCCTAAGCCATATGAACCACCATCATAAGCTTAGCCAAAACCCTTTAAATCAAATCAAATTCAATTGTTTTCTTTATAAATCAATTACTTCTTCATTTATATTCACAAATATAAATGAAATCTATATCCAAATGATCAAAATTAAATCAAACTAAATCAAACTGAACCAAAATACCTTTTAAACGAGATGAATCCACCTCCATGTGCTTAACCAAATTAGCCTTTAAACTAATACAAACTCAATCAATTTTTTTTTATAAATTAATTGTTCCTTCATTTATATTCACAAATATAAATAAAATCTAAAATCAAATGATCAAAACTATATCCAAAATTAAATCCAAACCCAATCTAAGCCCTTTGAGCCAATTCTTTGAACTTAGCCAAATTCCATCCAAATCAAGTCAAAATCAATAGATTTTATCTTGAATCAATCATTCCTTCAATCATCTATCTAAATATAAATGAAACTTACAATCATCAAACCAAATTGAAGTCAATCCAAGTCAAGCATAACTTAGCCCTTTTGACTTGAAACTTTCAATTGAGCCAAAATCTATTGGACTCCAAATTGATTGTAGTTAGATTTATATTTCAATCTTAGGCTCACATATAAGTCCCACTAAACATAAATCAAGCCAAAATCAAATCAATTGACCAACTTAGGTCCACTTGACCCTGACCTAAAGGACCTAATTGAGCCAACTTCCAATCCAACCCAAATTGGATTGAACCAAGCTCACCAAAACCTTCCACCATGATTGTTGATCACCCTAGGATGATTAATTGCAATCAATTGGGTCAAACCAAGTCAATTTGGTCCTTTGACCAAGTCAACATTTAGCCCAAATGAAACCTAAACTAGCCAAAACCCTTCATATACCAAATTGATTGAAATCATTGATCCAAATATACTAATAATCAATGATTGAACATGATCAAACTCTCAATTGAGCCAAACCAAATCCAATTGACCATTTAACCCAAGTTGACTCAAATTGGCCTAAAAGCAAAATGGGTCGAATCCCAATATAACCCATATTTATTGCAACCAATGGCTCAAGTTCATTCCAAATTGATTATTGAACTTGACCAAAGCTATAATTGAGCCTAATTTGATCAATTGGTCAACCTGACCCAACCTAGCCCAATTTGACCTAAAGGGTCAAATTAGCCAAAATTTAAATTAAATCCAAGTTGATTAAAACCAAAGGCTACGTTCATCTTCAATTAGCCAATTGAACATGAATCAACCCATAACCCAAGCCAATTTTGCCAATTTTGATCAAATTGGTCAACTTAACCCATTTGACCTATTTGATTCTAAATGAGCCAAAATCAATCCTAACCCAAATTAAATCAAATTGATCATACCAAAATACTTCAAATTATCATTTGAACCTAACTTAAGCCTTAGTTTGACCTAATTTGACCAATTGGTCAACCTAACCCGATATGACTTAATGTGACCCATATGACCCAAATTGAGCCAAATCTCTTGAAACCAAGCCATGATTCATTAGGGGCTAATTAAACCCAACCCAAACCCATTTGGGATTAGCCAAAATCAACCCAACCTAATTAAATCTCTCATGGATCCTCCCCCACTCAGGATTCTATCCAACCTCAATTAATTCTCCTCATCACATGCATTCAACTCCTCCCCAACAGTTGCATTCCATGGAACTGATCCTATGACAGCAAATGAAGACTTTGGGAGCTAAATCCAAAGTCTCCAATAAACCATCACCACCCAACAAACCTTCTCATCACCCTTTAATGGGAAATTTCGGCCACCATTAAAAAGGGAGAATAGAGATAATAAAAGGATCTGATTTTGGCATTCGAGAGTCTCTTAGAGCTCTCGAAGTAACCAACCGCCACTTCCCCACTTCTCTTGAGCTACAAACACCAAAACTAGGTGGATTCAGTGAGAAAGTGGAGGCAATTGAAGAATACATCATTCAAGTGAAGGCAAAAGTTTAGGCTCATTCTAAGGCTTCTTCCTCCACTCAAGAGCATGCTCGGATCATTACCGCCACCGGAAATCATCCCCAATGAGGTAATTTTGTCAAGCTTTAGCCGGCCTTAAGGAGCTTTATTTGTGGTAGTGTATGCATAATTTTAGGAAATTTCCTTTGATTATCCTCACATTTTTTCATTTTATATCATCCCCATGAAAATCGGAATGTTTTTCAGCGAAGATCGCCATGAAATCGAGCCCAATCTGACAAAATTTGGTTCAAAATTGTGAAATAGCAAGAAATTACGGTACCATTTGCCATATTTCCGCTTTCCAATCCCCGTCAGATCTGATGCGCTCGGATACAGTGCGATCATATGGATGATCGGCCATCGACCACATCGATGGTCAAATTTGATCCACACATCCCTATCCTTTACGCCATTCGCTAATGTAGCATTGGTGGTAATATGTGGCGCCACACATAACATCGCGCCATCGTGGTGCGCTTTTGCGTAAAAAAATTATAAATAAGGGCTCGTTGGATCCGTCTTTCTGAGAAAAATCTAACAAACAAAAAATCTCCAAATTCAACTGAATGGTTTGAGCTTAATTTAAGTTTTAGTGAAAATAAAATTTCATTAATTAGTCCAAAGATACAAGTCAGATTAAGTTGAAGTTTTAAGGAATTGAAATTAAAGTTAAAACAGACCTATGATAAAAATCTCAAGTAAAAAAGGACTTATGGATTATGAGAAATTAAATTTTAAAGTTCATATTTTCTATTTTAATAAAATAAATCAATTAAAAATTTAGAAATTTACAAAAATCTTCAAAATGGCTTAAATCACTTTAGTTAACATCTAAGATCCTTAAAAAAATTAATAATATGATCTTCTGAAACTTAATGAACTTCCAATAAATATTTAGGGTTAAAATTTAACAAATTAAAGAATTAATTAAAATAAAATTCATAGTAATCTAAATAATAAATCAAAAGTAGAAATGAAATAACACTTAAGCAATCATTAATCAAATCTCAAATCAGGAAAATATTATATAATCCTTAAAGGAAATTAAATTAAATATGATTAAGCCTATTTAAGTTAATAAAACTCAATTAAATGAGTAAATCTTAAATCAAACTTAAAATTAAACAAATCTAGAAAACTTTAACATAAGTCAAACTAATATAAGTAAACCTACAGTAAGCATGGAATCTTAATCATATGTGACTCCTTAATGAATATAAATAAACTGAACATTAATTTATCATTAAGTAAACTAAAAAGTTAAATTAATTTTAAATCCAATATATCATAATTACTTATTATTAATCAAACCAAATCAAACCAAATGAATCTAAAGTGAACTTAAATAATTTAATATTTAAATCAATCCATTTGGAATAAGAGTGTTACTCAATCATTAAATATTTCAACATAATAATTAAATCAAACACGATAATGAAACTAAATAAACATAATAAATGAATCAAATTAGATAAAATTCTAAATAATCATAATCAACTTAAAAATAAAAAAATAATTAACTTAATAATAATGATAATAACAATAATCCTTTAATCAAATCAAACTTAAGTAAAACACTTAACTAAATCAAATCACTCATATGCGAGAAATTAAGATATTAATTAAGCAAATATTTAATTAATATGATAATTCAAAATTCAATTATCCTTAAATCAAACTTAATTAATTAAATATCTAATTAATTCAAACTTAATGAATTAATCCATCATCTTAATAAATCAAATTAATTTAAATAAATCACATTAAAATTAATTCTTAAATCAAACTCAAATCAAATCTTTAATTATTCTACTAATTAACTTAATGACACATCTTAAAATAAACTAATTAAGTTAATTAAAGTAATCACATTAAACTTAAGCTTAAGCAAACATAAATTTGAACATAATTAAAATGCAATTAAATGCCAATCAAATCCAAAATCAAATCTAAATCATTAGGTCATTAATTACATCATTGACCTAAACAAATATGAAACCAAATCATAAATTAAATAAATCTTTATTTAATTTTATAATTAACCTAAACACACTTCTTAATTAAATTGATTATATAATCACATTGAACCTAAACAAACCTATAGATTAATAAAGCTAGTCAAATCAAATTAAATCAAATAAAGAAATACTCTCATCAATTTAATACATGATCAAATTAAATCTAATTCAACCTACCTAAATAAGATAAAATAATTAATTATTAAAAATGTGTAAAATCAAAACATAAACTAAAATCTAATAAACATGATAAATGAGTGAAATTAAAATGAAATTCAAATCATAAATAATCAAACTCAATTAAATCAAAGCAAGCTTTTAATTCATTTTATCCAATCGAACTATAAATAAATAAATCATAATCGAATCAAACAAACATAAAATTAAATATAAACTCTAAAGTTATTAAATCATATTCAATTACTCTTAATTTCAAATAATATAAAAATAAGTCAAAAAAAATAAAACTCAAATAAAATAAACCTATTGAATTAAGATAAGAGATTAATCAAAGAAATCAAGAGATAATATATGTAAACTAAATTAAATTCAATAAGTTAAACCCTTAATTAAAATTCAAATAAAAGAATACATTAAACTTCAAATAAATCATAAGTAAATTAAAATACATTCACCAATCTAAATCAAACTTAAATGGAATAATGAAATCAATGAATTTAAACAACATCAAAATGATATTAATCATATGAAATTAAGGAATTAAATTAAAACCCAAGGGAAAGAAACTAGAGATTGAATTAAAGGATATTGAATTATCAAAATATTAATTAAATCAAAACATCTAATAAAATTAATCAATCAAACACATGGATTTAAATAAACTTAAACTTCATTAGATATTAAGTATATTGAATTATCAAAATTTAATTAAGTCAACACATTTAATCCAAGATTAATTAATCAAATACATGAAGATTAAACAAACTCAAATTCTAAAATCTAAATCAAATCAAATAAATTATACAAATTCAAATGGGCTAATTAAGATACTTAAGGATATTAATTAGACTCTTTAGGAAGTTAGGATGTAGAACATGGTGAGTTCCGTCTACAAATGGAATTCATTCTACTCTTCATTCTTGAAAACCTAAACATCACTTTAACTAAATAAAAGTGAAAAAAAATAAATCATTAAATCATTTAAATTAAAATCACCCAAAGGTAAAATTTAAACAAATTCAAACTCCAAATTGAAACTCAAACTAAAGAAGCTTAGTAAAGTCTTGCTATATAAGACTTCTTTTCACACACTAGAATACTAGGTCACCGACCTTAGAGTTAGCTAGGTCGATGTATTGATTTTATGTATGATGTGTTTTTTTTTGTGATGTAATATTTTAGACTAGATGTTAGAGTGTATGTTTCGTAGACTGGATGTTAGGCCGTTATTAGCCTAATAATATTTTGTGCAGGGGGTTGTGCTTAAGGGGCCGCTGTGGTAAAAAAAATATATAAATGCTTTTATTGTGCAGGTTTCTTAGCCCTTAAGCATAACCCACGTTAGAAAAGGTGGGCTTGGTTACCCATGTGTGGGTGCTAAGTCCAAATTATTCATATAACTACTTGGGTTGTATGGTGTGTTTAGCTAACATTTATTTTGCAGGTGTAGTTAGATTTACTTTCCTTCCTTTAATGTAATTTTTCATTAGAAATTAGGATTAGTGATATGGGGGATTAGGATGAGCGGAGGCTAGAAGGCTTTGTCTTGGGAGGCCCCGTGATGGCTTTGAAGCAAGCACATCCAAAGCAAGCTCAGATGAAGAAATGGAGAAGATATGCAGAATGAAGACCCCTATAGTATTTGTTCATTTATGTAATTGTAATTGTCTTTTGTAATCCGTGTTGAAGGATAGAACTTGGCTACCCATTTTTCTTTCAGTTTGTACGATGGTACCCGACCACACCGACCTTTATTCTTTTGCGATAGCTTTATAAAATTGTTTGATGTTTGTTTAGCTTATTGTTGACCTCACTTTTGGAGTAAGCTTTCAACTTTTTCATCTTAGACATAGGACTCCTCTTAGACATTAAGAGTTTCTTAGTCTTAAGACACTTCTAGTGATTAGGTGAACACTTAACCTAACCCTAGAGACTTAGAAGAGTGAGCCATAGGAATAGGTCACGCCTTAGGGGTGTTAGGAAAACTTGCCTACCCTATTGCTTGAACCAAATCCTTACTTTCTTCTTTCAAATCAACTTCAAATCCAAATTAACTTCAAATTCAAATCAAAACTTAAATCAATTCTAATGGATTTTCTGAAATCATGAATCAATTCCAAATGATTGAAATCCATGATAAACTTCAAATCCAAAATCTTTCCTAAGCCATTTTGATTTCATCTTATGGACTTAGCTCAAATCAAATCCAAATCACTTCAAATTCAAAATATTTTCTCATAACCAAATTATATTCTCATTTATATTCACAAATATAAATAAAATATAAATTCAAATAACCAAAACCAAATTAAAACTCAAACCCAAATCTAACCTAAAACCAACATATACCCTTTCAAGTCAAATTCTTGAACTTAGCCAAATCAAACTCAAATCAATTCAAACCGTTGGATTTTCTCTTTAAACAATCAATCCTTCAATCACAAACCAAATTCAAATATAAACTTCAATCATCAAACCTAAACTAAATTCAAAACTCAAACCCAAATCAAACCCATGTTCATCCTTTGAACTTGAAATTGTCAAATGAATCAAAACTCATTTGACTCCAAATCACTTGCAAATGGATTTATATTTCAATTATAAGTCCATATTTGAGTTCAACCAAACTTGAATCAAGCCTTGATCAAGTCAATTGACCCACTTAGGCTCACTTGACCCAAAGTGACCTAAAATACCTTTTTGAGCCAAATTCTAATCCTACCCAAATTGGATTGAACCAAGCCCATTTAAGCCTCACATTGTGAGCAACAATCATCATAAGATGATCAATCATTAAAATTGGGTCAAACCAAGTCAAACCTAGTCTTTGACCAAGTTAACACTTAATCTAAATGAAACCCAAACTAGCCAAAATCCACCATAGGCCAAATTGATTGAAACCATTGATCAAAACCAATTATCGATCAATGATTGGACTTGACCAAGTCAACATTGAGCCAAACCTAGTCCAATTGGCCACTTGACCCAAGTTGACCCAATTTGACCTAAAAAGTTAAAATGTGTCAAATCTTGATCTATGCCAAATTGCTTGTAACCAATAGGTCAAATTCATTCCAAATCACTTGTTGAGTTTGACCAAAGCCTCAATTGGCCAACTAGACCCAACCTAGCCCAATTGACCATGAACCTAACTTGACTTAAAAGGTCAAATCAAGCCAAAATCAAGCCAAACTAAAATTGATTGAAACCAAAGCTTGCAAAATATTTCAAATGATCAACCAAGCCTAAACTAACCCATGATCTAACCTAATTGGGTCAAATGGGTCAAATGGATCAAATTGGTCAACTTGACACATTTGACCTAAGTGAACCCAAATGAACCAAAATCAAATATAAACCAAATTGAACCAAACCAATGATACCAAACCACTCCAAATGGTCATATGAACTTGACCTAACCCATGGTTTGACCCAATTTGACCAATTGGTCAACTTGACCCAAGTTGACCCATTTTGACCTAAATGGGTCAACATGAGCCAAATGATATCAAATCAACACCAAATTCATTGAAATTTGGCACAACCCATTTTTCAATCATTTCAAATCTCCTAAATCAAAAGCAAAGCCAAATGACCATTTTACCCCAAGGTCAAAGGGTAACCTATGATCAAATTCACTTGGAATTTGATCATATTCCAACTTAAGACCACTTGGCATCCTCCTAGTGGACCATTTGGACACCAAGAGGGTGGTGCACATGACCCAATGGGTTTGGGTCATCCAAACCCAACCCAAAGCCAAAATTGACCCCTGCACTCATATTTCTCCCCACATGGATCACCTCTACCACTCATTTTAACCCATGTGCACCTCGACACTCCCACTCCTCTGCCAAAATCAAATCACATGGCACTCCTAACAACCAAAACAACCCATTCCATGAGATCAATTTGATCAAAATGGCACTTCGGCCATTCGATTCTAGTAGGGGGAGATATACTCTCCCTCATTCCATTCCAATTCAACACCCTTGCACTCAATTGAGCCCTAGGAACCCAGAGGAAGCTCCCTAAGCTCTCCCAAGCATTTCTAAGCTCTCTCCATTTTTCTCCTTCTCAATTTTACTCAAGTCAAAACAAGGGAAGAAAACCAAAACTCAAACTCACTCAATTCTCTATAGAATTCAAATTCCCCTTGCAAGCACTATCAAGGGACCTAATCGAGCTCACCCAAATCATTTCCCAAGCATCCAAGCCACATGAAGGAGGAGTTCGATCAAAGTCGCAAGACATTGAAGCAAGCTTTGGTCAATTGAAAGATTCACTGCAAATTGAACCTTTAAACCTTCAACATGGCTTCATCTTTACTAGACGAAGCTACCTCAACGGTTGGAAGCACGGTGAGGTATTCTTCAAAATCAATCTTAAGTTAAAAAATCTTTGGTCCTTTGTAAAGGGAAGTGTAATCCCATTGAATTTTCACCGTTGGATGTTCTTCTCCTTACTTCTTGATGGTGTGGGTTGAATCCAGCCCAATCCGAGCTCAAGTGAGCTCGGATCAAGCCATGGAGGAGGGATGGTCTCCGTCTCCTGCAGGAGAGGGCAGGGATGAATCATGGACAGTCGATCCCGCGTATTTTGGATGGGTGTCTTGATTAAATGCTTTAGATCTGATGATTTATCCTTCGAAACTGCAGGTTTAATCCTGACCATCCGGTCCTTGATCGGATGGCCTAAGAGAAAGCGGGTAGCATCGCCAGCTGACGCGATATCTAATTTGATAACTTAAATGACCAATCTCGTCATGCCACGTGGAAAGCGTGCACCGCATCAGTATCCCATGTGGCACCGACGGGATTAGTTATATAATTAGGTTATTTAATGACCTATTAATCACAAAAATTTTAAAAATACATAACTAAATGTAGAAAAATCCAAAAAAAAATGCAAACTCAACTTCATTTTAAAGATAATTCAAAGGGGAATAATATATAATTAAGTTTAATTGCTTTTGAACTATGACATTTACTCAATTTGGGTTTTATTGGGATGTAATTATGTCAATTACTCCTTAATTATTGCAATAATTAATTCCAAACTTCCTAGGGTTAATTAGTGGGATGACCTCTACCTCCCATGATTTTCTTAGAATTTATTATTAGATTAATTTAGGTAATTGCTTATTTCATCTCTAATCACTCCCTTAATCAATTAAATGATTAATTAACCTATTAAATGGCAATGAATTTATTATTTAAGCTTGTTAATCATCTTGGAATAGTGGATAGACTTAGGGAATGAGATTAGGATGCCTTTTCCAAATATTTTCCCCTAAGTCTATTTCATTTGAATGAAGACTTAATCAATGTATAAATTGATTAATGATTTAATCATTTCATTAAATAGCTTAATTAACCAAAATCAAAATCAAAAATTAATCAAGAAACTTAATCACTTAATCAATCCCATTCTTGGGTAGATACTTAGGTGTTCAATAACCTAAGTGCCTTTTAAGGAAATCATTTCCAACCCATATGTGTGGGAAGGTTATGAAAGTACTTAATTAAACCCTTTAGCTTAATTAATCAGTAATTGTGAGTCAATTGCATTAGACCCCTTTCTTTCTTAGGTGCATTGCTGATTCAATTTTCATGTGATTGCATATCATACGTTGGCTCATAATTGTTAGATTAGTTATGTTAAAGTGGCATAGGTAAGGGGTAATTAATGGACTTAATCTACACCTTAACCTAAACAAAACATAAAATCAACTTAATGGTTCTAAAAATTAAATTAAAATAACACACACATGGGAGGAAATGGGTTAGGACCAGCAAACCTTTTCACATTTCCTAAATCAAATCAAACTCAAAACAAAAATAAAAATCCCTTTAAAGAAATTTTGATTCACTTTAAAAGATCTTATCTCATATGATTGTCTTTAAGAATTAATTAAGTGAATAAAATCATATACTTACATCACTTTTTTTCTTTCAAAGCATGTTAAATATTATTTTCATATGAAAATCATGCATTCATATCTTTCAAAAAATCAAAATAAATCAAATGTTTCCTTTATGTCAAATTATATGCTTTGGCTAAAGTAAGAATATGAATGGCTATTATCACTGTTAAATCAAAAATTATTTTCAAAACATATAAATCAAAGGTTATAAATGAAAGTGTGCTACTTATAACTATTTATAAGCTTGCATATGAATATAGCTTAAAAGGTGCTTTATGTGACTTCCTTTTCTTTTCTTAACATGGGTTTGTATAGGATTTGCAAAGTGTATAGTTCATTTGAAAAGAACATAACACTTGCTTAAATTTATCCCTATGCACTCCCATGCCATGAATCAAGAAGGATCTTTATATTGCACATATAAATTATAAACCAAAATCAAACAAACAAATAAAAATCTTTTGCATGAGTCTTCATCCATTCATTTGCTTTTGTACATGCACATGTATTTAAGAAAAGTGGTATATTAGTCTAGACATCCCGGGGTTGTGAGGCTTTAAGTAGCCCTAAGAAAGTCTTGTACCTTATACCTTTGGTGTAGAAAACAATGGTGTTGTACTCGCTTATGTCTTTCATACATGTAAATGTGCATTTGATTAATGGATAAAAGAATCCCTCACTTTTCTACATAACAAAATCATGCATCATGAAGCATCCAAATGTTCTTAAGCAACATCCTTTAGCATTCAACATTAAGGTGTGCTGAATATTTACATTTGCATGAATAGATATGCTTAGGATTTATTCATATGCATGATGAACATGTTGGAAAGAAATAAAGTGTGGTGTGCTTTGTGATAGTAATTCACTTTAATATCTTTCCTATTGAATATGTTTATTTAGAGTAAATCTAAACTTAGGATTAATTAAAACACATAAAAAAACATTCACTAAAAAAAATCACTAACGAATCTAACTTAGAAATTACTTAAGGTAGTAAGGAAAGAGAAGTTCTCTTCTATTTTTCTCTCTTTACATCATTTAGTAATTAAGTGTAGGTTCACTCAAACCAAAAAAAATCATCAAATAAAATTAACAAATCAATTAAATTACTTAAATAAAATCACCATCTAAGTTGAATCCTTTACACTTAGAAAATTATAACCTTAAAGCCTAGCTAAGACATACCACACAAGCCTTAAATGGCACACACATTAGGCTAAGTTATCATTTCTAGCTCTAAGTTTAAGGCGGTGCATGATTTGATGCTTGATTTTATTTTGTGATGTGATATTTTAGTCTGGATGTTAGGGTGTATGTGCGTAGACTGGATGATAAGATGATCTTAGTCTAATCATTATCTTATATAAGGAATTGTGCTTAAGGGGTGCTATAATAAAAATATAAATGCATTTGTTATTCAAGTTGCTTATACCCCTAAGCATAATCCAAAATAGGCCAGGTGGACTTGGTTACCCATGTGTGGGGTGCTAAGTCCAATTTATTCATATACATGCTTGGGATTGTATGGTTTGTTTAGCTAATCTCTATTTTATAAGTTTTAGTTAGATTTACTTTTTCCATTTTCATGTAATTTTGCAAATAGGATTTGGAATGAATGTTATGAGAGATTAGGATGAACATTGGTCATAAGACTATGTCTTATGCACCATGTGAAGCCTTTGGAGCAACCACATTCCAACCAAGCTAAAAGGAAGAAAAGAAAGAAGCAAAGTAAAACATCAAGAAAGAAGAAATGAAGAATGAAGAATGAAGACCCCCATAACATAAATTCCTTTTTGATTGTAATTATATCATTTGTAATCCGGGTTGTATAAGGGTAGAGCTCAGCTACCAAATTTCTTTTCGGGTTTTGTGTGGTGAAAATCGACCACAAAGGCCATTTATTCTTTTCCGCTAGCTTTATAAAATTGTTTGATGTTTGTTTAGCTTATGCATTAAGATGACATATTTTTCCTAGTTTCTTCCTTGCTTTGATGAATGGCCTAGATGCGATTAGGAATAAATAAATTAATCAACTCAAAACTAAAAATTAACAACTCATAACTCACCTAAAGCTTAGGTTATAAATCAAGATAAAAGATTTAGCAACACCTTAGCTGGATGCTATATGTTTCACATCATGCATAAAAAAGCATCTTGCTTCACTCTTGTTTATGGAGGGCTTCCACCTTTGCCAGGGAACTTGGCTTGACCTTTGAGAGCCATGGTGGAAACACACCTCCTTCTTACTAATTTTGGCCCATAACAAATTTCTCATGCATTAGGCATATGAATCCCATAACCTGTTTCAAATTAATTATCCAAAAATAAAAAAAATATAATAAAATTTGCATTAGATTTAAGTCATCAATCATTTTCTACATTATCTAGTCTTTTAGGGAGTGTGTTTAAAGACTTAGCCTCTTTCTAAATAAATAATAGCCTAACTATCTTGCAAAAGCATAAGACTTGCCTACATGTATTTAAAATCGTAGGAGGAGTTAGTTGGAGGCCACCCTCAGGCGGTTGTAAGTCCAACAGTAGGGTGATTTATCTTCTCTTGTGGAGGTAAATCATATACCCATTTTTCATCTTAGATTTAGGTCGTGCCTTGGCCATCGCCAAAGCTCCCTAGATTTAGGTTCAGAGGTTGTTGTTTTCCTTTGTGGGCTACAAGCATAAATCCTCACATCTTAGGCATTTCCATGATCTTATATCATGGAATTGTAAGTCTTAGATTTCTAATAAAAATTCAACTCAAATAAATAATTCTCTTCAAATTCAAAAATATAAAGCCCAACCATAGGATAGTTTGGGATGCTTACTAGGCTTCCTAGTATCATAAGCATCCCCTACTTATCTCCCTTTGGTTTTGATAATAACTCCCTCATCTTGATCAATCCCATTTGATCTTCCAAAAATAAACTAATTGATTGATAGTCATATCTTTGAAATCTTTGGAGACAATAATCATTTACCTTAATAGAAAGTATTATTAAGGAATCTCATTCCTTAAGATGTAATTAACTATGAGGGCTTGCCTCCATAGGGAACTTAATGAACTCGATTTAAAATAAACCCTACTTTACTTTTTCATGTAAAGTAGGGGAAGAATCTCTAGTATATTCGAAGACCCATCGTCCTTAGAAGTTCTTATTAAGGTGATTCGGTCCATTGTAGGATGGTGACTTCTATCTCTCGGGATAGTACATCATTCCTCAATGTCATACCCGATCACCCTAATAAAAACATCTACAGATCTACATGGTGTCAAAAAAGAAGAGTTTTATTTTTGTCTTCATTTAATTCATTGTTAGATGAAGAGAAGAAAAAAAATTCACTACACTTGTGCATTAGAAATAGAATGCCTTTTCATAATTTTTGTATGATTGATGAATTGCTGTGTGGCCTGGATGCGATTAGGCTCTAAGGGTAAAAATAAATTTTCTATCCCACTAACAACTCATAACTAAAAATTTAAAATAATTCATAACCTCATATAAAAGCCTAGGAATTAAATCAAGATAATAAAATATTTAACAATCCCTATAATATCATGCATGTCATATTCTTCCACTTTTGCTGAGAGAGGGCTTCCATCTATGCTAGAGAATAAAGGCTTGACCTGTAAGAGCCTTTGATGGAAAGACACCTCTTTCTCTTTTGATATGGCCCATAATCAATTTCACATGCATTTAGGCATATAAATCCTATAGCCTGTGTTAAAATAAAAATGTCCAAAAATCAGATAAAAGTTGTTAAATTTTACATTATATTAAGTCATTATTCATGCCCTTCATGATCTAGTCTCTTAGGAAGTGAGTGTAAGGACTTAGTTTCTCTTCTAAATAAATAATGGCCTAACCATCTTGCAAAGCATATGACTTGCCTATATAGATTTAAAGCATAGGAGGAGTTAGCTAGCTGCCACTTCATGTAGTAATAAGTCCAGCAGTCGGGTGATTTATTCTCTCTTGTGGAGGTAAATCTTATACCCATTTTTTCCTTAGATTTAGGTCATGCTTTGGCCCTCGCCAAAGCTCTATAGATTTAGGATCTGAGGTTATTATTTCCCTTTGCGAGCTATAAGCATAAATCATCACATCTTAGGCATTTTCATAATCTTGTATTATGGAATTATAAGTCCTATATTTTTAATAAACTTTCAACTCAAACAAATAAATTTCTTCAAATTCAAATATATAATGCCCAACCATAGGATAGATTGGAGTGCTCACTAGGCATCCTAAAATCATGAGCACTCCCTACTCATCTCTTTTGGTTTCGATAAGTACTATTCCCTTTTGATCTCTCTCATTTGATTTCCAAAAATACAACCAATCCTGATAGTCCTATCTTTGAATTCTTTGGAGACAACAATCGCCTACTTTAATTGAGAGTATTCTTAAAGGATTCACTTCCCTTAAGATGTAATTAACTATAGAGGCTTGCCTCTATAGGAAACTTAATAAACCCAGTTTAAATAAATCCTGCTTTACTTTTCCATATTTAGTAGAGGAAAAATCTCTCGAAGACCCATCATGCCTTAGGAGTCCTTATTAGGTGACTAGGTCTATTATAGGGTAGTGACTTATATCTCTCGAAACTGTATACTATTCCTTAATATCATGCCAATCACTCTAATATGTACATCTAAGGATCTGCATGGTGTCCCCTCTCATATACACACAAAACACCAAAACACATCTCCAAAATAAACACCACAGCCCCATGGGTTAGTTTTGGGTGCTTTAGTTTCATATGGTCAAATGGGTTCATGTTGGGTTAGGTTGACAAATTGGTCAAATTGTATCAAACCAAGGCTTGGGTTAGGTTTAAATGATGATTTGGAGAGTTTGAGCTCAAGTGATTTCAATCAATTTGGCTCAGGTTTGATTTTGGTTCATTTGAATTCAAATAGGTTAAATGGGCTAAGTTAACCAATTTGACTAAATTGGGTTGATCTAGGTGTTGGTTCAAGTTCAATTGGTTAATTAAAAATGATTGTAGGCATTAGTTTGATTTGATTTGGGTTTAATTTATATTTTGGCTAATTTGACCATTTAGGTCAAATTGGGGTTCAATTCTGGCTTTGGTCAAGTTCAATAAGTGATTTGGAATAAACTTGAGCCATTATTAGCAATAAATTTAGGTTAAATCATCATTTGAACCATTTTTGGCTTTTTAGGCCAATTTGGGTCAACTTAAGTAAAATGGTCAATTGGACTTGGTTGGCTTAATTGAGGATTTGATCATGTTCAATCATTGATTATGAATTAGTTTGAATCAATAGTTTCAATCAATTTAGTACATGGTGTGTTTTGGCTAGTTTAGGTTTCATTTGGGCTAAAGGTTGACTTGTTTAAAGGACCAAATTGGCTTGGTTTGACCCAATTAAGGTGATTGATCATCCCAGGGTGATTGTTGATTATGATATGAGATTTGGATGGGCTTAATTCAATCCAATTTGGGTTGGATTAGAACTTAGCTCAAATGGGTCTTTTAGGTCACTTTGGGTCAAGTAGACCTAAATGGGTCAATTGGTTTGGTTTTGGCTTAATTTGAGTTTATTTGAACTCACACATGAGCCTAGGATTGAAAAATAAATCTAACTACAATCAATTTGGAGTCTAATGGATTTTGGCTCATTTGAAGTTTTCAAGTCAAAAGGCTAAATTTGGTTTGACTTGGGTTGAGTTGAGTTTGATTTGATAATTGTTGTTTATATTTATATTTGGATGAGTGATTGAAGGAAAGATTGATCCATAAAGAAATCCATGAGTTTTGAATTGATTTGGGTATCATTTAGCCAAGTTGGGCTAAAAAAAGGCTAAAATTAGAAATTTGATTTGATTTGGTTTTGATTTTGGCTATTTGGATTTATATTTCATTTATATTTGGGAATATAAATGAAGATATAAATGATCCATGAGAAAATCACTTGGGTTTGGAGTGATTTGGAAGTAAGTTTGACCAAACTTATGGATGTAGGTCAAAAAGGCTTAAGGAGAGAATTGGTTTAGTTTGATTTATTTTTAATTATTGGAGGATGGGTTTCATTTGTATTTGTTAAAATAAATGAATGGATAATTGCTTTATAAAGAAACCAATTAATTTTGGATTGATTTGGTTTAAGATTTGATTAAGCCTTTCGAGGTAGGTCCATAAGGCGTAAGAAAAGATTTTGGCTTGGTTTGATTTAGTTTGATTTGGCGTTTGGCTATTTGAGTTTTGATTTCAATTATATTTATGAGTATAAATGAAGGAATAATTAATTTATAAGGAAATCAATAAAGTTTTGGATAATTTGGGTTAAGATTTGATTAAGCCTATGAAGGTAGGTCGATAGGGCTTAAGGAGGGATTTTTTATCTTGGATTTGATTTGAGATTGATTTGTTTAGTTTGGAATTTAGATTTGGATGTTGTAAATGATTGAAGGATTTAATTGATCTCTTAAGAAAAGCAATTGAATCGGGATTGATTTGAATTTGGTTAAGGCTAAGTCCATAGGATGAAATCAAAGGGCTTTGAAAGGGTTTTGAATTTAATCATAGGGTTTTATAGAGAAATCTTGAGCTTGAATTTGATCATGGGATTGATTATAAGTCTTGTAAATTTGGTTTGGTATGAATTTGAGATTTGGTTTGAGAAGGAAAGCATGGATTTGGTTTAGGCTATAAGTGCAAAGCCCTAAGTCCCAAGGCATAACCTATTCATGGCTAACCCTAAGTCTAGATTTAGGTTAAGTGTTCACCTAATCACTAGAAGTGTCTTAAGACTAAGGAACTCTTAGTGTCTATAAGAGTCCTAGATCTATGATGAAGAAGCTAAGAACTCACTCCAAAAGTGAGGTCAATAAATCATAATCCTTTCGAAGTCAAAGTCTGAAAAATGATATATGATTATTGTCGTCATTGGGGGACAAAAAGTTTAAAGAAAAATATATATCTTTTATACTGGGGGGCAAAGGTCTTAACAGAAATAAAAGATAAAAATAAAGCCTAAATTTGGGATACGAGCCACCTAACCAAGTCAATTTTAAACCCCGAGACTGAGGAGTACTAAAGCCTATGAGGGGAGTTGTGCACTGTCAAAAAGATCAGTGGAGGATTCCAAATTTATAAAAACTTGGAAGCATACTAAAGCCTAAATTGATGCTAAACCAGATCGCTAAATCCTAAGATCAGGAAAACTAGAGCTGAGGGGATCACCATTATACGTCAAGGTGGAGGCTACTAAAGAGAAGAAAGTGGAAGCACACTAGAGCTTGAATTCGGCATGCACGCCACCTAACCAGGTCAGTTGGAAACCCTGAGATCGGGGAGAAATGGATCCTGTGAGGGGGGGTCGGCACCGTTATACAGGTCAGTGGAGGCTACTAAAGAGAAGAGGAAGCACCGGAGTGAATTTGAGACCTAAGGGTCATACTTGGAAAACAGATCGGGAGAACAAGAGCTTAAGGGGTTGCATCATTATACACGTTGGAGGCTATCAAAGAGGAGAGCAAGCACACCGAGTAATGTGATGCAATTGTTTTTTTTTTTATGTTATGTGTGTTGTGTGAGGGACATCACGATCCATAGATATACTCATGGTGACGTTCGGCATTAAGGAATAGTTGCTCGAGATAGAAGTCATTATCTTATAATAGACCTAATCACCTAATGAGGACTCTTAAGGCATGATGGGTCTTCAAATGTACCAGAGATCTTTCCCCTACTTTACATGGAAAGGTAAAGCAAGATTTATTTAAACTGGGTTCATTAAGTTCCCTATGAAGGCAAGCCCTCATAGTTAATTACATCCTTAGGAATACTCTTGATTAAGATAAATGATTATCG
This sequence comes from Cymbidium sinense, assembly GCA_021442155.1. Taxonomy (NCBI): domain Eukaryota; kingdom Viridiplantae; phylum Streptophyta; class Magnoliopsida; order Asparagales; family Orchidaceae; genus Cymbidium; species Cymbidium sinense. The sequence continues at coordinate 17,600,806 of CM038227.1, forward strand.
TCTCCAAAGATTTCAAAGATAGGACTATCAATTAATTGATTATTTTTAAAAAATCAAGTGGGATTGCTCAAAAGGAGAGAGTTATTATCGAAATCAAAGGGAGATGAGTAGGGGATGCTCAAGATACTAGGAAACCTAGTGAGCATCCCAACCTACCATATAGATGGGCTTTATATTTTTGAAATTGAGGAGAGTTATATTTGAGTTAAATTTTTATTAGAAATCTAGGGTTTATAATTCCACAATACAAAACTGTGGAAATGCCTAAGAGGTGAGAATTTATGCTTGTAGATCGCAAAGAAAAATAACAACCTCAGATCCTAAATCTAGGGAGCTTTGGCGAGGGCTAAAACATGACCTAAATTTAAGGTAAAAAATAGGTACATGGTTTACCTCCATATGAGAGAGTAAACCACCTGATTGTTGGACTTACAACCGCCTGGGGTGGCTATCAACTAACTCCTCCTATGATTTTAAATACATATAGGCAAGTCATATGCTTTGCAAGATGGTTAGGATGTTATTTGGTTAGAAGAGAAACTAAGTCCTTAAACTCACTCTAGAAGAGACTAGATCATGAAGGGCATGAATAATGACCTAAATTTAATGCAAATTTTATCAAGTTTTATTTTGATTTTTAAACATTTTTATTTGACAGATTTATGCCTAATGCATGAGAAAATTAGTTATGGGCCAAAATCAGAAAGAAGGAGGTATGTTTCTACCATGGCTCTCAAAAGTCAAGCCATTTTCTCTAGCAAACGTGGAAGCCCTCCATTTGGCAAGAGTGAGATAATATGATTTATGCATAATATGAGACATACAACATCTAGCTATGGGATTGCTAAATCTTTTATTATCTTAATTTATGTCCTAGGCTTTAGGTGAGGTTATGAATTATTTAGTTTATTTTTGAATTGATTAATTGGATAGAAAAAATTATTATTTCCTAAGAGCCTAATCGCATCCGGACCACACAATAATCACCAATCATAACTAAACTATGAAGAGACTTGCTATTTATAATGCACAAGCTAAACAAACATCAAATAATTTTATAAAGCTATTACAAAAGAATAAGAGGTCGGTGGTCGCCCATACAAGCAAAGAAATATGGGTATTAGGCACTACCCTTATACATCCCGGTATAATGAAAGAATAAATTACAATCATGAATTATGGGGGTCTTCATTCTTCATCCTCCATTCTTCACTCATTGTCCTTCATTCCTTCATCTTGGTTTGCTCCATTTCTTTCTTTCTTCTGGTTTGACTTTGAATATAGTTTACTCCAAGGCTTCATATGGTATATAAGACATGGTCTTAGAACCAATATTCACCTTAATCCCCATAACACTTATCCTAATCCTAATGCAAAACTTACATTAAAAGGAAGGAAAGTAAATCTAGCTACACCTACAAAATAAATGTTAGTTAAACACAACATACAACCCAAGTAGTTATAGGAATAATTTGGACTTAGTACCCCACACATGGGTAACCAAGCTCACCAGTCCTAGTTTGGGTTATGCTTAGGGGTTTAAGCAACCTGCACAACAAAAAGTATTTATATCTTTATTACGCCGCCCCTTAAGCACAATCCCCTGTAGAAACATGATTAGGCTAATATCGGCCTAACATCCAGACTACGCACATACACCCTAACATCCAGTCTAAAACAAAATATCACAAAACTAAACATTCATCAAATAATGCATAGCCCTAACCTAAAGCTAGAAATGGTGACTTAGTCCAATGTGCATGTGTTAGAGCTTATGTGGTATGTCCTAGCTAGGCTTTAGGGTTATGGTTTTCTAAGTGTGAGAGGTTTAATTTATGAAGGGTTGATTTCTCTTTAAGTAGTTTAGTTGATTTGGAAAATTTTATTTAATGTTTTATCTTGTTTCATGTAACCTACACTTAGCAACTAAGTATTATAAAGAGAAGAAAGAGAGGGAGAGTATCTCTTTATCCCTACCTTAATTGATTTCTAAGGTAAATTGGTTAATGAATTTACTTTGGTGAATAGTTTATTATGTGTTTTAATTAACCCTAAGTTTAGATTCATTCTAAATATCCCTATTCAATAAGAAAGGCATCTTAGGATTAGTTAGTGTGAATTACTATCATATAACACACACCTATTTATTTCTTTCCACCATGTATATGAATAATCCTAAGCATACCTATACATACAATGAAAATCTTAGCACACTTTGATGATGAATGCAAAGAGATGTGATTTGAAAATTTGGAATATTCCATTTGTTAATTAGATCATTAATGCATGTCTTTATTATGTAGAAAAGAGGGATTTTTCATCCATTATTTAAATGCACATCCGCATGTATAAAAGTTATAAGTGAGTACGTCGCCATTATTTTCTACACTAGGGGTACAAGACCTACTTAGGGCTACTTAAAGCTTTGCAGCCCCAGGATGAACAGACTGATATACCACTTTTCTTAGATACATGTATATGTACAAATACTTACAAGAATGAGAAAACCCATGCAAAAAATTTAAATTTCATTTATTTGGTTGTATGATTTACATGTGTAATATGAAGATCCTTTCTAAGTCTTAATATAAAGATGCATAGGAATAGATTTAAGCAAGTGTTATGTTCTTTTCAAATGAACTATACACATGCAAATCCTATGTGAATCCATATTAAGAGAAGGAAAAAGAACTTCATAATACACATCTTATGCTATCATCACATGTAAGCTTATAAATATTTATAACTAGCATCACTTCATTTATAATCTTTGATTTATAGGTTTTGAAAATAATTTTTTGTTTAATAGTGAGAATATCCACTCATATTCTTAACTTTGGTCAACACATGCAATTTGATATAGAAGGAACAATTTTATTTAATTAATTTTTAAAAGAAATGAATGCATGATTTCATATGGCAAATAATATCTAGCATGATTGGAAAGAAATAAAAGAATGTATGGAAATGACTTCATTCACCCTAATTAATTTCAAAAGTCAATCATATCAAATAAGACCATTTAAAATGAATCAAAATTCTTTAAGAAGATTTTTATTTTTGAATTTGATTTGACTTAAGAAATATGAGAAGGGTTTGCTAATCCTAACCCATTCCCCCATGTATGAATTGGTTTGGTTTAATTTAGAACAATTAAGTTGATTTTATGTCTTGGTTAGGTTAAGGTGTAAATTAAATGGATTAATTATCCCTTACCTATATCACCTTAAGTTAATTAACTAATTAATAATAAGCCAATATGATATGCAACCACATGAAAAGTAAATTTGCAATGCTCTAAGAAATGAAAGGGGCTGCGGTTATGATTAATAATTAATTAAACTTAAGGGATCTCATTTAATTACTCTTATGATTTTCTCATACATGTGAGTCAATCATAATTTCATTATCTCTCACATTGGGTTACTGAACACCTAATGAGCTACCCAAGATCAATTAAAGGTTATTTAGGTTGGGTGAATTGATTTTTAATTTTGATTTCATTAGGCCATTAATGAATTGATTAAATGCTTTAGTTATGCTTTGATTTGAATGATGAAATTAACTTAGGGGAAAGGATCAAAGGCAAGACCTCAATCCTAATCCCTAAATCATTCAATCATTCCACTAGGTTTTGATTCCCTCATTTTTGATGATCTAATCACTTGATTAATCAACTAATCATTCCATTAAACCATTAATAAATTTAAGTTCCAAAGGTAGATAAAACTTAGGAAATATATTAGGAAAAATGTTCCCAACCATATTCCTTAAATGATCTTACTATTTAACAGGGATAATCATGTTCAAGTGATTATTCAAGCTACTTTTCATTCCTTAATTATAATTAATTTGATTAAGAAAGAGATTAGGGCTTACTCAAATAATTTTTCTAATTAAGCAATCAATAAAATCCTAGAAAAATAGGAGAGGCAAAGGTCATCCCCCTAAATATCCACAACAAATTTGAGATTAATTGAATGCTTAATTAAGGTATAATTAAGCTAATTAAATTTTTAATAAAGCCTTAATTAAGCCAAAGTCACTATTCAAAATCAATTAACTATAATTTTCTTAGATTCTCCTCTAAAATATATTTAAAATGAGCATAAGTTTGCATTGTTAGATTTTCTACAATTAGTTATGATTTTAGAAAGTTTCACCATTAAAATCAAATTAATTAAGCCTAATTAAACCCTTAATCTCATCGGGCCACGTGGCTGCTGACGCGGTGTGCTTTCCACATGGCACAATGGAATTGGTTATTTAAGTTATCACATCCGTCGACTGAGTTAACTGGCGGGGGACGTGTTTTCTCTGCAGGTAGTCCGATCTAAGATCAGATGGCTGAGATTAATCAAGCAGTTTAGGAGGAAATTAGAAGGATCTAAAGCGCGGTTTGATCAGGATCTCGTCCGATCACATGGAATGGATGGTCCATGATTTGTCTCCTCCCGAACGGTGAGAGATGGATGTCGTCCGTTGATCATCACTCGATCAGAGCTTACCTGAGCTCGAATGCAGTTCAAATTCATCCCACACCTTCGGGGAAGTACAAGCAACACATCTAACTATGGAAATTGCGTGACATAACAATTTCTTTCATAAAGGACCAAGCAATTTTTAAGTTAAGATCAATTTCAATGGCATACCTCATCGGAGACTATCACCGGCACTTCCAACGATTGAGGTAGCTTCGTCTAGTAGAGACGAATCCCTATTGAAGAAATCTGGTCTTGATTTTAAGTGGTTTGCTCGGTTGATCAACTTCCTCTTTCATGGTGATCGATCTTGATCAAACTCCTAGCTCCGGTCGTGGGGAAGCTTGGGATTCAATTTGTTTTGACTCGCCTTGGTCCAAAGATGGTGTGTGTAATATTAATTTGACTTAAGAATTGAGTGAATTGGATTTGGAAATCACCTCCCCTATTTCAGCTTTGAGTAAAACTAAGAGTAGGGAAGCAAGGGTGCCTGGAAATGGCTGAGGAAAGCTCTAGGATGTTTGGCTTCGACTCCTAGAGCTCTGAGGAATGAATGGCTTGTGGTTTTAGTGAGAATAAGGGGTATATCTCCCTCTCCTCAGATCGGACGGTGAATGGCTGATTTGCCATTTTAGCTCAATGGCTTGGATTGGATGATCAATTTTAGCTTGAAAATGTCCCACATGGGTCATTTTAGGCGGAGGAGTGATGGAGAGTGGCTGCCCATGTGATTGGTGAGTGAATTTGGTGAGGCAAGTGCTCAAAGATGATTGGGAGATTGATTTGGCCTTGCCTTGGGTCATGGCTGACCCAAGCTCATTGGGTCACGTTCACCACCCTCCTTGGTGCCCATGTGGACCAATAGATAGGTGCCAAGTGGCCTTGAAAAAGAAATGGCCAAATTCCAAGTGAATTTGGTCATGGGATACCCTTTGGCCCAAGGGCAAAGTGGTCATTTGGCATGAGTTTGATTTGGGTAGATTTGAAATGATGAGAAAGTTGGTTGGGCCAAATTTCAAGTAATTTGGAGTTCATTTGATTTGATTTAACTCAATTTGACCTATTTAGGTAAAGTTAAGGTCAAATTGAGTTAGATTGACCAATTGGTCAAATTGGGTCAAACCATGGGTTAGGTCATATTAAAATGATCATTTGGTCATTGGTTTGATTTAATTTGGTTTAGATTTAGTTTTAGTTCATTTAGGTTCATTTAGGTTAAATGGGTTAAGTTGACCAATTTGACCCATTTGACCCATTGGGTTAGATCATGGGTTGGTTGATCATTTGAAATGTATTGCAAGCCTTAGTTTTAATCAATTCTAATTTGGTTTGATTTCAAGTTGATTTGACCTTTTAGGTCAAGTTGGGTTCATGGTCAATTAGGCTAGGTTGGGTTTAATTGGTCAATTGAAGCTTTGGTCAAGTTCAACAATCAATTTGGAATAAATTTGACCCATTGGTTGCAATCAATTTGGCTTAGATCAAGATTTGACCCATTTTAGCTTTTTAGGCTAATTTGGGTCAACTTAGGTCAAATGACTAATTAGGCTTGGTTTGGCTCAATTGATGGTTTGGTCATATTCAATCATTGATTATGAATTGGTTTAGATCAATGGTTTCAATCAATTTGACATATGATAGATTTTGGCTAGTTTGGGTTTCATTTGGGTTAAATGTTGACTTGGTCAAAGGCTATGTTTGACTTAATTTGACCCAATTTGAGTGATTGATCATTCTAGGATGATTGTTGATCATAATGTAAGGCTTGGATGGGCTTAGTTTAATCCAATTTGGGTTGGATTAGAACTTAGCTCAAAAAGTTCCTTAAGGTCACTTTGGATCAAGTGAGCCTAAATGAGTCAATTGACTTGATCAAGGCCCGATTTGAGTTTGGTTGAACTCACATATGGACTAATGATGGAAATATTAATCCAATTGCAAGTGGTTTGGAGTTAAATGGGTTTTGGCTCATTTGACAATTTCAAGTCAAAAGGATGATCATGGCTTTGACTTGGGTTAGTTTGATTTTAGCTTGGTGATTATAGTTTATGTTTATATTTGGGCATGTGATTGAAGGAGTGATTGTTTGAAGAGAAAATCCAAGGGTTTGGATTGATTTCAGAATGATTTGGCTAAAATCCAAGAAATTGACTTAAAAGATATAAATTGAGTTTGGATTTGAGTTTTGAATTTATATTGATTTGATTTTGGCCATTTGAGTTTATATTTCATTTATACTTGTGAATATAAATGAAAATATAAATTATCCATAAGAGAATCATGTGAGTTAGGGGTGATTTGATTGTGAATTTGGCTAAGGTAGGTCAAAAGTTTGAAGAAGTGGTTTTAATTTGGTTTGATTTATATTCATTTGATTTGGATGATTTGGATGCCAATTTTATTTATAATTGTGAATATAAATGATAGAATAAGTGATTTATAAAGAAATCACTTGGCTTTGGTTTGATTCGAAAGGTTTGGCTAAGTTTATGGATGTGGTTCATAAGGATTTGAAGGTTTTGGATTTGGAGTTGATTTTGGATTTGAATTATTTGGGATTGGAATTGGATTTGAAATTGATTTTGGATTTGAATCATTTGGGATTGGAATTGAATTTGGATTTGATTTTGGATTTGTAAAACTGAATTGAGTTGGGATTGATTTGAAAAAAGTCAATTGAGTTGGAATTGATTTGAGATTTGATTTGGATTGGTTTGAAAGAGTGTACATGGGCTAGATTCGGGCGATAGGGTAAGTGGTTGCCTTAAGTCTCTAATGCATAGCCTAATCCTATGATAAACCTTTCTAAGTCTCTAGGGTTAGGTTAAGTGTTCACCTAATCACTATAAGTGTCTTAAGACTAAGGAACTCTTAGTGCCTGCAAGAGCCCTAGATCTAAGATGGAGAAGTTGAGAGCTCATTCCAAAAATGAGGTCGACAGCCACCTAACTAGGTCAATTAGAAATCGAGATCTGGAACTGCGAGGGGCATGACAGTTATAGGTCGAGTGGAGGCTACTAAAGAAAGCGAGCTGGAAGCCTAAATTTGGGATGCGTTACTAACAGTGGGTTGGAAACCAGATCGGAGAGCTGGAGCCTGAGGGTTGCACCGTTATCTGGTCGGTGGAGGCTACCAAGAAAGCGGAAGCACATTGGAGCTTGAATTCGGGATGCACGTCGCTTAATGATATCAGAAACCCGAGATCAGGGAGAACTAGAGCCTGCGAGAGGGGTTGACATCGTTATATAGGTCAGTTGAGGCTACCAAAGAGATGAAAACGGAAGTACATTGGAGCCTGAATTCAGGATGCATGCCGCCTAACCAAGTTAGATGGAAACTTTGAGATCGGGGAGAACTAGAGCCTGCGAGGGGCATCGGCATCATTATACAGGTCAGTGGAAGCTACCAAAGAGAAGAAAATGAAAGCACACTGGAGCCTGAATTCGGGATGTGCGCCGCCTAACCAGGTCAGTTGGAAACTCCGAGATCGGAGAGAACTTGAGCCTGCGAGAGGTGTCGGCACTGCACAGGTTAATGGAAGCTACCAAAGAAAAAGAAAGTAAGATGCCAGTTTTTCATTACCCATTGGGGGATATTTATACTTGAAAAAGTGACTTTTTAAATTACAATTATATATATATATATATATATATATATATTAAGGGGGTTAGTTGCCCCCATCTTCTCATTTAATTAAAAAAAATTCTCTCTATCTCTCAGCACATCTCTCTCCTTCTATCTCCCACTTTTCATCTCTCTCTCTCTCTCTCTCTCTCTCTCTCATCAAAGAAAAAAATAGAGAAAATTATGGGGCCCACGGCCCCCTCTCTTTAAAACCAAAGTCATCATATATATATATATATATATATATATATATATATATATATATATATATATACAAATCTAATAATATTTAGCTAAAGTAATTTTATTTTAAATATTTTTTATATTTTTGGATAAAGTAAGTTTTATCTTCCAAAAATAATATTTCTTTAAAATTTATAAATCAAACACGAATCTCAAGTTAAAACATCTATACAACAAATTTATTTAGTCACTAAGAACAATGCTAGAATCAGGTCAAATCGAGTCCAAATGAGCTCAAATCAAGTCCAAAAGCTACATATAAAAACTTCGAAACAATGACTAGATGATCAAATGACTTTCAAATTTGACATGCTTATAGTCAAATCGAGCGATTTGACTAGATGAATCCAATGAGCCTGAGATCACTCAAATTCAATATCATTTGAATGTCAAATGACCAAAAAATATCTATGATCAAATGAGTCGATATGAACTGTTCGATGAAGTGTTTTAAGATTTTGGCTACAATGATCAAAATACTCCTCTCAGAATTCTATAAATAGGACCTCATTCTTGTCATGAGTAGGGGAGGAGCTAGAAGTGAACTTGAGAGAAAACTAGGAGAGAGAGTTAGAAGTTCCAAGTTCGTCATCACAATCATTGTCGCCGATCACCGTCTATTGTCATCATCATTTGTAGCCACCAACATACAACCGTAGTTGTTGTAACATGATTAATTCTTCTCGATTTTCTACATACAATCTTGTAATCTCGTTGTCGGGAGAATTTAAACTCTGTACTCTAAAGCACATATATAGTGAAGCATTTCTACGATTTTGTCATGTAAAAATGTTGGAGTTTTTTATTCTTTTTCAACTATTTTTGTGCGTGTTGGATTTCCATACAAAACTAAGACATGAAGTTTTATTCTACAACTACAAGTATATATATATATATATATATATATATATATATATATATATATATATATATATATATATATATTGATATGACCAAAATTTCTCAATGCACGAATCTTGATGCAGCAAAAGTAAATTGAAGCGTGAGATCAAGCACTTAAAATATCATTGGAAACTTTGAGACATCAGTTAAATTCCTAAAAAGCTCTCAAATATAGAGTATTTATAGTCAAATCAAGTGTCTTGATGAGCCGATCTAACAAGCCCAAGATATCATAATTCTGACATCATTTGAGCATTCAAATACAGAAAATACATCATATGATCAAGGGGATTATTTTGAGTCGTTCGATGAAATGGAGTGGTATGGGTTTTACATGTATTTACAGAGACGCCACTCCTCCAATCTTTAAATAGTCCCTCATTCCTCATATGAGGGGAGGCCAAGCAAGAAAGAGGAGAGAGCTCTAAAGATCCTCCAAGCACAATCGTGCCGCCACTCGACGGTCGTCAACCACCGCCGCCGGCCGCTGCCGTTAGCCGTCGCCGTTGATCCTTGCTGTCGTCAATCTCTGTTGGTCTCCATCATGAGGACTTCTACCAATGATTGTTCCCTGCGTTTCCGCCAGTGATTGTTCCCTGCATTTCTGCCAGTAATTGTTCCCGCATTTACGGTAATTGTTCGCATTTCTGATTAGTTCACCATCACTTCTAGCAACTGAACGATCGTTGTCACATAGATGTTGTTCTTATATACAATTCTTAATCCGATATTGGGAAGATCTTGTACTCAAATAGATACATAGTGAAAGCTTTTCTTTGGGCTAGGCCAGTGATTTTTCCCTCTTTTGAGATTTTTCACGTAAAATTCGGAGTTTTATTGTTCACTCTTTAAATATCATGTGTGTCTTTGGATTTCATGAAGCTAAAGCGAATACTTTTACTCTATGGCGGTTTTAGCAAGGTTTGGCGCCATCTGGAATCATTCCCATTATTTTATCTTGTATGGCGACCAAGTTCCCCAACAAGATCAAAATCACCATCAGTGAGCATTTCAAACTTTAAGGGCTGGCGAAAGAAAGATTCATCAAACTTCGATTTTGTCAAAACTGGGGATAACTCTTAATCTCAGAAGATCGCCCATGTTAAGCATATAATCGATTACCATCCCAAGAAACAAGTCAAAGTTGAAGGATATTTCAACATTGAGAAGAGATATAGCTTTGCAAATTATGATTTTCCAATCATACTCATGGAAAAATAAGACCAAGGTTAAGGAGAAACTTTGGCTACAACCACAAACGGATGTTTTGATTCGACCTCTTCATACAGGTTAACGTCACCGGGTAACACTATGACAAACAACCTAGGATAGGTCAAAAGGTCCTTGGTGGACTTTCCACGGCCTCTTCCACATAAGTTAACGTCATCGGGTAACACCCTGACAAACAACCTAGGATAGGTCAAAAATCCTCAGTGGATTCAATTCGACCTCATCCATACAGGTTAACGTCATCGGGTAACACCCTGACAAACAACCTCGGATAGGTCAAAAATCCTCAAATGGATTCAATTCGATCTCTTCCATACAGGTTAACATCATGTACTGACAAACAACCTAGATAGGTCAAAGGTCCTTGGTGGACTTCTGACCTCTTCCATTGCGTCGGTAACACCGACAAACAACCTTGAATAGGTCAAAATCTTGTGATTCAATTGACCTCTTCCAAGCATGCGTCGCCGGGTAACACCACGGCAACAACCTGGATAGGTCAAGAATCACTCAATTCAATTGTTCGACCCCTCATACAGGTTAATGTCGTCGGGTAACACCCTGACAAACCTCGGATAGGTCAAAATCCTCGGATTCAATTCAACCTCTTCCATACAGGTTAACGTCATCGGGTAACACTATGACAAACAACTTAGGATAGGTCAAAAGGTCCTTGGTGGACTTCTCACAACCTCTTCCATACAGGTTAACGTCATCGGGTAACACCCTGATAAACAACCTCAGATAGGTCAAAATCCCCGGATTCAATTGACCTCTTCCAAACAGTTAACATCATGGGTAACACCGACAAATAACCACCGGATAGGTCAAAATTCCTCGGGATTCAATTGACTTCTTCCAAAGCGGTTGCGTCATTGGGTAACACTCGACAAATAACCCGGATGGGTCAAAATCTCGGATTCAATTTAACCTTAACACCGCATTGCGTCTGGGTAACACCACACAACAACCTCGGATAGGTAAAAAATCCACGGATTGATTCGACCTCTTCCAAATAGGTTAGCGTCATTGGGTAACACTCGACAAACAACCTTAGATGGTCAAAATCTCGGATTCAATTTAACCTCTTCCACGTTAACGTGTGGTAACACTCGACAAAAAACCGGATGGGTAAAATCCTCGATTTCAATTGACTTCCATAGTTGCGTCATCGAGTCACACCGATAAACAACCTGGATAGGTCAAAGATCCCGTCGCGCCAACCACCGTCGGATTGCTTGCCGACCACCCCGTCGCCGCCAGCTAAGCGACCATTGACAATCTCCGTGGTCACCACCATTGTTGCGGTCATCATGCGATTACGACCGATCGCCCGTCGACTTCTGCCGGTGTTGCTATCGACCACCCGTGTCGCCGCTAATCCGCGGTCATCGCCGCCACTGTCGCGGTCCGCCGCCGACCATCGTTGGTAATCGCCGGTCACCACCATCGTCGCCGGTCATCCCCGTGACTACCGCGCGATGCCGTCGATACCGTCGCTGATTCGCATTGCGCCCACCGTCGACCGAACCGCTCACCGACCATCAGACAATCTCCGTGGTCCCCGCTCGTCGCGGTCATCCCGGATTCTCGGCTGGTCGCCGTCGTCGATTTGCAGAGTGGTTGCCGACCACGTCGATTGCCAGCTCAGATCACCGGTCCGGCCGAACCATCGCCGGTCACGCCGACTACATCGCTGATCCGCCGACTACCGATGCCAATCACAGGTTACCCGCCGACCACCCGTCGCCGCCAATAATGTCGCCGGTCCGCCGTAGCCATTGTCGCCGATCCTTGCCGCCGACCATCCGACAATCTCGCCTCACCACCACCGTAGTCACCGCTGACCACATCGCCGACCACCATCGTCGGCATCGCCCGTCAACCCGTCTCGGTTATCGTCGCTTTGATCGCCTCAAACCCGGACGGTCAGAGCGGGCGGTGACGCCTCTTCGAGGAAAACGAACAACGACGTATATCGCGGCCTTGATCGCTAAACCGACGGTCAGCGAGGCGGTTAAACCGAAACGAACAATGGCGTATGTCTGTGGGCCTTGATCGCCTCAAACTCGGATGGTCCCGAGGCGGTTGCGCCTCTTTGGGAAAACAACAACCGTAATCGCGCCTTGATCACCTCAAACGGACGGTCCGAGGCGGTTGGCGCTCTTCGAGGAAAATTGAAACAACGGCGTAAAATCTGCAGCGCTTGATCACCTCCAAACCCGGACGATCCGACGAGGCTGGTTGACGCCTATTTCGAGGGAAAATTGAAACAATGATGTAAGTATCGCGGGCCTTGATCGCCTCCAAACGACCTTCTCTCAAGAAGGTGCCTTCTCCCAGCCTGGGGGTTTATAGCAGGTCTGGGGTAAAATTATCAAAACCACCCAAAATCGTTAAAAATCCTCTGAAACTATCAAAAACCGCCGTTTGGGCTTGTCGCCGTATACGCGTGTATGCGCATTCCATATCTAACCGACCCGCTCATTACGGTAGCTCGCCCATGTGACGTATTCGCCATTCCATCGACCACTCAGCGATGACCCTCGCGACCACTCCATTGCCGCGTCGAGCGATGACTCGGCTTGCACCGACCCTCCAGCCGTGGGACCAGCGTGGTTTCGCCACCCACTACGACCCGTCGACCGACTGAGCCACAGGGTGCTTCGCCGTAGGCGTGCCAGGCTCCCGTGCTGAGCCTTGAACATGAGACTCGAGCGTGGTAGAGACGGGATGAATCCGTAACCTTGAAATTTTGCGCTGGCACATACCTACACATATTTGTAGTTGTGCATCTACTTCCGTAGTCATAATCTTGTGCTTACATGAAGATCTGTTCTCTCAAAATGTGTGGTTAATGGACCTGCAGATTTCGTTGAAGAATTTGCTATTTTGAAGTACTTGGCACATATATTTTTGATGATTGAGATAATATCATCCAAAAATAGCAAGTGATGATATAATCTGAAAATTCCTCTAGTGAAACACGAATCTTGAAAGCATCTAATCGAAATTGGCGTCGAGATCAAGCACTTAAAATATCATTGAAAACTTTGAGACATCAGTTAAATTCCTAAAAAGCTCTCAAATATGGAGTGTTTATAGTCAAATCGAGCGTCTTGATGAGCCGAATCTAACAAGCCTAAGATATCATAATTCCGACATCATTTGAGGATTCAAATACACAAAATACATCATATGATCAAGGGGATCATTTTGAGCCGTCCGATGAAGTGGAGTGGTGCGGGTTTTACCTTTACGACGTCACTCCTTCTATAAATAATTTCTCATATGAGGGAGGCCAGAGAGGAGAGCTCTAAAGATCCTCAATGTCGTGCGATCCTCGATGGTCGCCATGGTTGTTGATCCTTTGCTTGTCGATCTCTGGGTCTCCATCATGAGGACTTCTACTAGTGATTGTTCCCTGTTTCCGCCAGTGATTGTTCCACATTTACGCTTGTTCCCATTTATCGGTGATTGCTCCGCACTTCACCATCATTTCTACTACAAGAGTTACAACGATCATTGTCATATAAGCTGTTTCTTTTCATATATAATCCGGTATCGGAAGATTTTGTACTCAAGCAGATACATAGTTGAAGCTTTTGTTGCTAAGGTTTTTCCCTCTTTTGAGGTTTTCCACGTAAAATTCCAGTTTTATTGTTCACTCTTTAAATACATGTGTCTGAATTTCACAACGAAGCTAAGGCGAATATTTTTTACTCTACCAGTAGCGGTTTTCTACACAACATATATATATATATATATATATATATATATATATATATATATATATATATATATATATATATATATATATATATATATATATATATATATATATATATATATATATATTCAAATAATTGTTTTATTGATCAAATAATTAAGTTAGCACAAAAAATGATAATTAGTGTTAATTTGATTAAAATGTGGTCATAATTTGAAAGCTTGATATTTGAAAATTAAAAAAATGTCTTTATAGAGGTAAAAAAATAAATTTATAAAGTAACCTCTTCTAAAATTTTATATTAATGTATAATCCCTAAAACAAATATCTCCTATATATTCTAATTTTAATATTATTGTTTGCTATGGAACTCAGATATTATTATTAGATCTTGTTAGAAATTATTGTTTTATTAATAATGTGATACGAACCAACTACAAGTATTAATAAATTTTAACAGTAATATGTATTAACGTTTTGTTATTAATTCAAATAAAAGTGTTAGCGTTTCTAAAACTCAAATATATATTAAAAAAAACTTTAATGTACGTTAGAAAGAGCTATTTTTTCTCTAATAAAATAAACTATTTTACTTATTTATAATATTATAAAAATAGCTGTTTATTTTCATGAAAACATAATATTATATAGATTTTTTTTTTTACAAAATTCTTAGAAATGTATTTTATAATGTTAATGAAAATCAAGATTCTAATCGACTCTTTCTATGTGACAATCGAAAGATTTAAATTAGCTTGTGTATAATTTTTATAAGTTATCAATGCTTATTTTGTTATACTAAAAATACTTTTATGATTCTTTTGTCATAATTCCATGAATTATGGTGAGTATAAATTCATCTTGTCATTTTGATGTCAAGAGAGTGCTAGTATTAATTAATCATTTGATAAATTAACATCCATAAATATTTTTTATCAATATCCTAATATCCTTGACTCATAATATTCCCATTTTAAATATTTATTTTTTATTTTGAATGATTTTGGTTGAGGATGAGGGTTTTTGTTATATTGTTAC
Source organism: Cymbidium sinense (assembly GCA_021442155.1). Lineage (NCBI taxonomy): Eukaryota > Viridiplantae > Streptophyta > Magnoliopsida > Asparagales > Orchidaceae > Cymbidium > Cymbidium sinense. Next base: position 17,616,055 of record CM038227.1, read on the forward strand.
TATTAATAGGCTGTTTTAGCTTCTAATTACCAATATTTATTTATTTATTTATACTATAAGCAATCTCTCCTTCCTCAGATGTTTTTTGATTTATATATTTTTGCTTTTTTTATTTATTAATATTTTAATATTTCTCCTTCCCCAGATGTTAACAATTGGTTGTCAGCAGATTTAGATAATTAAATATCATTAAGATTAATAATTTGAAATAAGAATGGATGGTTAATCTCACATGGCATTCTTATCTTTTATTGTGAGTAAACCTTTTACCACTTGATTATCCATAAGCATTTTTTTTATATTTCTACCCTCAAAAAAATAAATTTTTATTTTATTTTATTTGTAATTTTCTCTAAACAATTTTTTAAAAACGTATTTACCCTTTTTATTGATAAGATTTTTTTTTTAAAAAAAAGAAGGGTTGGTGTTTTAAGAAATTGACTCTTTCAACCTTGTTGCATTTCTCTAATTATCTGTCATCTATATCCTGTAATGTTATTTTGCAGTTTTTAATATGACAATTGGGTTATTAGAAAATAAGTAGTATGAGTTGGATCATTTATTCCGAATTAAGGTGATTGTTATAATTAAAGTAATTGTTGCAATAAAAGGATAAATAAATAGATAATAAGGGAGAAATAATAAAAAAATCAATGAAGATAACAAAGTAAAATAAATTTAAACATTTTACCTAAATTTTAAATTTTAATATATTTTAAATATATTTTATATTAATAATTTTAAAATGTGATGATCATGAACTAATAAGTTGCGTCATAATTAACTCTTAAAATCATTAATAGAGTCAGAGAAAATTTATTAATTAATTGTATTAACTTATAATTATATTATATTTTCAATGATTAAATTTTTATATATTTTCATTATTTTCATTATGTATTTATATACATATCACATAATTATTATGTATTTATATATCTAATACTTAAATTTTAATTTTTACATATATATATATAATATTTTAGTCTTCAATATCACATTAAAAATATCATTATCATTTTTTTAAATGTGAAATACATATTTTTAAGTATAAAAATATATTAGATAAATAAATATTTAATTTTAAATATTTAATATATAAATGCATAAAAAATATAATGATATGTATGTAAATCTTCCTTTCATTATTTTTTAAAGGAGTAGAAACCGAAATTTTACATTTTATTTGTCCATTATTATATAAATATAATGTAAGAATTTATTAGCGATAAAAAAAGATTTAATATTCTAAGATGACTTCTTTTATTCTTTTTCGCGGCGAAAAGACAAAGCTGAGTGGACAAATGACAATGACACGCTTCTATTATTATTTTTTTAATTTTTATTTATTTTTAATTTAGTGGACCATGAGAAGCTGATGCTGATCTTAAGAGTTTTTATTTCATATTTATTTAGTTTTAAAATTTACCTTTTCTGATTTTTTTCTACTATAATAATAATAATAATAATTAAAATGGATAAACTCGAATTCTCGATAATTCTTTTATAAAATTATATGTGAGTTCTTTTAAATTTAAAATTAAGACATTATATTTTATAACAAGCAGTACTAATTATATTATTTATAATTATGAATTTATATAAAGAGCTGAGATGATTCAATAGCCTGATAAATTTTTTTAAAAAAAAGTTTAGATTAAGCATGCGATTAGGGCATTGATGAGAATCAACGGTGAGAAAGTTAAAATTTTCAACTTGAAATAATAGAGTGCGGTGATTACTAGAAAGTTATATTTTGATATTTTTAAAATAAAAAGTTGCAATAATTATCACAACTTTTTGGATTTCAGCTTCTTTGCATTATTATTTATTTAGATAGCTGTAGCTGTACCAAACACATCCTAAATTTTATTTAAAATAAACAAATAAATATTTTAGTGATAAATTATTTTATATTAAGCCAAATTCAATAAGGATTTCTGCCAATAATGTCTCCAATTGTCTATCCAAGGTTGTGGACATTTTTTTTAATAAAGTGGACATTGAGGAAAAATTTAAACTTCATTTTTAGGAGCATGTTATAATTAAAAGGTGATATTTTTAATTAAGTCATTTGTTGTAATAAAATGATATAAAAATAAAAGTAATAAGAATTTGATACACATGAGAAAGCGATAATTTAAATATATATTTTTATATTTTTTATTTAAACTCTTAAATTTTAGATTATTTTAAATGTATTTTAAATTAATATTTTTTTTTAAATGAGATGTCTCACAAGTAAGTAATAAGTTATAATTGATGGAGTCTACCTTGTGCATGCTTTTAAGTTAATTTGATTAGATTAAGCACCTTCTATATTTGAATTTTGTTAAGCACATTTTTTACCCATCGTCTCTTAGCTCGGTTGGTGCGGTTGTACCCGACTTCGTTGTTATGAGCGCTCTAAGGTGGGAAGTTAAGTGATTACATTGTGATTAATGTATAGCTCGTGAGATTATTATACGTCATGCAGATTGAGTTGTTGGGTGGATACCCATTAAAAATGACATATATATATATATATATATATATATATATATATATATATATATATATATATATATATATATAAGTGGACAATAAGCTAATGCTGGCCTTAGAGTTTTTATTTATTTTATATTTTTAAAATTTATCTTTTCTGACTTTTTTTTACTATAGTAAAATGGATAAACTTTTATGTTATCAATTATTCGTTTAAAATTAAGAAATGACAGTATTATTTATAACTGTGAGTTTATCTTAAAGAGCTGAGGTGGTTAGATAACCAGAATGATTTGTTTTTTAGTTTAGATTAACTTTAATTTAAAATTAATGAACTAATTATGAAATGATTAAAAATAAGCCCATTTTAATAAATATTTCTGTGGATAATGCCACCTATTATCGATCTAAGGCTGCCGCGATATTATATCAAGATATTTTTAATATTTTAGATGTACAAACATTATATAAATACAATATATGAATTAGTTAGCCTTAAATAATTTAATTAATTTTCTGCGGTGACTTCTTTAGAGCTTTTTGTCTTACTAGAAACATTTCGCGGCGAATAGACGGTGCTTAATGGACTTCTTTTATTTATTTATTTTTAATTTAGTGGACAATGGCAGCTGACGCATATCGTATAAAACTTATCTTTTATGATTTTTTTTTCGCCGCAAGCAAATGCTAGAATGCTATCGTGTATTCTTTTGAAAATACGTGAATATATATTATTTTTTTAACTTAAAATCAAGTCATTATATTTAATGATTCTAAAATATTGATAACTTTTTTTTTTATAATTGTAACATATAAACAAGCTGTGCACCAACTTTTATTATTTTGGATAGAAAATGAATAATTTATATAGCAGAGATATTATTATGTAGAGAGTCCGAATATAATTTTATATTTAAATTTTAATAATATAATATTTGTGAAACTCAATTAATATATATTAATACATAATATTTTATAATCAATATATAATAATTGTGTATTATATCACATAATATTATATTATTAAAGTCTGAATATAGAATTACATTCAAATTATGAACGTAATAATTTTCTTGGTATCTGATTTATTGCATGTAAGAGCACGTTAAAGTTTTATTCTAAAATTGAAACCTTTTGATTATATTTCAAGGCGTCATTTAAATTCTTAGGCCAAATAAAGTTTTTTTTAATTATAAAATATTAGCATAAACATGTGCTTATTTTTTTCAGGAGTTCGAAAATTTTGTTGTTGAGAACATAAAATGCTTCCATAAACCAACAATATTAAGCTCGATGGAACGCAAATCATTCAAAAATTACTTGAGTTATAATTTTTATATTCAAATTTTAATAATATAATAATATATGATATTTATTAATATACAATTATTATATATTAATACAAATATAAACCCTCCCCCCTCTCAATTATATCTGGGTAATTATATCTGAGTTCGCTCCTAATAACAATTATATATTGATTGAGCTTAATTTTTAAATTAGCCCTAATTAATAACTTAATTAACTAATTAACCGCAAAATTTAAAATAGCGATGCTTATCGTACGCATGGGGCGCATGGTGTCGGTCACCCACGGACGTGATAAATGATTTTTTTGAAAAATCAACTTACTCCCATTTTTTTTGATCGCTCATCAGTGTCGGATTCATGTGGTTGGTATGGTTGGAAGGTAATAAAATTCTACAACTTTCATGTTGTGTTTTGAATCTTGGGTAGGAAATGGTATGTATAAATTTTGAAGTTCTAGAAAGTTATTTGCAGTTTTTTTTGTCATAATATAAGTATTGTTGAATACATATAATTCCTTGGTAATATCAAACACTCTATATTATATATAAATTGAGCTTTAATGGGTTTACTTATCCTTAAAAATAATCGCTCTTTTCTTATATTTGAAGATGTTATTTTACATGTAACATTTACTTTTCAAAACACATTAAAACTTTAATGTGAATTTTGACTCTAGATGTATTTTCATTTGACTCTTTATCATAATAAATACATATATGACAAATAGTTTTAAATTAGATTTGAACTATATATAATTCACATTAAATCTTCCCTCCTCTCATAATTAACCAAATTAAAACAATAAACTATTTAAAATTATTAGTACACGCAGATGATGCCGCGATGGTCCTCCTCTTCCATCCGCTCCACGGTGCTGATCCTAACTCAGAATACGAGGTATATCAACCGGCTTGTAGGCAACGAATACCCATGGTAAACTCCATATGGCGTCATATGAAATGACGGCGGACCATATGCCGGACCGGCTCCATGGGTGCATTTGAGATCACATTGCTTCCTGATATGAATACTGGGATGGTTGTATGAATGTACAGGTAGAATGTCCCACCACTGAGACAGAGGATGGCCCCACATCCATCGATGGAACATCTGACTGTTCTGATGTAGAGTGCCTGGAATGTCGATCCCTATATCGAGTGTCCGAGATATGCATATCCGCCTCGGCCGCCAACAATTCCTCATATTCATCAAAAGATGTCGATATTCCATATCGTCACCAAATAATGCCGAATATATCCTCGATTCAAGATGTGGTCAATACATAAATTTATATGTATCATTGTTACAAAAAGAAAAGCAAATTTTAATACTATACATTTAGACTAACCATCAAGCATTCTGCAGGCGCTCGGGGGTAGTATGTGTCAGGAGGAAGTGTCGGCGCGTGTATAGTGAAGCCAGCAGTGATACCATCTCATGTATCGGTTGATCTCGGCTCGATGAATCACATGATGAATCCTGACCGTCTTGACAGCGACTCCGTCTTGTGGTGCAATGTAAGAGTTGTGGTAATGGACCCAATCAACATCAGCTTTTCCTCGACCATCGACCGTGCGAGCGATGGATCTATCGGCAACATCAATGGTAGGGAGGTATGGCTGTCGAGCACGCGATGTCAGGCGGTACTCTACCCTCTTCCGATGATTAGTACTTAGCCATATTTCTTGTCCACAGAACATATATCGCCAGCACATGGCGGATCGATGTCCATATGACTCCCCGGATGACTGCGTAAATAACATAAGTTATTATTTTAATAAGCGACCAATAATGAGTAAGCGATAAACATTACATCAAATCGGCATCGACTTTTCGAAGTCCGTCAACTCATCCTATAAGCTCTTTGATATTGGATCGGCATTTCCCCGAACATAACCTTCATTCCTCGAATCCTACGTTAAGTCGTCAATGGGATATGGAGATATGTAACGTGGGTCTTCCCACATGGGCTGCGCCCATATCTGCGGTAAATGAACACATCATCAGCATGGCGTTGGTTTTGTTTTGCTTCATGTAATTCCACGTATAGATGGCGAGCACGGTAAACGAACGACATGAGCGTGTGTCAATATCTTGAAATAACGGAATCTTGCGGATGAAACCTGAACACGAGTATCGGCAAAGCGATGGCAAAACAATGTATGCTCGACATGCATAGTGAGCGTAGCTCGGTAGATCTAAATATGAATCAGCGGTAGTATGTCCCGCGACCATAAGGGCGAGCAAAGTCGTGCATGAGCGTCCCATTGAACTTCGATGTGATATGTGGATGGACGGATCATGGTATATAATGTATGGATGCGGATGCTCCAAGCAACTCATGTAGCATCGGCCATGTATTCTCACCCACCAGGGTAACAGCGCCAATCACGGTGGGCCATCCATCAATACCAAGAATCATCGCAACATCTCAGTAATGTCATCTCACGGTAGCGGTGGAAGGTATTTCGTCTGAACACCAGCTCCACGATTATCGGTAAGTGGTGATCCCAAATATGCATCGGAGACCTCTGGCGATATCGCCAAAGCATCCATAAATGCAGGGACGGTTAACGGTCATTCCCTAAACATCGGTATGGCGGATCACCAAACGCGAAAATCATTCATTCATATGTAGGGTTGCGTCGACATAACAAATGTATATGTCTCATTTTAAAAAACTATTAAAGAAACTTTTAGCGAATCGGGATGTGTTGCTCGTATTACACGTATACTTGGGTGCACCCGGTAGGTGGTGGGCGTAGTCTCATCGCTCATCACCTCCATTGGGAGGCGGGCATCGTCGACATCTTTCTTACAATTGGGGTAAACAATAATGTGCAATTAGTTAAACATTAATAAGACATAGCATGAAATATTTAATAAGTGTAGCCGTAACAACGTAACAAAAGTCAAGTGTAACAAAAAGTATAGTGTACAAGTGTAACAAGCATACCAAATGTAACAACTAGCAAGTGTAACAATATCGGTGAGCAATTTGTAATACAACACTTCAATTACACTCAGCGGAGTAGTGTAACAAACGAACACAATAATTCAATTACACTCAACAAAGCTAGTGTAACAAACATGAACCGACAATTCAATTACACTCATGAGAGTGTAATAAACAACTGAACCAATAACCAATAGTGTTGAAGACACACATAGACAATATATACATGAGTACTAATCCAAATGGAACAACAATCATCCTGACATATCGAATAAGATTTTTATAATCAACAACCAATGATGTATCATCCTGTATCGTGTTGAGGACACGTCGACTGTCCAGCATCTTACACACAAAACCCTAGAACTTCTTGTAGTGTTCTCGTCCATAGTATTTTTAAATCTGTTTGTCCTTGGCCGACCTATCTTTCTTTTGACATTTGGTGGATTATAATCTGGGCATGTGATGTGTTCCTCTTCCGTCGGGCATTACGTGGAATTACGGTAGGTGTTGATATAGTTTTGCAAACTATAGTATGTGAGACATAATGGACGTGATTTTTATGTCGTTGACTTGAAACAATAATCACGTGCGCACATGGCAATTGGTAAGCTTACGGTTGTCTACATGTACACATACACTCACTATTTTCACCTAATTCAACCTTGAAGGTCCTGCTAGTGACATCAAACACGGTACTTTCGGACATGCTTATTTGCGGTTGGAAATCTTCTTGCCTCTCGTTCATTAGCAACATTACGCTTAATGCATGGAGAGAACAATCTATCTTTCGAGTTGTAGGCGATTCAAGATATTTCATGGAAAGGGATACTATGTTGTAGTATCTTGTAATCAAGGCTTGAATCGGTAAACCACGCTCTTTTTAAGCACACCATTGAAGCACTCAGTTCGTTTGTAGTCATTGTACGTGCACCCATCATCATGAGTAAGAGACCATTGTTGAGCGTCCTTGAAAGCAAACCATCGCCTTCTTGATATTCTTGATGTCATATAAAATTAAATGAATGTTTCATGCAATGTAGATCTTCTGACATATGAAGTCAACATCACCTATGCCAAATTGTCTAACGGCTCGTTTGAAGTTCTCCCTTAAATGCATGGCGAGCGAGAAAGATCAGATCTCTGCAACGAACTAGACACGCATATCGAGATGAGGCGAGATCACCCTTGTAGAAATTGATGGGATCAAGTCTTGTAATGTGTGCAAAAAACCAAACCCATGATGCACTCGATTCCACAATGCGAAGGCTGAGTAGAACAAACCATTATTCGTCGATCCCAAATCGATAGTGTTCCTCTGTACTTACCAGAAAAGTCCCATCAAGGCATAGGCGGGCGACAATCGCCTTATTGTGAAGGCTCAAATGACCAAAATATTTGTTGAAATTTGTTGATTGAGTGTATCGATATCGACGCACGCGCTGAACGGCATACATGAATTTTCCCAATGTTTAGATTCCTCCCAACTTCAAAATAACCTTACTCGGCGTGCATCCAGGCCTTCATGTAGGACACTCTTATATTGAACTTGACTCAATCTCAATTCCTGGCTTCAAATCTAGTTGGCGTTTGATTGTTGGATGAAATAAGCGATGAGCTGTGATGTGCATTCCGTGTCCGGCATTAAGCTTGAATGGTGATGAGGTGAACTAATAGAACTAATACGCTTAACCTCTTAATTGATCTTGCATGTAAGCTCCACAAATATAATTAATGATGTGCCGTGTGAATTTTAATTGATTTGAAGCACAAATGACATACTCAACATTGTTCATGATAGACCAACCACGAATAGCAAAATGCTTGAATTGAAAACACATATCTTCAAACAATTCATCTAGAATGCGATTATCCTCCTCAAAGAGGAATGATGATGGTCATCAATGTAAGGTCCTCATCCCACTCTCTGTTTGATCTTCGCAAATAATCATTATTCCGTATCGTGCTCTTCAGGTATGACTTATTCTAATTGAGTAATCAACAATCAAGTCCCTAACACTAAGGGATGATTACGGCGATGGTTAGCGTTAGCTGCGTTATCATCATCATCATCCTCATTTCCATAGTGGCATATCCAACATCTTGGTGGGTAGTACATTCATGTCATTATCTTCTAAGTCACCCATATGAGAACTTGTCGACAAAGAAATCATGTTCTCTTGCTTGGACCCATAACATTCTACGAGGTACTTGGTGCGATGTACTTCTTCGTTCGCTCTCACATTCCTCATATTGTTAACCTCCTGTCTCTACGGCGGTTCCATAACCGACATAAACCACAATAGGTTGCGCATCTTTGCGGTAAGTATAGCTTCGACTTCTTCATCATCAATGGGAGTTGCAATAAACCAATAGGAAAATGACCCACTAGATTCACAAAGAACTTTGTTGGATCTATCTTCAACGACCTCATGATTCGTTTCTGTAATTCCTCGAATCTAATCCGACGTGAGATTTGGACTGGATGATTTTTCTCACCAATATATGTTGGAATGAAATCGTCGTTTACTCTCAGTTCACCGCCATAATAAAGAACAATACATACAGTAGCAAAACTCATCACTAAGTACTAATAACATAACAACATAATCTTTCGCCGATAAATGCAAATAATTTAATTAAGGAGAAATACAACGAGGGAATGAAATGAAATACCTATTACGCACAAAATGATTGGATTCATATATGATATAGAATCTACAAAAGAATATTAACATTTTATATCATAAATGTTATACTCTCATTTATCATATATAATATAATAAGTCTTCATCGCTAGCTCATTCATCGATACATCAAGTATCCACTTACTTCAAAATCATTTTAAACCATAAAGATTGAATGTGACACAACCTCACTTGAAAACTAACAAGTCACAACTTAGAACAACAAGCGGTGACAATTATAACCTCATTTTCTTATATTTACATTTACTCTAAAAATAAACAAAACAAATAGCCCCTAAATACATTTTTCTTAAAGTTTTTATTCTCAGTCAAATAGCTATTAAGCAATTTATTATTTTTTTTTCCATCCTTTTTCCCACTTTATTCTTGATATTGTTAACTATTTTCAATAATCATTGATGAATCACGTCACAAAAAAACTGTATTTGAGGAGTTTTAAATATTGATCAAATGGGGATTTTAAGCATTATCAATGAAATAATTAACCTTAAATAACTTAATTAATTTTTGCATTACACCACTAACCCTATACGAAATACAACCATTGTAATGCCTTTTAATGTGTCTAATTATATCATAAATTAAAATATGTAATAAGACAACACAAATTACTCAATTCTAGAAGAGGCGATGAGCTAAAATATGATCAAATAATATTGAACATGATTGAACCATCTTAAAAATATTCTCTGATTGAACAAAGATCGATTCATGCTCAAATAATGTTATAATTGAATAATCATCAATTGATGATTAAGTCAAGTTGAAAAATAATCAAATGTCTTGAAAATATCTTAAAACAATGAATCATCTGAATGATGATCGATAATAATTATTGATTATTTTCAACTATAATTCAATGATTATGAAAAATTGGCGAATGAGAATCGAGAATAAATAACCATAATAATTGAGTTATACTTGATCCATTTTCAATAATGTTCAATTGTGTTCAATAATAATTGAAGATTATTCAATCATTATTCAATCTTCGTTCAATGAAGTTCCTAAACACCACATACAATCTATACAAAAACCGCATAAAAATTAACCTTCCCTACAAAAATGAGATCTACCACAAATTAACCTTCCCTACAAAAATATAAAAACCGCATAAAAAATGAGATCTACCACAAATTATCATGAAAATTAAAGTAAATAGCTTAAACATACCTACTATACGCATAAAAATAAAAATCTAACAAGTTTTTTTTCATTTAGGGTGAAAAATACATAAATCGGCAAAAAAATCCAACGAAAACACTTCTTGGCATTTCCTTGGCGGTATGAACCTCCTTGGCCGGCGAGAGATGAGCCCGGCCCGACGGGACAAAGGCGGATCCGAACGGGATAGAGACGCTGACGGCAAAACCGAGTTGAGCTCCCATTTCGCCCTGAGCGATTATCGAGTGACCTACCGACCGGGCTCAGCCGTACCACGACTGGATAATGCTATTTTTAAATTTTTTTTAAACAGGTTAATTAGCTAATTATATTATTAATTAGGATTAATTTAAAAATTAAGCCTATTGACTGAACGTCACATTAAATTATACTATTAGAGTTCGGATATAAAGCTAAATCTAAATTCGACGTATAATATTTTTTTCTGCATATTTAAAGCGCAAAATAATAATAATTACAATAATAATAATAATATAAATAAAATAATTTCTCGTTTTTTATTTTTTATTTATTCTCCGTTGCTTCCTTTATCCTTCCTCTACTCCAGGGAACAGAAGAAACAAGTTCATTTTAATGCACGTTTCCTTGCAAAAAGCGAGCTTGCTGTTTAAGCTCATTAAACCTTCTTAAATCAAAATTTGAATCCTTCAGTAATCGCTTCTGCTTCGCCGCAAATCGGACTTCGAAGAACCCTTCAAAGGAAGGATCTTTCGATGTCTTGAGGAAGAGGCCATAGCCCGCCAAGAAGTAGCTGGAAGTTACGTAGAAGCAAACTGGCTCCATTACGTCCCAAGAGAGTTCCCAGAACGTGAGCCGGAAGAATCCCAGCGTTTGAACAAGTAGAAACCCCAGCCCGCACCAGAGCTCCCGCCGTACGCCGGCGGCCGCCTTCTTGTCAATCTCCGCCTTCTTCGCCTCCATCTCTTTCAACTCCTTCATATTCTGCTCATGCTCGGTGCGCGGTAGCGGGACGACCCTCCCGATTTCTCTTGTTACCTGAAAGAAAGAAATGAAACAGGATCGGAAAATGAAATTCGGAGGGAAAACTGAATTCCTAATTTGGCCATACGTGAATGTTATCACCTCGCCGGGACGGAGGAATACGAGATTTCCCACGGCGATAACAGCGGCAGATTCTTCTAGAGATTGAGCGATCGCCGTCGCGGCTTCATCTGCGTCTGACTCTTCGCGGCAGATGCGGAGGAACTCGGAGTAAGAAATGGATCTCCGCGGAATAGCGCTGAGCCGCGATCTCACGGCATGCATCTGCGAAACCCTAAGGATCTTCTTCAACTCCGATGGTGGGGAGTGCGAGATCATGTCAAGACGGATCTTCTTGATGAGTTTATCTCCGACAGGCAGAGGCAAGCGAACCGTCGGAAGGGCAGGTCGGGCAATCGACTGGCGTTGGAGAATCCGGTGGAGATTGGAAGGGGATTGATCCGGTGCTGCAGCAGAGGGTGGGTGGAATAGGGAAGAATTGGCCTTAGATAAATCGAGGAGGTGAAGGGCTTGAGTTCTGCGAAACGCCATTAGCCTCAGAGCTGTAGTTAGTTCATCGGGGACGAAACTAGCTAACACGTATCAGACTTTATATAGTTACCAAAGCCAAATTACCAATTTTGCCCTCAAACTATTTTACGAGATAGAGGACTGACTAGGCATACAGCCTTCGACTATTATTTTAATAATTAATTAATCATTATATACTGTATTTATCAAAAAAATAATTAAAAAATGAAAAATCTTTTTATTTAAATTTAAATCAAGATATTATGATTTTTTTTCCTTTTGATTTAATAATTATATGTCATCTAATAGAAAAGCTCACACAAAATTCTATCTAATGATAATGATAAATTAATTAAGGCACAAGCCTCATAAATATATTAATTCAATATTTTGACATCCATCATAAGATCATAAATTCAAATTTTAGCGTACACATATATTCAAGAATTTTTGAATAAAATGATTGATAGTTTAATAAAAAAATATATTAAATGAGTGGAGAGACTTAATCCTCCACTATTAGCTCTAATTTGAATGCATTAATGACTAATAAATTCACTATATGTGCTAATCATTCCCAAAAGAATCCTCACTTCAATTAACTCTACAAAAATTATTTGCCAATAATAGATTATTTGTAAGTTATAAACTTAAATTTATAGAAATCCTGATAATGATAATTCTAGAATTACATTATAATTATGCGATGCTATTATAATCATGGACGCCAATGACATTTACAAACGATCGACGACAACGGTGGTAATGACGAACTTAAACTTTTAGTTCTCTCAAAACTTTCTCTCAAGTTCATCCCCTTTCTCTCTCACAAGATGGTCCTTTTATAAGATTAGAGGTGTATTTTGGTCATCAGTAAAAATCTCAAAATACTTCATCGAACAATTCATACATTCATTTGATTATATATAATTTTTGGTGATTCGATCATTCAATACATTCGATCCGATGATTTGGCTTGGATTTGTCTCGTCGCCGCTTGATTCGATATTGCCAAATTTGAAAATCATTTAATCATCCAATAATAAGTGTTCAAAATTTTTTATATATAATTTTTGGGCTTAATTCAAGCTCATTTGAGCTGATTTTACCTAATTCTAAAGATTATTACTCATTTCTTGAGTGCTTAATTGATTATATCACGCTTTAACTGAGATTCATACTGATTTATAGATTTTAAAAGATTATATCAAACTATATGATCATACATTCAAAATCTAGCGTGCACATATACCCTTGAATTTGTGAATAAAATGATTGGTAGTTTAAAAAAAATATTAAATGAGTGTTGAGAGGCTTAATCCTTCACTATTAACTCTTATTAGAATACATTAATGACTAATAAAATCACTAAATGTGCTAATCCCTCCCAAAAGAATCCTCACTTCAACTGACTCTACGATAATTATTTGCCAATAATAGATTATTTGCAAGTTATAATAAGATTAAATTTAAAGAAATTAGTGGCTAGCTCGTCCACGTCAAACTGTTGGTAAAAAATCGATGATAAATATCGCGTTTATCTCGTATACGGAGATAGCGATATGACGAGTGTAAAATGCGCGGAAGAAAATACCGAGGGGATATAGTAGAAAATTTGGTTTAAAAAATATTTAATTTGAGATGAATGAAATTAATTATAAATTATATTATACTTATTAATATATAGTGAAGGCTTTATGTGGATCCTGTCTCTGGTCTGATAATTGATGCTATGGCCCTTAATTTAGTGAATTATAATTATATTTGAGATTAATTATTATTTTCCAAGCCTTTAAAAACAATTAATTAACTTAGGAGGTCCAAAAAGGTTATAAGTGTTAGAGAAACGTAAAAAAAAAGTGATTGTCCATTAGATTAAAGAATATAATTGAATATCTAAGTTTATAAATCATATAATTTATAATTTATCATTCATAATTTAAAAAAAAAAATTGAAATGAATATACACTTCGAGCAATATACTTTCTAATCAATGCATCTTTGTTGAGTATAATATGTGATAGGATTGGAGTCGTCCATAGGTGCAAGTTAGAACTAAGGTGACCATTACAACAACGTCAGTGTCGATGTCACTTTTATAAGGTTGATATTATCTGAGGATGTTGACACATGCTCAATATTGTTCAATTTGGCAAAATACAAAATTTGAAATTATTGTAACCTCCACAAAACTCCATTTGTGATAAAATGAGACATTTTAAATATCTTTAAGGCTTTGTATTTGAAAAGATCAATCAAAGACATATGCTGTGATGGTTTGATATGAGTCTTTCTGAGTTAGAATGATATGGAGAGGGTTTTATACAAAGATAACATGCATAAATTGAATAATAATACAAATTTATTACAAAAAATTAACTTGTGGTAGCCATAATCTACAAAGATAACATGCATAAATTGAATAATAATACAAATTTATTACAAAAAATTAACTTGTGGTAGTCATAATCAAATTACACCAACCATCATAGTCAGCATCGATCTAGCAGATTGGTGAGGCCAACTGATTTAAATGAATTAAGCATCATCTGATCACATTTCAATCATGAAAATATACGATATACTTGTCATTATTAGCATCTGAAAGAAATGTGATGCAGCTCATTGACACAGGGACAACTAATTATCAACCTGAAGCCACCTACAAAGAACCATGACCTTTGATTCGTTTAAACCTTTTAATTAGTATTAATATTTGCTAAGATAATACAATTTCTAAAACTATTTCCTATCATTATAATCTGGATTATATTAGGATATATTTACAGCTATAAATAGGGAACAGGGAAGAGGACAAGGGGAATTATTCTGTTTTGCAATAGCATGTTTTTATGTTGAAAACATTCTCATCTTTTGTTTCTTTTTCTGTTTTGATGGAGTGTAACCATTGCACACAATTTGGTATCAGAGCATGGTTGACTCTGGAAAATGCCCGGCTGGCGAAGACGTTCGTGACTGGGATGCTTTGCGAGAAGTGTTGTTCGTCATCACCCGTAAACTTGGAGGCTTGGATTCAGATTTATGGTAGTTTGTAGCTGAAGTGAGGCGTGACCTAAGGGCCCTTCACGACAGTGGGAATCCATCCCCAGCAATCACACCGACGACCTTGGCAACCACACCAACAGTTGAAGATCCCACAACACTGACCCGGGAGTTGCAAAGGCCCAAATGACCCAATTCAGTTTGCCATACCCTTCTTATTGAAGCTAAAGATGATCGATCGGCACCTGGAAGGACAATGTTCAAAGGCACTGATTTCGACAGTAAACCTAAACCTCACTGACCAGTCATCCACCGGAGGAATACTATAAACTACAACCTGTGTGAGTTGAGTGAAACTTCGATATACCGCTCGATGGACATTTACGCTGAAGATTACCTTGATTGGGAGCAAGTTGTTGAATCCTTTTGAGTGCACGGACATTGATCCAGAATGACAAGTTAAATATGTTACTTATTGATTAAAGGGCGAAGCTAGTGCTTGGTGGATCCAGCTAACTCAAACTCGGAGAAGGGAAGGCAAGCGCAGTGTTAAAAGTTGGATGAAGATGAAACAAATAATGAGGAGCCATTTTTTACCTTCCAATTATGAGTAGTTATTAATTCTGCAATATCGAAGGTGTGCTCAAGGAGATCGATCCATAAGTTCCTATACCGAGGAATTTTACTGACATAGTGCATGAAACAACCTAAATGAGACAGAACACCAACTCGTCGCAAGATATGTTGGGGGGTTGAAGGAATTGATTCAGGATAAATTAGAAATGAATTCCATATGGTCCTTATCTCAAGCTGCTAGTTGTGCTTTTAAGGCTGAACAATAGTAATCAGGGCATGCTAAATCTGCTCAAAATCAAAGATGATTATTATATTTCAGAAATGAATTGCGAAAACTCCACTCATCGTTTGGTCTTGCCCCAAGAAGACAACAACAATAATAACTCTAAACCAATAGAGCCAAAACCCAGCTCAAAACAAATTACCAACTATGAGAATTATTATAATAAGCCTGGACCATCTAAATGTTTTCATTGCTTCCAACTTGGCCATCATTCCAATGAATGCCCAAACCATGCAGATTCTAGAAAGAGGAGAAGATGAAGAAGCGAGGCCATGAGCTTGCTAATATCGATTCTGAAGACATTTCTCCGATGATGAGAATTTATTTCTTATGTTTTGGAAAAGGTTTTGATTGTTCCTAAGAAAATGCTACTTAAAGGCATGCCATATTCGTAACCGATGTACTCAATGTAAAGGTATGTGACTTGATCATAGATAAAGGGTGCACCAAGAATATAATCTCCTTAAAAGGAAAGCCCTTCAACTAAAGACCACCAAACAACCCATGAGAAAGGGAATTGAATTGATGGTCACTGATATGTGCAAGACTACATTCACAATTGACAAACAATATATCTATGAAGTCTTGTGTGATGTTATTGACATGGATGTATGTCATAATATCCTAGGCCGACCGTGGCAATACGATGAAGGAGTGTGGTATGATGGATGATCTAATGCTTATATCATCGAGTGGAAGGGAAAGAAACTCAGACTCTTGCCCTCTTATGGAAATTCAAAGGATGTGATCAAGGAAATGACTGCCTTCTTCACTATCTCAAGAACTGAGTTTATGAAAGCATATTGCGGAGAAAAATTCATATAGAGGGACTCACCTTCCAAATCTGTGGGTGAGAAATGAAAGAGGCAACACCTATATAAAATTTCATCTTGGTAAGATGCCACACAAACCTACTGATGTATTTATTCAGGTGATCGGGTACGTCATCAAGGTATAGTGTACAATCTCGAAAGACATAAATCACTACCCTTTATAAGAACCAATTACCTCAATAAGGACTTTTAAGGACGATGAGTCTGCATATGTATGAGAGATTCTTCTCCTACTTTATATGAAAAATAAAGCAGTGTTTATTTTAAACTGGGTTCATTAAGTTCCCTACAGGGGCAAGCCCTCATAGTTAATTACATCCTGAGAGACGGGATCCCTTAGGAAAACTCTCGATTAAGGTAAATGATCATTGTCTTCGAAGATTTTAAAAGGGAGGACTATCAATCGATTAGTTTATGTTTTTGAATATTAAAATAGGATTGATCAAAAGAGGGAGTTAATATCGAAGCCAAAATGGAAGATAAGTAGGAGATGCCCACGATGCTAGGAAACCTAGCAGGCATCTCAAACTATCTTATAGTTAGGCTTTACATTTTTAGAAATTGATTTAGTTTGTTTAAGTTGCATCTTTCATTAGAATTTTAGGACTTAAGATTTTTTAACACAAGATTAAGAAAATGCCTAAGAGATTAGGAATTATGCTTATGGCCCACAAAGGGGAGAAACAACCTCAGAACCTGAATCTAAGGAGCTTCCATGATAAAAGCACAACCTAAATTTAAGGAGAAAATGGGTAATTGATTTTCCTCTATAAGAGGACAAACTACGATACTTGGACTTACAACCTGGGGTGGCCGCCAACTAACCTCCTATGATTTTAAATACTGTAAGCAAGTCTTTATGCTTATGCAAGATAGCTAAGTTGTTATTATTTAGAAGACTAAGTCCTTAAACTCACTCCCTAAAAAGATTAGATCATGTAAATGAACATGCTTCAAATGACCTAAATCTAAATGCAATTCAAATTTCATTTTATTTTCATTTTGGATAATTATTTTGACTCAGGCTAATAGACTTTTTATGACTAATGCATGAGAAAGAAGGTTATTGACCAAAATCAGCGAGAAGGGAGGAGGTGAGTTTCCACTACAGCTCTTAAAGGTCAAGCCGGGTTCTCTGGAAAATGTGAAAATCCTCTAATCAAGAGTGAAATAAGATGCATTTGTACATGATATTATAATGAAATGCTCATCCAGCTAAGGGGTTGCTAATTCTTTTATCTTGATTTTAAACCTAAGCTTTAGAAGAGGTTATGAGTTTTTTAATTTTAATTTGAATTATTAAGTTTGGTAAAAGATTTATTTTTTCCTAAAGAGCCTAATCCACATCCAGGCCATACATAAAGAAAGGATGAAACTAGGAAAATCATGTCACTTAATGCAAAATCTAAACAAATCATCAATCAATTTATAAAGCTAATCACAAAAAGAATAATGGACATTTCTGGTCGGGCACCATTGCACAAACTTAAAAATATCAAATGTGGGTAGCCGAGCTCTACCCTTACACAATCCAGATTACAAATGAATATTACAATTTAAGTAAAGGAATTCATTGTTATGGGGGTCTTTAAGCTTCATTCTTCTTTCTCTTTCTTCTTTTCTTTTCTTCTTCTTCTTTTTTGGTTCCATTTTTTAGATGGTTGGATGGTAGATGCTCCAAGGCTTCGCATGGTACATAAGATGGGATCTTATGACAAATGCTTATCCTAATCCCATAACAATCATTCCAAAATCCTAATTATATAAATTTTTACATGAAAAGGAAAAGTAGAAATTTAATTAACACCTGCAAAACAAAGGTTAACTAAATCATACCACACAAATCCCAAGCATGTATATTAGACTTATCACCCCACACATGGGTGACTAAGGCCACTGCCTATGGATTATGCTTAGGGGTATAAAGCACCTGTAAAAGCATTTATATTTTATTTATTTATAAGTGCCTTAAGCACAATCCCTAAAAAAGAATAGTTAGACTAAGAACGTCCTACCATTTGTTCTACAAGCATACACCCTAACATCCAGTCTAAAATATATATCACAAAATAAAATATAATATCAAGCCATGCACTGACCAAACCTAGGGCTAGAAGTGGTGACTTAGGCTAATGTGTGCTTTGAAGGCTTGTGGTATGCTTAGGACTTTGGGTTTAAATTTTCTAAGTGTGAAGAACATGTTCAAATTAGAGGAGGGTTTCACTTAAGTTATTTAAGTATTTTGGGTTGATTTTATTTCATGGTTTAATTTGGTTTAAGTGAAACTTATAATTAATTACTAAGTTATGAAGAGAGGGAAAGAGAAGAGAACTTCTCTTTCCTTCCCTAACCTAAGTAATTTTTTAAAGTAGGTTCATATTTTAGTTTCATTTAGGTGAATGTTTTGATTTAATCTTTTAATTAATCCTAAGTTTAGATAAACTCTAAACAAACTTATCCAAAAAGAAATATATTTTTAGATTAAATAAAATGAATCAAAATTCACATAACATACATTACTTCATTTCTTTCTCAACATATATAATATGCATATGGATGGACCCTAAGCATATCTATACATACAAATGAGAGTATTTAACACACTTTATGATGCATGCTAAGTAATCTATTTAAGAAAATTTAGAAGTTGAATATGCAAGATTTTTCTTAAGTAGAAAAGATTTTCCTTATCCAAAATTTCACATACATACATGAAAATAAGAAAGACATAAGTGAGTATAGCGCCATTGTTAACCAAAGGTGTAAGGTACAAGACCTACTTAAGGCTACTTAAAGCCTCGCAACCTCGGGGTTGTCAAGACTAATATACCACTTTCCTTAAATACAAACATGCATATAAATGAAATGAAATAGAAAAGGAAAATGCAAAAGTTGTTTAATGAATACATTTTTTTTGTTTATGCAATTTATTCATGCAAGTATAGGCAACCCTTCTTAGGTGATAGCATAGGGATGAATAGGGTATAGAATTAAGTAAGTGTTGTGTTCTTTTCAAATGAACCCTACATTATACCAACTCTTATTCAAAACTATGCAAATATAAGAAAGAAAGGAAACCTATGCTAAACATGACTTTATAATCTATCACATGCAAGCTTATAATTAAGATATGAATAGCACTTTCATATTTGGTATTTGATTTATGTATTTTGAAATTAATTTAGATTTAGTAGTGATAATAGACACTCATATTTTACTTTAGCCACACATGCACATTTGACATAAATTAAATAATTTCATTTTAAAATTTGAAACATGAAATTATGAATGCATAAAATCACATGGCATACAACTTAACATGTTGGGAAAGATCCAAAGTAATGAAAGTATGTAAACAAACTCACTTTACTTAAATCCTAAAGACATTCTTATAGAATAAGAAAATTTAGAATAAATCAAAGTGAATTTCAAAATGATTTTTATTTAGTTTGAGGTTTGATTTAATTTAAAAAGGTGAGATGAGTTTGTTATTCCTAACCCATTCCCACATGTGTTTGATATTTTTGTTTAATTTTTAGGTAATTAGATCCCATTTATGTGTTGATTAGGTTAAGGTATGAATTAAGTGACTAATTAACCCTTACCTACACCACCTTAGAAGAATTAACTAAATAATTATGAGCCAATGAGATGACATAAAACCTATAAGAAATTTAATTTTGCAATGCACCTAATAATGGAAAGGCCTAATGCAATTTGGCTCACAATTAAAAGTTAATTAAGCTAATGTATTTTAAGTAATTTCAAAATACCCTTTCACACATATGAATTAGATTTTGAATTTCTTAATTGAATTTAGGTTATTAAATACCAAAGCATCTACCCAAGATAGATTAATTAAGTTATGGAACTTTTAGAATTTTTAGAAATTGATCAAGGGATAATTAATGAATTAACCCTTAATTAAGAGGAGATTAAGGAGAGAAGGGGCTTAGAGAATAGCTTAGGAAAAATGCCTCAAAATTATTCCATAAACCTCATACTTACTAGATCTGACTTTAATCAACCCTAATCAAAACCACTAATTATACCATTATGCAAATTAAATAGAAATTACTAAGCCTTCAATAAATCCTAAGAAAATTAGGGGATCATCCCTAAAACTTATCCAAGAAATTTGAGATTAATCAGGTCTAATCAAAGAATAATTATCAAAATATACTTTCAATAAAACATAAATTCAGAGAAAATCATAATTCAAAACTCATCAAAAATTATTTAAAATGTTCTAGGTTTAATTATCTTTCTATAGGTTTTTATTTCATATTTTTTTGATTTTTCTATGAAGAGTTATGCATTTTTGAAGATCTATGGATTAATTAAGAATTAATTAGGCATTTTAAATAATCCCTATCTCACTCTCGCGATCGGCGGGTGGTGCGCTTTACATGCGTAGATCGCGAGGGGGACAACTTAAGTTGTCCGACAAAGCACGGTGCACGCTTATATTCTCGATCATTTGATCAAAGATCTGACGGCTAAGGATTCCCGTTTTTTGCAACAACAACAACAACAAGCCTTAATCCCACTAGGTGGGATCGGCTACATGAATCCTTCGTCTCCATTGTGTCCTATTATGTATCAAATTCTCATTTAAATCAAGTATACTAAGATCATTTTTATACATCTTAACCAAGTCTTTTAGGTCTAACATAAGGCAAATCTAATGCATCTACTCTTCTAATCGGTTCATCGACGCTTTATGTGGCCAAACCATCTAAGGCTCTCCTAATCTTATCTACCATTGGAGCTACTCCAACTTTTTCTAATATACTTATTTTGCATTATATCTCTAAGAGTAAAGCCACTCATCCACCTAAGCATCCTCATCTCAGAAACTTAACTTAGTCTTATGCTTCTCTTTTATTGGCCAACATTCTGCACCATAAGTCATTGTAGGTCTTACCACCATCTTATAAAATTTTCTCTTAAGTTTAAGTGATACTTTTCTATCACATAATAGGCCGATGCATTCCTCCACTTCAACCATCCAACTTGAATTATACTAATAACATCTCCATCTATTTCACCATCATTTTGACCAATAGAGCCTAAATATCTGAAACTCTCACTCTTATTAATGACTTGTTCACCTAATGTCACAACACTATCACTAGAACTTCTACAACTAAAATTACACTCCATATATTCAATTTTAGATCTACTTTAACTAAAAGACTCTAGAGTTGACCTCCATAATTCAAGTTTTGTTGGACTCCCTCTCTAGTCTTATCAACAAGAAGAATGTTATTAGCAAAAAGCATACACCAAGGAACATCTTCTTGTAAATGCCTAGTAAGAACATCCATAACTAAAGTAAAAAAGATAAGGGCTTAAAGCTGATCCTTGATGCAATCCAACTGAAATAGGATTCCCCTGTGGTTTTACAAAGGATAAAATGATTTCTAAACGTGTTAAATGATCTCACCATCTAAAATGGGATGGATGGTCGAGATGAGACAGTTCTTCACCTTGATCAAGAGACCTTCCATGATCAAGGGGAAGATCCAAGCTCGATCTAGCATGGAATCACACAAAATTTAACCCACACCATCTAGAGACAGAGAGCGGCAAATCCAACGGTCAAAATTCGATGAGGTGAAAATTTCATTCATAAAGCTCCACACCACATTGAGTTTAGTGATCGAAAAATTCCATACCTCGGTGGTGATCACTGTTCGAGATTGATGAGGTAGCTTCATGCGACAAACCCCTGAAATTCCTAGGCCTTGGGATTGAGTGGCCTGCTCTATGGACCAATACCACGTGAAGATCATTGTGACGTTGATCCAATTGTTCCTCTCCTTGCTATGGGAACCGCTTGAGTGAGCTCAGATTGGCCCTTAGAGGAAGTGTACAAGAGGAATTGAAGTAATTTTGAGTGTGGAGAAAGTTGGAAGTTCAAGTGAGCTCCTTTACTTTTCAATGGATAAAACCGAGAAGATCACTTTTCAAATCCCTCTTAGAAGCTTGGGAGTGCTCTCTGATGATTGCTCTAGGTTCTTTAGGTTCAATGAGAGGGCAAGTGAATTTTCAATTAAATTGGGGAGTATATCTCTATGGCACCTGATACGACACCTCCTTTGCCATTTTGATCCAATTGCTCAAATTGGAGAGGTTGCTTAGGCTATTTTGAGTGTGCACATGGTTGGTTTGATCCAAGAATGGATTTCCAACTTTTCATGTGCTTGAATTAAGTTTAAGAGGAGTTTGAAATTTTAATTTTAAGCTGGGGTTGGGTTTAGTCTAGAGGCTAAATGGGTTGACCCAAACCCATTAAGTTGGGTAGACCACTCATCACTAAGTCCGCTTGAGCTTTTACGAAAGTCTCAAGTGATTATGAAGAGGGTATGACTAAAACACCCATGGGCTAGGCCAAAATTTGTTCTATGGCCTAAGGGCAGGATGATTTTGCTATTTTGTTTTACTTTGGATATGTTGGGTATGTGGAGAAACTAGTTTGGCCAAGTTTTATTGGATTTGGAATCCATTTGATAGGTTTGGCTCATGTTGACCCATTTAGGTCAAAATGGGTCAACTTGGGTCAAACCAAGGGTTGGGTCAAGTTCATATGATCATTTGAAATGTTTTGCTGGCTTTGATTTGATTCAATTTAGTATATATTTGGTTTTGGCTCATATGACTTCATTTAGGTCAAATGGGTCAAGTTGACCTATTTGACCCATTTGGCTTATTTGAGGTAGGTGAAGGGTAAGGGTTGATTAGTCATATAGAGTGGATTGGTATCTTTATTTCCAATCAATTTGGGTTAGTTCAATTTTAGCTCAACATGACCCCTTTAGGTCATGTTGGGTCTAAGGTTAATTGGGCTAAGTTGGGTCTAGTTGGCCAATTGAGTTTTGGTCAAATTCACAAGTGATTTGGGATGGACCTGACCCATTGGTTCCAATTAATTTGGCTTAGATCAAGTTTTGACACATGTTGGCCCTTTAGGTCAAAATGGGTCAACTTAGGTCAAGTGGGCCAATTAGTCTAGGTTAGGCTCAAATGTTGGTTTAGTCAAATTCAAACTTAAGTCATGAGTGAACTTAGATCAATAGTTTCAATCAATCTGGCCTATGGTGGAATTTGGCTATAAGGTTTCATTTTAGGTTAAGTGTTGACTTGGTCAACTCTTATGTTTGACTTGGTTTGACCTGATTTGATTGATTGATGATACCATGATGATTGTTGATCATGATGAGAGTGATATATGAGTTTGGTTCAATCCAATTTGGGATCAAAAGTTGGCTCATAAGGGTACTTTAGGTCACTTTAGGTCAAGTGAGCCTAAGTGGGTCAAATGGCTTGGTCAAAGCTTGATTTGAAGTTGATTGATCTTGTATATGGATTCATGATTGAAATATAAATCCATTTACAAGTGGCTTGAAGTCAAATGGATTTTGATCCATTTGAAAATTTCATATTCAAAGGAAGAATATGAAGGGTTTTGGGTTTGATTTTAATTTGGGTTTTGATTGAATGATTGAAGTTTGGATTTATATATGAGCTCATGATTGTAGGTTTGATTGAACCATGAGAGAAAATCAATAGTTTGGCTTGATTTGAAAGTGATTTGGCTAAGTTCAAGATTTTGGCTTGAAAGGCTTAGATTTGATTTTGAGTGGATTTGAGTTTGATTTTTGGAATTGGTTTTGATTGTTTGAATTTATATTTCATTTATATATGTGAATGTAAATGAGAATATAAATGGATTAGAGAATTTCAAGAATTTGAAGTGGTTTAATCATGATTTAGGTTAAATCCATTAAAAGAGAATTTAAAGGTTTTAAAGAAATTTTAAATTGAAATTTAATTCTTGAGTTGGATTTGATTGATTTATATTTATATTTGATTTATATATGAGAATATAAATGAGGATATAAATAAGTTTTGAGAAAATCCATGAGTTTGAAATGATTTGATCATGATTTAGGTTAAATCTATTAAAGAGAATTTAAAGGATTTAAGGGAATTTTAAATTGAAATTTAAGTTTTGCCTTTGATTAGATTTATCTATATTTATATTTCATTTATATATGAGAATATAAATATGTTTTGAGAAAATCCCATGAATTTGAATAGGTTTGATTAAGGTTTAGGATTGATTTTGGCTAAGTCCTTTAATGAAAAATTAAAGGGACTTAAGAAAATTTTCATGAATTGATTTGGAATTTTGAGTTTGATTTGATGGGTTTGAATTTATATTTCATTTATATATGAGAATATAAATGAGAATATAAATTGATTATGAGAAAATCTCAAAGGTTTGAATAGGTTTGAATCATGATTTTAGTTAATTCCTTAAAGGAAAATTAAGGACTAAGGCAAAATTTGGACTTAGAAATTTTGATGGATTTTGATAATGGGTTTCAATCATAGATTTCAATGATGGAATTCAATCATATGGAGTTGATTTGAATTTGAATAAAATCAAATGAGATTGATTTGGAGTTTGACTTGAAAGAATGAAAGTGAGGAAAGGTTTAAACTAAGGGTAGTTTTCCTAACACCCAAGGCATAACCTATTCCTAAGGCTAACTCTTATAAGTCTCTCTTGCGTTAAGTGTCCACCTAATCACTAGATGTGTCTTAAGATTAAGGAACTCTTAAAGTCTAAGAGAAATCCTAAGCCTAAGATGGAGGGGTTGAGAGCTCATTCTAAAACTGAGTTCAACACATATGTGGTGTTTATTTTCAATTATGTTTATGGGGACACTAGATGAGGGTGTGTACTTATTGAGGTTGATATGGCCAAAATTTCACCAAATAAGTACAAATCTTGATGCAAAAAAGAAATCGATGGGTCATGACTAACCCATATCAAGCACTTATTAAAAACTTTGTGATATCAGTCGGCTCCTAAATATGGTGTGTTTATAGTCAAATCGAGCATCTTGACGAGCCGGATCTAACAAGCTCATTATCTCCTAATTCTGACTTCATTTGAATATTCAAATCTTAAAATACATGAGATGATCAAAGTAATCATTTTGAGTCTTCGATGGAGTGGTTGATTTTGTATTTATAGAAATGTCACTCTCTAAAGCTCGAGGTTTGAACCTCAAGATAAGCACGGCGCATCACCATCACCGCCGACATCGCACCATGCCACCAATCATCATCATCACCGCTAGTCACCACCACCAACCATGGCCACCGGTCATCACCATCGACCACCATCGTTGTCGCATCACCATATTACCGGTCTCATCACTGCACCACACCACTACCTCGTGACCATCGGCTACCACTTGATCTGCTGAACCGCATTATCGGTTATCGACCATCGCTGCCGGTCCTGCGCGCCACTCGTTGGTCACCGATTTTGCCATCGACATTATCGGCCACTAATTATCGGTCCTTGCTGCCGCTGACCATTATTATTGACATTTGCACCACCGCTGGTTCGGTTATCGCGATGCATTACTTGCTGTTGCGAATTACTGGCTGTTAATATACCATATGTTGGTCACCACGCTCCGCAATACTTCCAACTACCACCACCGACATTATCATTACCTCACCGCCATTCACTATCGCTGATCCGCCACCATAATCATACATCCCAACTACCGCTGCATAACTATTGTCACCTGATTCTAGGATTTTCATTGTCAGGCTTTCTCACATATAACTTTGTAATCTCGATATGGAAAAAACTTAAACTTTGTACTCCCAAACAGCATATAGAATATTTTTTCGGGCTGTGATTTTTCTCTTTTGGGGTGATAAAATTATGGAGTTCCTTATTTTCTTTTCAACTATCTGTGTGCGTGCTAGATTTTTCAACAAAGCTAAAGCGTGAAGTTTTATTCTATCACAACTGGTTTTCTGGCACGCAACAGTTTGGATCCATATGTGGAAAACTAATTCCCATTACTTCATCATGTCAGACAACCAAGTTTTCCAATAATATTGAAACTACCAGCTGGGTAGAGCACTTCATACTTTTGAGGAGCAGATACGAAGAATGAAGATCCATCAAACTGATCCTTCAACTCTAGTTGGAAACGGGGCAACCTGATGAAAATGTCATCCAAATTAATATTCTGGATATCTAATTGGTTATATGTTCAAGAAGCAAGTCAATGATGTGGAGCAATTTCAACATTAAAAAAAAACTAGAGAAATATCTTTGCAAATTATGATTATCTAGGTATACTCATAGAAAATAAGACAAAAGTCAAAGAGCAACTTTGGCTATAGCCTCAAATGAATGTTTTGATTTGACCTTTTCCACACAGGTTAATATCATCAAGTAATACTCTGACAAATAATCTCGAAAGAATCAAAATGTTTAACCTCTTCCACAAATTTTAATGTCACACTTTGATAAAATAATCATGGATGAGAGTTAAAACTATTGACTTCTTCCACATAAGTTAAATGTCACCAAGTAAAATACTGACAAACAACCTCAGATAGGTCAAAACTTTGCACCTACTCTACATAGGTTAAGGTCATCGAGTGAAAACTTTGGCAAACAACCTCAGGGTCAAAAATCTTTCGTGGATTTAATTTGACCCCTTCCATACAGGTTAATGTCATCAAGTAATATTTTAACAAATAAAACCTTGGATGGGTCAAAATCCTTGGATTCAATTCGACCCTTCCATATAGTTAATGCCATCAAATAACACTTTGACTAGTCAAAAAGCTCGTTGTTAAACAACTCATGTTCAGATATATTTGCTCGTGCTAAAATGAGCAACACAAACAAATATTCGCTCGATTTATAAATGAAACATAACAATCCTTTGTGATTCGCTTCGATTTAGCTCAAAATAAATAAATAATTTATATTAAATTTTATTTAAAATATAATTTATGTCATTAAATATTTTAAAATTGATATTTAATTTAATTATAAAATTAGTTAAAAAATTTTAAATAAAATAAGCTAAAATATATTAGTAATTATTATTATAGGTTTTTTATAATTATGCTTCTTGTCGGTTTTAGTTAATTAATCACCAGAATTTATATTAACTACTGGATTTAAAATAAAATGAGCGATATCCGATATTGCCCTGGTCCTCGACTGTTCAAGATTGACCATAGTCTCTAGTCCTCGACTCTAGCCTCTAATCCTGTAAGTCGCTTGACTCCCTCTCTTGTCTCAGTTTTGGCCGGATTTCTACTCTTCCTAGCAAGTCTTGTGAGTTGTGAGTCTAAGTTGAAATGGTAATATCGTAAGTATGGGTATAACTGGTCGATCTCGATCTTCTATGGTTTTACGGATATTGTTTTCTTTTTTTCCATCATCGTTTCATGTTAAAAGCTATACATTGTGGTCATGATATCCGGTTTTTAGGGTTTGTAAACACAATTTTCTTTTTCTTTGGTCACATCTCGGTTTTATTCTTATTTTAAGGCTTCTTTATTCTTACTATGGAGATGCGGGAGAATGAGAATATTACCTTTATTTCAGTAACACATGTGTTGCTTCTTTTATTCTTACTATGCTCTATGGAGATGCGTTCTTTTATTCTTACTATGGAGGTTATGTTCATCATGCATTTTGGTTTGATGTTACGATCATATATTTGATCGTAATGTAATCTTTCACAACTATGGATGTCTTTGTAATGTTGTGTATTATTTAAGAATTTGTGTTTCAAAGGAGAAATCATTCTATTATGCATACTATGAGAATGAAGTTGCAAACTTAGAATTTATTACAACTATGGCTAATGTCAGTATGATTTCTGATGTTTCGTAGGATGTTCTTAATTTTACTACTATGGTTGTAATGTTGTATGTTGTATTTAATGTTGTATCTGATCTCGATTCGTAATTATATGGATGTTCTATTTTTTACAACATCAGTATCAGAATGTAATGTAAATGCACAGTAATCCGAAATAATGGAAACATGGAATGTTAGTGTAAGACCCTTTTCCTCATATTCTAGTTCTTGTTCTGCCGATTCAAGTAAGGTAGAATATTTATTTGAACTTGAGCTTGAGCTAATACCACTTGATATCTGATCTATAGTGATGAAAAGAAATATTTATTACCTTTAATAGAATGTAATTCTATTTGATATTTACATAATGTGTTCTCGTTTTTATGGCTAAAAAGTGTTTATCACTGTTGCTTTTTGAGGGTTTTCTTATCAACATGAAGGATGGGAGTGTTTTGTTCAATTCTAACTACCTTGTTCCTGCTAAAAATTGGTTTTCTGAAATTTTTCCTTCCTCACTGAATTTATTTTCTCACTCTAAAGCTTTGCCCTATTTAATATGGCATCATCTTTCAACAATGTTTTGACTTCTTCAAGTCCATAAACATAAAGGATAAAGTTGGATGTAGTTCTAAACATTTACTTTGTTGTGTTAAAATCGAATATATTACCGCATTTAGTTTATTTTATTTTGGTTTCATCATTTTATGGAATAAATATAGCACTCAAATTACTAAATAGCTACATAAGCTTTGTTTTCTATTTTTCTTATATTATAGTCTTGACAAGATAATTGATCACGTCCTCCGTGTCAGTGTTTCTTAAATTTATTTGTCTAATACTAGTATTCGATTTTGTGTTCTAATATCATATGTCAATAAAATTCTATCTAATTGGTTTTTTCCCTACTACTGCAAGGTCGATCTTCGTGAATTGCTACGCTTTATTTCCGCATTGAGTAATGAGTTACTAATAGATGATTAAGAAATATTTTGACATCTAACAAGTGACTAGGTCGACCTTTGAAAGAGAGTTCATGGGCCTTTTTTTAAAACATTTCTCCAAAAGAATAGATAGCATGTATAATTATTATTCTTGAATTCTTTTTTTCTATGTTGCAAATCTTGAAGTATAGCAATAGCTAAAAAATTATGATTAATGATATTGATCTACAATCATAGGACTACTTGATGATCTCATTTGATTAGATTTTATGATTATTTGTAAATTAATCAAGATTAAAGAGGCATATACACATTTTTCTTTTTTAGTTCTCTAAATTTGTAAAATTTTGCACTTCACCTCAAATTGTTCTGTATGACCAAAAAGCCATAACGTTAACTAAGAATCTTAATACTGCGAGGATTTTACTAAATAGCTACATAAGCTTGTTTTATCATCCGAACTACCTACTATTTTGGTTTTGTTCGTGTATTATACACTGTTTTTTGTTCTTATCCTCTATGACAAGATCTTTTGATGCTACTTGGTCAATTTGAGATATTATTAATGTGTAAGATCACTTGTGATATTACACATTAATGTATGAAAAATTATGAGATGCAACTTAGCTTGATATTTGTCAGTATGTATTTTCCAAACATTTAATTTAATTTTTTTGATTACATTTTGTCAATTTTCTAATGTCATCATTTATTCAATGATATTTAAATTTTAATAGTTTGATTCTTTGGAATGATGTTTATTTATTTTATTTTGTGATTTCATTATCATTTTTTTTTCATTTGTCAATTTGATTTTATTTTTATTTTTGTGATTTCATTATCATTTTTTTAGTGATTTCATTTGTCAAACAGCATTAATTTATTTCATTTTTAGTCTAGTCTTATTAATATTAATCTTTTATTTTATCATTTTTTAATGAATATACCATCAAGCTATGATCAATGATTATTTATTTTAGTTTCGATCCCACTCATAATATTTATTTTATAATTTTGCTAGTTTTGTTTAAATGAAGTGATTAGTTTGAAGATTCAAGATTAATTTGACTTTATGAAAAAGCTTGAAGACTATCTTAAAAGCAAGAATTGATTAGAAATTGATATTTAAAAATTGTAATTTCATTATTTTCTTAGCTTTTATTTTTTGAAATTGTAAGTTGTATATGATCATGTAAAATTTTAGGTTGAATTTATTTTAGAAAGCTAAATCAGAATTTGTAAATTAAAAGTTATGAATTTGTAAATTTGTATATGCATATATGATATATGATCTTGTAAATTTTGTTAGCCATAAATTAGTATTTGAAGTTGTGTTCAATTTGTAAAAAATGATTTTGAATCTCGAAAATCATTTAATTTAATAAAATAAATTTTAATTGTATATAATTTTGATTTTGAATCTTGAATGAATCAATTTTAATTTTTTGTGTAACAAAGCTTTTTTTAGTAAAATAATAATTATGATTGTATATAATTATTTTGTATAATTGTATATTTTTTAGTTTTAATTCTAATAGTTTTGCTTTTCACTACATAAGATTTTAATATTTTTAAATTAAAAAAAAAATAAAAATTATTAAAATATAAAATCGATTTTTAGAACAGCCTTGAAAATGAATATTTTTTTCTTGCAGACTATAAACAGCTATTTCAAATTAGCCATTTGAAAAAATAATAATAAGATAATGAACAATGCTTTGAGTTCTACTCACCCTAACTTTGACAAACAAGTCAAATAATTAAAAATTTTATTTCATAGATTAACAAGAACACTTGACGAACAAGATCAAAAATTCTCAACGAAAATCTACATATTAATAGGTAACACTTTGACAAACAATTGATGTGTCAAAATTCTCGATTTGATTCAACCTCTTCCATTGTTATCAAGTAATACTTTGACAAACAACCTCGATGGATTAAAATCATTGCAAATTGATTCAATTCTTCCATATATATTAACATCATCAAGTAACACTTTAGTAAATAGCCTCGGATGGATCAATAATTCTCAGTAGATTCGATTCAATCTCTTCCATACAGATTAATGTCATCGAGTAACTGTGGAAAAAAATTCCCACACACATTTAGCGTTGCCTTCAAACCTGTTGGTGAAAGGAGAGGCAAACTATATATGTGAAAATTCATCTTGGTAAGATGCAGATTCATGAATGTACTATATTGATCATCATCAAATAATGTACTATCTCAAAGATAGTCACTACTGATGGAACCAAATACCTCAATAAGGACTCCTAAGGATGATGGTGATATGTACTAGATTCTTCCTACTTTATATGGAAAAATAAAGTAATTTATTTTAAACCAAGTTCGTTTGCAAAAGCCCCATAATTAATTAAGGGATGGGATCTTAGAAAACTCTCATTAAATAAATGATCATTGTCTTTGAAGATTTCAATAGGAAGGACTATCAATCCATTGGTTTATATTTTGAAGATCAAATGGGATTGATCAAAAGAGGAGTTATTATCAAGCCAAAATGGGATTAAGTAGAAGATGACGATAATTAGGAAACCTTAGCATCTCAAACTATCCTAAAATTGGGTTTACATTTTAGAAATTGATTTAGTTTGTTTGAGTATTTTTCATTATAATTTTAGACTTAAGATTCTTTAACACAAGAAAAGAAATGCCTAAGAGGTGAATTATACTATCACAAAATGGAGAAGCAACCTAACCTAAATGTAGGGATCTTCGACGAGGGTAACTCAATTTAAGGTAAAATGGCAATTGGTTTGTATCCACAAGAGGACAAACCACCCAACAAAGATTTTAGAGTGGCAACTAACTCCTCCTACTATTTTAAATACATGTAAAGTATTTATGCTTATGTAAGATAGCTAGGCTATTTATTTAAAAAGAAGTTAAGTCCTTAAACTCACACCCTAAAGAGACTAGATCATGTAAAAGGATATACTTCAAATGACCTAAATCTAATGTATTTCAAATTTTATTTTATTATCATTTTTGGACAATCATTTTGACTCAGCTTGGTAGGCTTTTTTTCTGACTAATGCATGAGAAAGTAGATTATTGACCAAAATCAGTGAGAAGTTTAGAAGGTGAGTTTCCACCATGGCCCTCAAAGGTCAAGCTGGGTTCTCTAGCAAAGGTGAAAGCCCTCCAATCAAGAGTGAAATAAGATGCATTTGTGCATGATATTATAAAGAAATGCTCATCCAAGTGGGTTAAAATTCTTTTATCTTGATTTTAATCCTAAGCTTTAGGTGAGTTATTTAGATTTTGAGTTGTTAATTTGGGTAAAAGATTTATTTTTCCTAAAGAGCCTAATCCACATCCAGCCATACATAAAGCAAGGATGAAACTAGAAAAGTATGCCACTTAATGCAAAGCTAAACAAATCATCAAATAATTTAAAAGCTAGTCGTAAAAAAAGAATAAATGCTTTTATGGTCGGCACCACCGTACAAACTCAAAAAAAATATGGGTAGAAGCTCTACCCTTATACAATCCGATTACAAATGAATTAAATTATAATTTAAGCAAAGGAATTCATTATTATGGGGTCTTCATTTTTCTTTCTTCTTTCTTCTTTTCTTTTTTTCTTCTTCTTTTGATCCTCCTTTGGAAAGTCGATGGTAGGTTTTCACATGGTGCATAAGGATCTTATGACCAATGTTCATCCTAACCGCCATAACAAATCATTCCAACATCTTATTAAATTTTATATGAAAAGGAAATATATAAATCTAGCTAACACCTAAAACCAAGGATAGTCAAATCACACCATATAAATTTCAAGATGTATATTGGACTTATCACCCCACATGGAGACTAAGTCCACCGCCTATGGATTAAGCAAAGGTATGCACACAAAGCATTTATATTTTTATTTATGATCCTTTAACACAATCCTCTGAAAAGAAAGGACTAAGCATTTCTATCAATCATTCTAGACATACACTACATCCAATCAAAACATATATCACAAAAAAATATAACATCAAACTATGATGACCTAACCTAAAGCTAGAAGTGGTGGCTTAGGCTAATGTGTGCTTTGAAGGTGTGTCATGCTTAACTTAGGACTTTAGGTTTGAATTTTATAAGTGTGAAAGACATGTTCAACTTAGAGGAGGGTTTCATTTAAGTTGGTTAAGTATTTTGGGTTATTTTTATTTCATATTTTAATTTGGTTTAAGAAAACCTACAATTACTAAGTTATGAAGAGAGAGAAAGAGAAGAGAACTTCTCTTCCTTCTAATCCTTAAGTAATTTCTAAAATAAGTTCACATTTTTAATTTCATTTAGATGAATGTTTTATTACATCTTTAATTAATCCTAAGTTTAGATCAACTCTAAACAAACATATCCAAAAGAAAGGCATTTATTCATAGTATAAGCAATCCTCCTTAGCAAAGAGATGAATAGGATTTGAATTAAGTAAGTGTTGGGTTCTTTTCAAATGAACCCAACATCTTACCAAACCCATATTCAAAATTATGCTAACATAAGAAGGAAGAAAAGGCTACACTAAATATGGCTTTATAATTCATCACATGTAAGCTTAGAATTAAATTATAATAATAGCACACTTTGATGTTTCATTTATAGATTTTAAAATACTTAGATTTAGTAGTGATAATAGCCACTCATATTTTACATTAGATAACACATGCATATTTGACATAAAGTAAGCAATTTAATTTTAAAACTTTGAAAACATAAGATTATGGATGCATGAATCACATGACATACAATTTAACATGTTAGGAAAGATCTAAAGCAATGTAATCATGTAAACAAACTCACTTTAATTAAATCCTAAAGACATGTTTAAAGAATAAGAAAATTTAGAACAAATCAACGTGAATTTAAAAATGATTTTTGTTCAGTTTGAAGTTTGATTTAATTTTAAAAATGTGAGATGAGTTTGTTGTTCCTAACCCAGTCCCACATGTGTTCTGTATTTTAATTTAATTTTTAGATAATTAAATCAAGTTTAAACATTGATTAGGTTAAGGTAAGAATTAAATGGCTTAATTAACCCTTACCAATGCCACCTTAGAAAAATTAACTAAGTAATTATGAACCAATGAGATTACATAAAACCCACAAAATTTTTAAATTTGTAATTCACCTAATAATTAAAAGGCCTAATGCAATTTGGCTCACAATTAAAAGTTAATTAAGCTAAGGGGTTTTAGCTTAAGTACTTTTAAAACACCCTTTCACACTTATGAAAGGGGTTTTAATTTCTTTAATTAGACTTAGGCTATTAAACACCTAAGAATCTACCCAAGGTAGATTAATTAAGCTTTGAAAATTTTTAGAGTTTTTGAAAATTTTTAAAGGGGTAATTAATGAATTGAACCTTAATTAAGAAGGGATTAAGGAAAGAAAAAAGGGTTTAGGGAATAGCTTAAGGGAAATGCCCCAAAATTATTCCATAAAACCCCTATTCATTGAATCTGACCTTAATCAAACTTAATCCAAGGAAATCCACTAATCACACTTTATTTACCCTTACATGAAGGGGTAATTAGGGAATGAGCTAGCAATTTCTCTAATTAAGGCCTCAATAAATCTCAAGAAAATTAGGAGAGGTAGAGGTTATCCCCTAAAATGAACCCTAGAAATTTGAGATCAATTGGTGACTTAATTAGAAAGTAATTAGCTAATTAATATTCCCAAAGAAACCTAAATTCAGAGAAAAGGGGAACTCAAAATCTATTGAAAACATTTTAAAAATATTTTAGATGGAATTATCTATCCATGGCATTTTTTTTATATTTTTTTGAATTTTCTTGAAGGAGTTATGATTTTTGAACTTCTCTAAGTAATTTATGAATTGATAAACATTTTATTAATCCTTAATTAACCTCTGGCTCACGGCGCGATGCATGGAGGTGGCGGTCAGCGCACTTTACACGTATCACGCTGTGAGCCCTTTACTTAAGTTTTCAAATCAGGGGGGTGGCGGTGGCGTATTTTAACCATCCGATCAAAGATCGGATGGCGAGATATTGTAGTTTATAAATCGAAAGGATATATAACGCGTTAATAATCTCACCTGTCCATCTAAAATGCGCAGATGGACGACTGAGATGGGCTGAGTTCTTCCATGAGGATGAATGTGAACTGTTCATGATCCAAGAGGAGATCTGAGCCGATCTTGCATAGATTCATTCAAGACTCAACCCACACCATCTAAAGGGCTAGAGCGGCCAATCCAACGGTGGATTTCACATGCAATGAAAATTTCTTTCACAAAGGACCAACACCTCTTAGCCTAAGTGGTCCAAAAATTACTAACCTCATCAAGGATCACCAATGGATTGATGAGAGCTTCGCCCAAAGGGAGACGAAGCCTCTGAAGTTCCTAGGTCTTGAGTTGAGTGGATGAATGGGTGGACCAACTCCTCTTCACTCCCTTGGATTTGATTGAATTGATCTCACCTCTAGAACTCGTGAGAAAGCATGGGCTTCAACTTAGCTCCTAGATTAAGTGAGCAAGAGGAATTGAAAGGAGATTGAGTGTAGAGGAAGTTGAGAATTCAATGGACATCCCATGTTTTGCACTATGCAAAACTGAAGATTGGGAAATCTAAATTCTCTCTAGGGGCCTTGGGAAAGCTCTAAGGTGGGTGCTAAGGCTTCCTAGGTTCCAATCGAGTGTGAATTAATCCAAATTTTAGTGGATTAAGGGGAGTATATCTCCATGGCAATCGGATGGTCGGCAAGGAGCTTGTCATTTTGATCCAATTGACACCATGGGATTTGTTTGTTAGAGCAATGCACATGGTCAATTTGGCCGAGAAGTGGAATCCTAACTCCCATGTGCATCCAATAGGAGTTTGAAAATTTCAATTTCATGATATGAGGTCGGGTTTGGTCCATGGGCCAAATGGGTTAACCCAAACCCATTGGGTTGGGTGCACCATCTTCACTAAGTCCCCTTGAGCTTTTAGGAGAGCCTCAAGTGATTGTGATGAGTGTATGACTAAAATACCCATGGGCTAGGCCAAAATTTGTTCTATGGCCTAGGGGTATAATGGTCATTTTACTATTTTCTTCAATTTAGGTATGTTTGGTATGTTGAGAAAATAGGTTTTTCAATGATTTGGAATCTATTTGATAGAGTTTATGTTGACCCATTTAGGTCAAAATGGGTCAACATGTTAAGTTGACCAATAGGTCAAATTAGGTCAAACTAAGGGTGGGTCAAGTTCATATGAGTATTTGAAATGTTTTGATGCCTTTGGTTTGGTTTGATTTGGTATAGATTTGGTTTTGGCTCATATGACTCATTTAGGTTAAATGGGTCAAGTTGACCTCTTTGACCCATTTGATCTATTTAGGTTAAATCAAGGGTAGGTTTAGGTTTGGTTATTCATATGAAGTGGATTGGTATCTTTGTTT
Organism: Cymbidium sinense; assembly: GCA_021442155.1. NCBI lineage: Eukaryota > Viridiplantae > Streptophyta > Magnoliopsida > Asparagales > Orchidaceae > Cymbidium > Cymbidium sinense. The sequence continues at coordinate 17,652,985 of CM038227.1, forward strand.
CCAATCAATTTTGGTTAGGTTCAATTTTGTCTTAACATGACCCTTTAGGTCATGTTGGGTTCAAGGTCAATTGGGCTTGGGTCTAGTTGGCCAATTGAGGCTTTGGTCAAGTTTCATAAGTGATTTGGGATGGACTTGACCAATTAGTTTCAATCAATTTGTCATCGATCAAGTTTTGACACATTTTGGTCCTTTAGGTCAAAATGGATCAACTTAGGTCAAGTGGGCCAAGGGCTAGGTTAGGCTCAAATGTTGGCTTGGTCAAGTTCAAACATAGGTCATGAGTGAACTTAGATCAATGGTTTCAATCAATTTGTCCTATGATGGAATTTGGCTATGTTAGGTTTCATTTAGGTATTGACTTGTCAACCCTTAGGTTTGACTTGGTTTGACCCAATTTGATTGATTGATCATCTCATGATGTTGATCATGATGAGAGCAAATATGAGTTTGGTTTAATCCAATTTGGCTAGGATCAAAAGTTGGCTCATAAGGGTACTTTAGGTCACTTTGGTTCAAGTGAGCCTAAGTGGGTCAAATGGCTTGATCAAAGCTTGATTTGAAGTTGATTGATCTTGTATATGGACTTATGATTGAAATATAAATCCATTTACAAGTGATTTGAAATCAAATGGATTTTGATCCATTTAAAAATTTCATATTCAAAGGAAGAATATGAAGGAGTCTTGATTTTGATTTTTGATTATGGTTTTGATTGTTTGGGGTTTGGATTTATATAAGAACTCATGATTGTAGGATTGATTCAACCATTGGAGAAAATCAAGAGTTTGGCTTGATTTGAAAGGGATTTGTCTAAGTTCATGATTTTGGCTTGAAAGGCTTAGATTTGATTTTAATTTGATTTGAGTTTGATATTTGGAGTTGGTTTTGATTGTTTGAATTCATATTTCATTTATATATATGAATATAAATGAGAAAATAAATAGATTTTGAGAAAATTTCAAGGATTTGAAAGAGTTTAGTCATGATTTAGGTTAAATCCATTAAAAGGAATTTAAAGGATTTAAGAAAAAAATTGTAATTTAAAATTTAATTTTTGAATTGGATTTGATTGATTTATGTTTATATTTCATTTATATATGAGAATATAAATGAGAATATAAATATATTTTGAGAAAATCTAATGAGTTTGAATAGGTTTGATCAAAGTTTAGGTTAATCCATTAATGAAAAATTAAGGAATTTAAGGAATTTCAAGCATTTTAAATTTGAAATTTTTAGGGTTTGATTTGATTGAGTTATATTTATATTTCATTTATATATGAGAATATAAATGAGAATATAAATAAGTTTTGAGAAAATCCAAGGTTTTGAATAAGTTTTATCAAAGTTTAGAGTTGAATTTGGCTAAGTCCTTTAATGGAAAATTAAAGGGACTTAAAATTTCATGAAATTAATTTGGAATTTTAAGTTTGATTTGATGGATTTGAATTTATATTTCATTTATAAATGGGAATATAAATGAAAATATAAATGGCTCATGAGAAAATCTCAAAGATTTGAATAGGTTTGAATATTGGCTAAGTCCTTAAGAAAGGGTTAAGGACTTAAGAAGTTTGAACTTAGGAATTTTTGATGGATTTTGATCATGGGTTTCAATCATAGATTTGAATCATAGATCTCAATCATAGAATTGAATCATGGAATTGAATTGAGTTTGGAGAAAATCAATTAGAATTGATTTGGAGGATTGAAGTTAGGAAATGGTTTAAGCTAAAGGGTAGGAGATTTTCCTAACACCCTTAAGACATGACCTATTCATATGGCTAACTCTTCTAAGTCTTCTAGGGCTAGGTGAGAGTGTCCACCTAATCACTAGATGTGTCTTAAGACTAAGGAACTCTTAAAGTCTAAGAGGAATCCTAAGCCTAAGATAGAGGTGTTGAGAGCTCATTCTAAAAATGAGGTCAACAAAGGGCTAGGTGTGGTGTGACACTGTGAACACATATTGGTGTTGACCAAAATGATCAACAACATCGAGAGATCACAAGCACTAATAAAAACTATCTATCCCTGGCCCAAAGAAAAGAAAGAATCTAGAGCTTAGTGCAATGTAGCTCTACTTATGTCCAAGACATAAGAGAGAGGGAAAAATCCACTAAGGGATATAATGTGAACCATCCATAAGGGAAGCAGGTTCAAGTCATCTACAAGGAGATAAAAGGTTGGATTTGATTTGAATCTCATTAAGAAGAGATCTCCACTGGGGGAGAGGGTTGAATTTGTTTTGAATTTTTGTTATGTTTGAATTTTTAGAAGAACCCTATTGGTTTGTCATGGATTGCACTAAGTAGGAGCCATGGAGGCTAAAGCCTAATTCAAATTTACCAATCCAAAGGGATAGTCTACTAAGCACATAGTAGGACTAGCCAACCAAAGGGATGATATGCAAAATTGTACTAGGAAGAAAGCATAGTAAACTTACATCTTCCAAGTAAATACCGTTGGGGTAATCTATTAGCAAGATATGATTGAAACCCAACCTAGGACTAACTATTGAGTGAAATACCACCTGGGGACTTAGATCAACTCGAGGATAGTCAAAGATTGATTTCAATTTTAAATTTGTTTATTTGTTTTGATTATGATGGATCCCATAGTGAACGTGACCGAGCCATGGGAGCCTAAACCTAACTCAGATGCACCAATTCAAAGGGAGTAGTCTACCAACCACAAGGTAGGACTATCCAACTAAGGAAAAATGCCTTTTGGTATACAATGGTCAAGTCTTAAGAAGAAAGCATGGGGACTCAAATCTTCTAGGGATAAGGAACCACTGGGGTGATCGGTTGCTTTGGGCAACAAATCAAACCCGAAATAGGGCTGAATATTGTGTGAATGCCACTGAGGGGACTTAAATCACTCAAGAATAGTCAAGATTAATTTCATTTTTAATTTATTTTGAGGGATTCCATTGGTTTGCAATGGATCACACTGAGAAGGAGCTTATAGAAGCCTAAACCTATCTCAGATTTATTGAACCAAAGGGAGTAGCTTCCCGGCTGATGAGAGAACTATCCAACCAAAGGAGTGCCTTTCAGTTTGCAATGATCAATTGAAGGGAAGAAAGCTCGGGGACTCACATCTTCCACTAGAAAAGATCAGGGTGATTGCTAATCAATAACCCACCTGGGTCGTTATCATGGCGACAATCATGCTAGAAAGAATGCATCATAGTCTTACATCTTTCAAAGGTGATGACCGGGTAACTCGCTTGTGGAAAAATAGATTGAACCCGACCTAAGGGCTACTACAGAGTGAGTACCGACCGAATTTATCTCAACTCAGGTAGTTAGGCAATTCCTATAGGGAGTTCTGCTGACACTACCCTAAAGATAGGATGTCTGCTTGGGAAAAGGGGCCCTTTGGGGGCTTGAATCCTAATCCACAAGCAAAATTAATTTTGCTTGTTTGGTTTTAGTTTGTTTATTTATTTTATCATGTACCTTATTAGTTTGAGGGATCAAACTCGAGAAGGAGCTTATATCGCCTAGATCTATCTCGTTTATCAAGGGGAAAATATGTGCATCTGCTGAACAAATTTTTCAACCATAGGGGTGGTTACTAGGAAAGGGAAACTGTCCATTCCAAAAGTAACGCAGGTAGTGTCTAAATGGGGTCGCAAAAGAATTGATCCAAATAGAGTGCCCACAGGGATGGGGCCGGCTAAAGGCTTAATCCAACACCCTCGAGAAGATGACATGGCTAGTCATAAATTCAATAAGTATTTGGTGTCCAACTCAGGGAGAAAGCATGGGGACTCATATCTGCAAGAGTGATGAACTCACTGCGTGAATCACTATCAGTATAGCAAATATCAACCAACCTAAGGTGCCCATCGATTTGCAATAATCAGTATAGGAAGAAAGCTTGAGGACTCACATCTTTCTACTGAACCCAGCTAGATAGTCTCACGGTGTGCTATCCAACCTAGGGCGACTACTGAGTGAATGCCATTGGGGGACTTACATCAAATCAAATGTAGTTAAGAGGAAAGAAGCCTCTAGGGGACTTATCCTAAACCTCAAATATACTCAACCTAGTTAGAACATGATGGCTAGTTCAAGAAGAAAGAACGGGGACTCACATCTTCTTAAACGAAGTCAACACGAGGTAGCTTACCGATAGAAGCATACCATACTAACAAGGTTTTGGATTGTAATGATCAAGCTAGGAAAAAGTGTTGGGACTCACATCTTCTAACAAGTGACCACGGGTGACATACTAGGGTAGACGTAGACCACCTAAAATAATGAGAGTGTGGCAGGGGGCTTGCTTCCACATCAAAATAGCTTGAGACAAAAGATTTATGTTTGTTGTGGTGTATGTGCTTAAAGGAATAGGACACCTCTGGGAGATTCTTACACCTACCTTAAAACACACCGGGAATTATGAAATGGTGCCATGGATGGCAACAAGAATTCCCACTAAGAAAGGATGTCGCTTGGGTTCCTCACTCCTAACATAGTTATGCTAATCAAAATAGGATGCCTCTCAGGTTCTCTTATACATATTCTAAAAGCAGGAAATTGTGTTTATGTTGTGAAAAAGGGATAGGATGCCACTACGGGACTCTTATACCTACCTTAAACACGTCACAACAAATTCGCAAGACAAGCAAACAACACTTCAAAAAGAAGAGAAGATTTGATGAATGGAATCTGATTTTGTTCTTTTTATTAAAGAATTATTTTCAAACAAGTTTTATTTCATGAGTAATATTTTTTTAAATAGAGCCCATTAATTAGAAGCATCGGGTGTTCCCCTTTATAATCAAAAGTCGATAAGATCCTCCTTAGTTCTCTATGACATGGGCCTTCCCAAGTGAGTTCAAACTTGCCTCCCATCTTTGATGGGCAACAATTGGTCTCCTTAGACTAACACAAGTTCTCCTACTTGGAAAGACCTAGACCGCTTTTGAGCTTGAATCATTTTGGCCTTATACAACTCGAGGTTCTACCACGCCCGTAGGTGACTTTCCTCCAAACCTTCAAGCTCTTCTAATCGCAACTTTGCATTCTCAGCATGATATTGTTACCCAAAGCTATCCTTAGTGAAGGGAGTTGAACTTCTAAAAGAAGAACAACTTTGGACCCATATACTAAGAAAATGGGGTAGACTGAGTCAGAGTTTGGTATGTGGTGTGGTAGGTCCACAAAGCTTCAACAAACTACTCGTTCCACTATCATTTATTATCATTAAGAGTCTTCTTTAGTATCTGGATGAGAGTTTTGTTGAATGCTTCTACTAAATCATTAGCTATGGGGTAGTAGATGGTGGAGTATCTCCAATCTATACCGTCTTCTAACAAAGTTATTGATCTTCATGCTTTTGAATGTATCATTATCGATATAATTCATTGAGGCACCCAACCATATATGATATGGTTCAAAAAGCACATGATGAGCTGTGACCTCTCTAAGTGGGATGAATTTCGATCACTTGGAAAAATAGTTAGTAGCAGCTAAGATGAATCGATGCCCTTTGGAAGAAGGAGGATCAATCGATATAGTTAGTACCCCAACACTCACCATGAAGCCAATGTAGGGTGTAGAATGTTGGTTGGTGGAGGACCACCGCACCGACATTGATGGAATCTTCTCCACGCCCATGCATGTGATCATAGAAGGCTAGTATCAAGTCTTTTGATCTTCAACTTCATCTTGGATCGACCGATGAGCTCACGAGTGTACCCGCTTATAATGTCATGGGCTTGTTTGTCTAAACAACAAAATATCGATCAAAGGACCGTGCAGTGGTGCCATCAACAAGAGCTCTCTATTTCACTTGATGGGCTTGTGATTTCTCTTGAGGTAGTTTACTAGTGTTCAAGTAATCTATGAATGGTTTCCTCCAATCTAGCTCCTTCTCCACTTTGGCAACGATAACCTCCCATTCAAGAGAAAGTATCTCGATGAGTTTCGAATCAATAAGGGATAAGACTTGTCTATTTTGAACCCTTATTGAAATGGACTCATCTTCCAGACATGCTAACTCTTTGACAAGTTTTGTCAAGGCATCTGCTACTGTGTTCTCTACTCTGGGAACCTTGTAGATGGTAACTTCAAGAATCTTGGCCAACAGCTTCATGGTATACTCGTAGTAATGACAAAGATTGGGCGAGGACCGGTAGACTCGATATTCGTTGATCAACCAAGAATCCCCAAAGATGTTGATGCTCTTGACACGAGTGATGGCTAACTCCAAACTAGCAATAAAAAAGCCTCATACTGCCTTTGTTGTTGGTGTTGGAAAGATAGTATGAGAATCTCATCACATTGGAGTTAGAAGAACTATTCCTACCCTAGAGAATAGATCGTGGTGATTCACCTTTAAGAAAAGAAGAATCATCAAAATACATCTCATCGTTGCCGGGCCTCCCTAAGTTCATGATTTGTTCATCAGGGAGATCATCATTAAGCGAAGAATTAGTAGGAAGTGGGTGTGCTGCTAAGAAATTTGCAAGGACTGACCTTTTACCGCACAGAGGGGTACAAAAGTGATATAAAACTGTAAGAGTGTCATGGACCAATGAGCCAAACATCTAAAAGCATTGGTCATGTCATGAGGTACTACAGTGGATTGGTTCTTGAGATCAAGTTTACATTATGAGAAAGTATGTAGTGTCGTAGCTTCTGAGATGCAAAGATCAAAGCTAGTAATGTTTCAATGGTGGATACTAGGGATCGATGACGCCCGAGATAGTAGAGAGCGCTTCCTTCTCATCATTGGCTTGGGCCAACAGAGGGGAGTCATCTAATGCGAAGGTAAAGGATCAACGCACCGGATAGTGCGAACCGGTGGCTTCACCAAGTATTCTTTAATATCTTTGAATGCGCGCACTTGTCATTCAACTTAAACTTGGCATCCTTTTGACAAGTGTTGAGAATGACTTGCATCTCCCGATAAGTTTGAGATAAAGCGTCTTAGATACGACATCCATCCTTGAAAGGATCTAAGTTTAGTTAAACTCTTAAGAGTTGGCATTTCTAAGATACCTTTAATCTTTTCAAGATCTATTTCTATTCCCCGTGTCAAATAACAAACCCAAGGAATTTCCCTCAATGCACACTTAAGGGATTCATTTTAAGGTTATATTATCTTAACCATTCAAAACTACTCAAGTCAAAGAGGTGGTCTTCCTTTTATTTTCTTTTAACTACTAGATCATCAATGAGCACTCAACCCGATGATGGATGAGTTCATTGAAGATCTGAGTCATGGTCCGTTGGTATGTAGCACCAGCATTTTTAAGGCAAAAAGGCATGACCCTATAACAGGAGATTCCGATCGGGGTTTGGAAAGCAGTGTTTCTTTCATCTTCAAGAGACATCTTAAATTGGTTATAGCCAGATGATCCATCCATGAAAAAGAACACATCATGAGATGAGGTGATCTCCACCATTAATTCTGGTATAGGAAGAGGAAACTCATCCTTAGGGCATGCCATGTTTAAGTCCCTAAAATCGATGCAAATGTGAATTTGGTTATTCTTCTTCTTAACTGGGATGACACTAGCTAACCAGGTTGGATATTTTTTTTTCCCTGATGAAACCGACATCGATCAATTTCTTGACTTCAAAAATGACCTGTTCAATTTTAATCACATGCCTAGGAGCTTGCTTAATAGGGTAACATTAAGGACTATTGCTAGCTTGTGGACTGCAACGTCAGGAGATAATCCAGGCATTTCTTCATAACTCTATGCGAAGCAGTCTTTAAACTCATTCAATAGCCTAACTAAGTCATTGGTTTGTTCTTCATTCAGCAACAAAATGATAAATGTCAAGTGAGAATTTTCTTCTGTCCCGAGGTTGATTTCTTTTAGCTTGTCGATTATTAAATGAATCTCCTCTTCAAATTTTGGTGGCGCCTCTTTGACTTGGAGATCATCTAAAGTTTCTAACCACACATTCTCATAAGAGTTGGGATGTGTGAGAAGAACCTATCAGATTCTAAATGGTTGGTAACAACTAGGCAAAATTTTTTGTCATCGACTGGACCCACTGTGTTGAATCCTAGTCCTGCTCTTGATTGTACTTCCATAATTTTTCAAAATATTCTGACCTATACTTGGACCAAGTGTGAGGAACTAAACCTTTCTGTATAAGATTTTGAACACAAGGTGAGTAAAAGTCAAAAGGTAATTTCATTAATTCTTTAAAAGTATCTTCCTCAAGTCCTACATTGAGCTCGGACTTTAGGATGATGAACCCAAAAGAACCTCTTTCTGTGTCACTAGAAGACTTAGGGACTTCCTTAACTACTAAACCTTCAACTTTCGAGTAAGTGAGGTAAGGTAACCCCAAGCCACATAAACCATTCAATACTTTGCTTTGCGGCCCTTCATCTCTGCCGATCAAAGTCACCTCCAATGGAACCCAAGAGGGTTTGGTATACATACTAATCACATAAACTCATCCTCGAGCGGATTTCAAGTCTATGTGAATAGTAAGGGTACTCCTATGAACTAGAACGACCTCTATTAGCTAAAGGCCAACTAGGGGGTCTTCCACCTCTGGAACTTCCTCTATTTCTGCCTCTGCCTCTACCTATTGGAGGTTGAGTCATCCTGCCCACATATCCATATGATGGAAAGAACTATGGGTGGAATGTGATATGCATCCACTTATTCACCTCCTTTCTTGCTAACTTGGACTTTTGTTTTTCTATTCATTTTCTTTTTCTTTTTTTTTGCATTTGAATTTTGTCCAAGTTTACGAGAAATGGTGTTTTCAAGAAGATAATAGGTCACATCCTCATAAATCTCAACCTCTAACTGGCTTTTCATCCTCATTGACATGGTACTCAATTTCATCTTTTGAACTTGATGCACTGATGAAGGGAGGATTGAATGATCTTGTTCTGATGTATCCAAGGCCTACCATGAAAAGTAGTGAATAAAGTATTTGAATCAATGATGTATAACTTGGATTCAGTCTTCCAGATCTCCAATGGCAACACTATAGAACCTAAAGCCGCTCACCTTGATCATTGAATCCTCTCAACATCATTCTATCTCCTCGGAGAGTAGAGATGACAATCTTTAAATAGGCAAGGGTGTTTAGACTCATAATATTTACTGATGCACCTGCATCCATGAGAACCCTGGTGAGTCTAAACTATCCATGTCGACTATAATGTATAGGGGACAGTTGTGCTCCAAGTCCCCCAATAGAAGGTCTTCATCTGTTAAGGTGATCCCTTGGGCTTCTTTTGCATAGTGTGCTTCCTCACCTATAACGCTAAAGCATATTTCGTAATCAAGGAGGCCTTGATTAGTGATTCTCTCATATCTTTTGATAAGACAATGGCATCATAAATGCTTAGCTTAGATGGTAACTTTCTTAGATGAGAAAGGATGTTGTAGTCCACCTTCAATGATCTTCCATAGCATATCCAAGGGTGGAGCATCTTGTGGAAGGGCTTCTAATCTTTAGTACCAATGACTTGTTTCCATTTAGAGGTGCTACCACAGGTAGAACCTTGTCACTATGAAGGTTGACGGTAATCTCGGAGGCAAGGTGGTGGCAAGTTCTACTGCACTCTCCTACAACTTCTCCTGGGACTCAATCGATGATTCCAAGTCTATTTCAAGAGGTGAACCCAGTATTGAGTTAGAAAATCCAACTCTGAATCATAAAGAGAGGAAGATCAAAATTGTTATAGTTAATTAGACTTGAAGAGTTATCGTTAGAATAAGAAGACAACCCATCAAGAGACACATATATAATTTAAATCAATAATTTCTTGGAAGTATTTGGGTACAAAGTAGTAGTTTTATGCCCTTATCCATTGATACAAGAGTTCTACTAGTAGATGAAACAAAGAACCAAATGAAATGGAGGTTGTCGTGGAAGCAAAGGTCGAGTCTAGACATGGTCGGCTATACTAAAGGGCTATCTCGGCCACATGTTCTGCTCTTGACTCCCACTTTCCTAGAGTTGGCACTAGCAACTTGCAAACCTTCCTTGGTGTTGGAGGTTTGAGCTGACTCAGGCACCTGCAAGGAAAGCTTCTTGATCATCAGAATTATTTTCTTAGAGGTTTTAGATAAAGAGATGTTCCAACCTTCTTTGGTTTTGGTAGGATTGCTAGTATGCCCAAGGATTACCCTAATGGAACTGGAAGGTTATTCCACAAGGTATTCCTTTGGGATAATGACAGCACCGGTCTTGAAACTGTGTTCAAGCCAATCCTTGAATGTAAAGTAATCCACTAAACTGTGGCCTAGCATATGGTGGTAAGGCAAAAGTTTGGATCATGACTTTGCCAATCTCCTCTCTAGAGAAAATTAGGTTTTTTAAGAGATTCTTAAATATTTTCCTGATTACCTCCCTCTTAAATAATAAGATTTGTTTAATAAATCTAATAGATTAGGTGGACCATAGCTACATGGAATATGCATGTGCCGGAGGTATGGTCGAGTGGAGGTCGAGTGGAGGCCGGTATGGCTACCTGATGGTAAAAGAGGTGGAGGTCTGAGGTCATGTTCTCTTGACGATCTCTAGCTACGCTTCCCTTATCAACCACTCACGCTACCGTGTTTCTTCTCATAAACTTTTTGGGATTTCTGCTTTGGCAACTGATCTGGAAAAGGCAACTATTTGGCCTCTCCCTGTAGACTAGCCACCTTATTGATTAGATTCTCAAATGTCTTCGTGGTGAAGCCCTTAAGCATGAAGGCGACCGGGCCATGGATATTCTTCAAGAGAATCTCAATGGCATGTTGTTCAGATAGCTGTGGTTCACACTTCATACTCAGGTTACACTATCGGAGAATATAATCAACAAGTGACTCACCAGAGTGTTGTCTACAACAAGATCGCTACAAGTTTGAGCCCCAAAGAAATCTCTTGATGAAGAGTTGCTCTAACTCAAATATCTTTACTAAATCATTGGGCGTCAGATACCACCAATTAATGATACCCGCTAGGCTATCAAAGAGTCTAAACAGTAAGCCACCGCCACTGAAAACAACCGGCCCCAAGTGAGCTATATGCTGCCTTGGATTCTCACTGCCATTGAAGCTCTTGAAGGAAGGAGGAATAAAACCCTTGGGATACTGGATAGCATCGAATTCCTCTGGGTAGGGTCTACCCTTTGGAACCGATGATCCTCCCCGAGCTTGAGCCAAGGCTTCCTTCACCTGCTACTCAACCATGGATTTTAGATCCTTTTTATGTATGGAGGTACTTTTCACTACCTTCCTATACAGACTAGTGCTACCTTGCTCAATAGGAGGTAGAGTCTTAACTAGATCTAAGACATGCACTAGTTCTGGCTGACTAACATCGATCATGCTAGGATGAACTGGAGGGGCTTACTTCTGAAGCACTAAAATTGCCAACAAGTCTTGCAACTGTTGTGTCATCCTATAAATCTATTCATCTTTCTGCCTTAAGGTGATGGGTTGATTCTGCGGTGTCTCCTTGATCAATCTCATCTCCTCCCATGGCCTGCTACTCCCTAAGAAGAGAACCTCTAGTATCGACCATGCATACGCCAATCTGAATCCCCCATCAAATCATCTTCATTGGGATTGAAGGCTTTTTCTTCATCAGGCCATGCATGCACTAAGATCTCCTTTCCATAAAATAGTGCAACTATCTCATCTAAGGATCAATCTAACTCTGTACAAACAACTCTAAGGGATAGGCACCGAGAACATCCCCAAGCGGGAATCACCTGCATCATATCAAAAGAATGATAATCCTAACCGATACTAATGGAGGTAATAAGCTTAGGATGATCCTCTACCATTGCCAGAATCACATGGAATATATATGATGGTAGTCACCATCTCGCATCCGTTGAATGGGTGGAGTTGGTGAAGGAATGACCACGATGCTCGGTCGCCACTCTTTCGCACACTATCGTAAGATCGAGCATGAGAACTCGGTCCTACCATAATGGGTTGTGTAGGAGGAGTAGGATCCCTTAACTATAGTCGGATCACCAACGGGGTACATTTCTCCCTGGATGTGGCCTTTATGGCCTTGGTTGGAATTGGTGATGCTGAACCGTGATGGCGCATGACATGGAGTAGAGTGGTGGGATGGAGACACCACTGACTCTTTATGTACAAGAGTTTCCCTCCTGTGATGGTTGGTCCCGTGAGGAGGATACTATCAGTATGATGGGTGCGGGCGAGAAAGTCAACCAAAGCAAAGTTACATCGAACTCTCTCTAGTGATTAAGATGTATGGGCCTCACGGGCCATCTCCTAACAATCGCCTCCCACATGGGGAATAGATCATAAAAATCAAGCCCAGCTCCACCCACTACTGTAGAATAAGGACGCATGACCTCCTACTCATAGAAAAACTCTAGATGCACCATTGAGGAGGCTGATGGATCCTACATCCTCATCTATCGATCTCAGAGAGGATGAAATTGGTTCTCCATAACTAGTGGTGATGTAATCATGTGAGACTCATCCATGGCTCACCTGGCAGCTGCCTCTAACTCTCTAGCTATCCTAGTATGGAACCATTTGAACATACGATTCTTATTTATGCTATGTAAAAGATGAGAGGAATGTAGCTAGACCAGTACTCAAATGTAGGGGAGGCAAGCCCTGGAACCAGGGGACCTTACCCTTGGAGGGTAGATATGATAGGTGCTAGACCGGGCAACATGTGCAACTCGAGGATAACGCAACTAGGGAATGGCTCATCGCTGAATCAAACATCAAGGCTATGGTACTACCACAACTTTCCTCTTTAGTGAGGAGATCTTTGAATCGAGGGTAAGTCTACCCTGATGACCGGCTTCTATCCGGCCACCCTCGTCCTGCTGACTATTGTGAGGGGAATGCCCTCACAAGTTATCTTGGCCCCCTCAAATCCATGGCCAAAATGGATCAAATAGGTGTGATCCAAATGAGGGAAGTCAGCCTGATCCAAGGATAGATCCATGCCATGAGGGAAGGTAAAGATAAATTTCTGTGATCCGCCATTGACCTTTAAATCAAACTAAAGCGATTGAAAGAAATCGCCATGAGAAATGAACTTACATCGCTTTTCTATCTCCATAGATTTTGAATTTTGAATTTGAAAATTTGAACCCACATCCAACAACTTGGAAGTGTTAAGTGGGGTTCAAATGAATTTGGAAAGATTGATTGAAAGATGAATTTGAGTATGAATCCAAACTTTAACAAGTTTATGTATGTTGAAATATGGATTCAAGATTTTGATAAGATGCTTCCATAGGTTCATTTTGTTTTGATTTTGAATTTTTGTGTGGAAGACCTTTTCTTTTAACAAATTTGGGTATGTTAAAGCAAGGGTCAAATGATTTTTTTTGTTTGAATGTTTTGGCATTTTCACTTACTTAGCAACTTTAGGTATACTAAGTGAAGTAAAGGTGATT